>CM044356.1:216786641-216894141 GCA_024294585.1 Vipera latastei
AAATTGCCGTTACATTGTGGGATGCTGCAAACAGTTGTAAATGAGGCCTGTTACCGAACACCTGAGGGACGGGGGGGGGCTCATGTGACTGAGGGGGTGCTGTTGGAATTTCAGAACCAGGTCGTAAGTATATTTGGGGGGGGGGGTGTCCATCGTGAACTTTGTGTGTTCACTAAATGACTCGTAGTCAAGGATTACTTATAACAGGGGTCTTCAAACGTGGCCCTTTTATGACTTGTGAACTTCAACTCCCAGAATTCCTCAGCCAGGCATACTGGCTGAGGAACTCTGGGAGTTGAAGTCCACTCCTCTTAAAGTCTGTATCAGTGGTCTTCAAACGTGGCCCTTTTATGACTTGCGAACTTCAACTCCCAGAGTTCCTCAGCTAGGCACGCTGGCTGAGGAATTCTGGGAGTTGAAGTCCACAAGTCATAAAAGGGCCAAGTTTGAAGCCCCCTGACTTGTGGTTACAAGTACAGCAATATACAAATTAAACAAGGAGAAAATAGATTGTTCAGCACGTATTCTTTAAAAAACCGTATCCTGAGGTTTATTAATATTTTTCTAGTTTAATGAAAAGAAGGACATGATAGCAGTGTTCCAGCATTTGAGGGGTTGCCACAAAGAAAGGGGTGTGTGTGTCAAGCTATTCTCCAAAGCACCTGAAGGCAGGACAAGAAGCAACAGATGGAAACTCATCAAGGAGAGAAGCAACCTAGAACTAAGGAGAAACTTCCTGACAGTCAGAACAATCAATCAGTGGAACCACCTTCCTTCAGAATCTGTGAATACTCCAACACTAGAAGTTTTTAAGAAGAGATTGGACAACCATTTGTCTGGAATGGTATAGGTTTTCCTGCCTGAGCAGGGGGTTGGACTAGAAGACCTCCAAGGTCCCTTTCCAACTCTGTTATTCTGTTATTTAGTTAACTTAATAGGAGATAAAACAATGTAAATATCCATAATCACAACACCAGAAAAGATGTTGGTACATATGGAAGTAATTAGGAAATATGCTGTTTTCTTAACATCTGTTCTTGATTTTTTTTTAACTATATCAACCAGCTTTAATTAAAGGATTCTCCCCCCCCCCCCCCAGGATTCTTTGCTGCTGTGTTAAGATTTCAGCCAATTCTATTTCCCATTTTTAAATACCTTTGATCCAAAGAAACATGTACTTTAGTTTTCCAGTGGTTTGCTTTTGTAAATCTGGCTTCTAACAAAAATAAAACAAAACGAATTAGTTTCCTGTGCTCTGTCATTTTATATATTTTGCAACTACCAAGAGAGCTTGCTGTTTCTGATACAAACGTTTTCTATGTATTTCTTTGATTTTTAATGATGTAGACGTGCATCCTTCTTTAAATGTTTGATGATCCTTGACTATTTCATGAGGTTAAGAAACTGTTTCACTAGAAACAAAACTGCAGCTTGTCATCAATTGTTCCCTGATGTTGTGAAATTTCCTCTCAATTACCAATTCTCTAATCCAGAAGAAAAAACAACAACGTCATCTTCCCATTCTTTTAGATGATCATACCTAGGCATGCTTAAATTACGACTTTAAAATGTGGGTGATCCAGAAACGGGTGAAAAATGGAAAAAATTCAATGACCAAACATTGAGTTTTCCAGTATTTTAAATATGGACTTTTGACCCTAGATATTAATTTCTCAATACTAGGAAGAAATGGCATTGCTCTAACAGTGACACACACGTGGAACATGTTTTGGGCTGCTCTAAATCAATGGAACTGTTTTAATATTTAAATTTAAAAGCATCAAAAGAATGGCTCACACTTGGTGTACCAAAATCTCCAAAGCTGGTTGATCTGCTTCACACCAAGATTTTTTCCCCAAAAAGATAATTATTTATGAAGAATGGTTGGAAACTAATCAAGGAGAAACTTCCTGACAGTGAGGACAATTAAGCAGTGGAACAGCTTGCCTCCAGAAATCGTGGGCGCTCCATGACTGGAGATTTGTAAGAAGAGACTAGACCAGGGGTAGGCAACCTTGGTTCTTTTATGACTCGTGGACTTCAACTCCCAGAATTCTGGGAGTTGAAGTTCACGAGTCATAAAAGAGCCAAGGTTGCCCACCCCTGGGCTAGACAGTCACTTGTCTGAGATGGTATATAGGTTCTCCTGCTTGAGCAGGGGGCTGGACTAGAAGACCTCCACGGTCCCTTCCAGCTCTATCCTATTCTATTCTATCTACAAAACGAAGTTAGAGAAAGTTCAGAAGAGTTCAAAATTGGCATCTTCATATTTTCAAACAGCAGTTCCTCAACTGACCTGAAATCTGTCTTCACTTCAAAGTGATTTTAACAAATTATAAAGACCTTCCCAGTCATTTAGGTATTAGCCTGGGTAACCATAGCCTCAAATTTAGCAGATGGAAAATCCGAATGACATTGTTAATCTTTGGCTACGTAACTTTGTCTGCCGAATGCGCAGACAATAGAATAGACATAGAACAGGGGGGTACCTGACTCAAGAGTAGTAACTGCGAATGGGGTCCTGGAGTCCTAGTGGACAATCACTTAAATATGAGCCAAGAGTGTGCGGCAGCTGCTAAAAAAAGCCAACACGGTCCTAGGCTGCATTAACAGAGGGACAGAATCAAGTAAGAACTGCATTATATTGCACAGGTGAGACCTCACCTCCAGTTTTGGTCACCAAAATACAAAAAAGACGCTGAGACCCTAGAAAGAATGCAGAGAAAAGCAGCAAAGAAGATTAGGGGACTGGAGGCTAAAACATATAAGGAACGGCTGCTGGAATTGGGTATCTCTAGTTTAATGAAAAAGGACGCGGTGGCTCAGTGGGTTAGGACGCTGAGCTTGTCGATCAGAAGGTCGGCGGTTTGGCGGGTCGAATCCCGAGTGCCGCGTAACAGAGTGAGCGCCTGTTACTCGTCCCAGTTTCTGCCAACCTAGCAGTTCGAAAGCACGTAAAAACGCAAGTAGAAAAATTGGCACCACTCCGGTGGGAAGGTAACAGCGTTCCGTGCGCCTTTGGCGTCTAGTCATGCCGGCCACATGACCACGGAGACGTCCTCGGACAAGCGCTGGCACTTCAGCTTTGAAACGGAGATGAGCACCGGCCCCTAGAGTCGGAAACGACTAGCACACATGTGCGGAGGAACCTTTACCTTTACCTTAATGAAGAGAAGGACAAGGGGTGACATGACAGCAGTGTTCCAATATCTCAGGGGCTGCATCTGAGGGCAGGATGAGAAACAATGGTTGGAAACTGATCAAGGAGAGAAGCAACCTGGAACTAAGGAGAAACTTCCTGACAATGAGAACCATTAAGCAATGGAATGGCTTGCCTCTGGAACTTGAAGGTGCTCCATCATTGGACGTTTTCAAGAAGAGACTGGACATCTACTTGTCTGGAATGGTGTCTCTCTCTCTCTCTCTCTCTCTCCTCTCTCTCTCTCTCTCTCTCTCTCTCTCTCTCTCTCCCTCCAATATGGTCTATTTTTTCTTTCCAAGCCCACAAGGTGGCACCGAGCAAGTCAGTCGTAATCTCCTATATTTCCAATGGTTGTCAATAAACTGCCCGGATAAATTGGAAGGAATAGGATGCAAATCTGGGACATGCTTGGTGAGCAATTATCATCAGATGATTCATAGACTTGGATCAGCACTAGGGATTTTTTTTCAAAAACACATTTCACCCCCCCCCCCCATCCTCTGTAAGCATCAAATTCAATCTCTGGCTTGTCCAGTGAAAGAATCTCAACAGACACCTAGAATTCAGAGCCACCTAGCTGGCTTTCATGGCTAAGGCGGGAGTAAAACTCACCTTCTCCTGCTGATTGGCCCAAAGTCACCCTACTGGCTTTCATGGCTAAAAGGTAAAGGTAAAGGTTCCCCCGCACATGCGTGCTAGTCGTTTCCGACTCTAGGGGCTGGTGCTCATCTCCGTTTCAAAGCCGAAGAGCCAGCGCTTGTCCGAGGACATCTCCGTGGTCATGTGGCCGGCATGACTGGACGCCAAAGGCGCACGGAACGCTGTTACCTTCCCACCGGAGTGGTCCCTATTTTTCTACTTGCATTTTTACATGCTTTCGAACTGCTAGGTTGGCAGAAGTTGGGACGAGTAACAGGCGCTCACTCTGTTACGCGGCACTCGGGATTCGACCCGCCAAACTGCCGACCTTCTGATCGACAAGCTCAGCGTCCTAACCCACTGAGCCACCTTTTCATGGCTAAGGCGGGACTAAAACTCACCTTCTCCTGCTGATTGGCCCAAGGTCACCTTGCCGACTTCCATGGCTAACGCAGGACTAGAACTCAGTACCTCTCACTTTCTAGCCTGGTGCCTAGACCAAGGTGGCTTTTTGTTCCCATGTTTTTTTTTTTTTCATGCTTCCCGACATGTTTTGGCAGACTTGGTGGGTGAAAAAGAAATCAATCATTGTTAGCATCCTACCAGATGCTTGCTCCTTCTTTGGGCTGCTGTGGGTGCTCGATCAGGCTTCAGCTGTTGTCTCTGCAAAACTGAACACCATCCAGTCCCAATGACAAAGCTTCGCTTCTGATAAAGCAAAACGTCTTCTTTCTCAAGGGAAAAAACAAAATCATTTCTTCCCCAAGGAAAAATACAAACATGGTTCAGTTGCTTTTTTAGGGGGGAAAAAGCAGCACCTGAATGACTGAGAATCTCTATAGATGCTCTGAAGCAGATAATAGATAACTTGGGATCAAAATAAAGTGTCTTGCAATAATAGAAGCAGTGAGAAACAAGGCTGAGTTTGAAACATCAGGCACTGCAACACATCTGGCTACAGACACCCAGGTCTATATATATGCGCTGTTAGATCAGTGGTCTCTTCCGACCTTGGCAAGGCAAGTTTAAAACTTGTGGACTTCAACTCCCAGAGATGAATTCCCCATGCTGGTTGAGGAATTCTGGGAGTTGAAGTCCACAAGTCTTAAACTTGCCAAGGTCGGAGGAGACCCTGGTTTAGATTGTTCATCCTCTCATTTCCTTGACCTGTGACTGTAATTGAGTCTGAAATTATAGTCATAAGCTGTGCCGTTTGTTAATGATAGGATGGGGTGGGGTGGGGTTGAGTAGAATAGAATGTAGGATAGGATAGGATAGGATAGGATAGGATAGGATAGGATAGGATAGGATAGGATAGGATAGGATAGGATAGGATAAGATAGGACAGGATAGGATGTAGAATAGAATAGGGTAGGATGTAGAATAGAATAGGGTAGGATGTAGAATATAATAGGGTAGGATATAGAATAGAATAGAATAGGAATAGGAATAGAACAGAACAGAATATAGAATGGAACGGAATGGAACAGAACAGCTCTTCATTGGCCATGTGTGATTGGACACACAAGGAATTTGACTCCGGTGCACAAGCTCTCAGTGTACACCCATACAACAACAAAAGTGATAGGTCGCAGATCGTAAACCATAGTTACAATCCTTAATCCTAAGATACAAGAAGTGACAAATCGTGAGACACCAATAAGCGGCTCATCCACCCAATTTTACCACTGCTTCTTGCAGGGACGGTGAAGCAAATTCAGAGGTCATTAAGTGAACGCTGCGGCCGTTAAGCAAACCCATTGTTTGTTGCAAACCCACTGAAGTAAGCACTGGCTTCCAGCAAAAAAATTAAATAAATACAAATCATTAATTGTGGTCACATGATTGCGGGAATGCACAAATTGTCAAACGCTGTTCTGTGAACCCAGCAGGAGAGCGGATGTCAGAACTTCAAATCTGGGTAATAAGTAGTTTGGGGGTATTTCATAACTTTGAATGGTCACTAAACAACAGGTAGTCCTCGGCTTACGCCCACAACTGAGCCCAAAATTTATGTTGCTGAGTGAGACACTTGGCACGCCAGTTTCTCCCCATTTTACGACCTTTCTTGACACCATCGTTAAGTGAGCCACTGCAGTTGTTTAGTTGGCAGCACGGCTGTTAAGCGAATCCGGCTTCCCCCATTGACTTTGCTTGTCAGAAGGTCGCAAAGGGGGAATCACGTGACCCCTCCGGGACCCTGCAAGCGTCATAAATAGGAATCAGTTGCCAAGCATCGGAATTTTGATCAGGTAACCACGGGGATGCCTGTGAAGGGTTGCCAGTGCAAAAAACCCCGGTTGTGTCTTTTTTTCCCCCCCAGTGCTGTTGCAGCTTTGAATGGTTCCAGGTCGAAAGCAACCTCTACTCATTAAGCAACAATTACCTGTATATGAACAACACCCCAAACTCTTTCAGCCCTGCATGCAATAAACCAGGGGTAAGCAACCAAGATGGTGGAGGACAGGAAGGCCTGGAGGAACATTGTCCATGGGGTCGTGATGGTCAGACACGACTTCGCAATTAACAGCCAGGCAACCTTGGCTCTTTTATGACTCGTGGACTTCAACTCCCAGAATCCCTGAGCCAACATGGCTCAGCTTGGATACCTCTCCCTTTCCCCTCAGCATGGCTGGCTCAGGAATTCTGGGAGTTGAAGTCCACGAGTCATAAAGCGGCCTAGGCCTAGGCCAGGCAACCTTGGCTCTTTTATGACTGGTGGACTTCAACTCCCAGAATTCCTGAGCCAGTCACGCTGAGGGGAAAGGGAGAGGTTTCCATACTGAGCCATGCTGGCTCAGGAATTCTGGGAGTTTATTTATTTATTTTTATTTTATTAAACTTATATCCTGCCCTTCTCCCGTAGGACTCAGGGCGGTTCACAAGGTTTTTTTTTAAAACAATGCAAACAAGTTACAAAAATTAAAAACAATTAAAATAATTACACTAGCCTTGACAATAAAAACCCAATTACAATTAAAAATACAATTAAAACCCCAGTTAATACTCTCAGTCTAGGCCACAAGTCATAAAGTCCACAAGTCCACAAGTCATAAAGCGTCCTAGGCCAGGGGTAGGCAACCTTGGCTCTTTTATGACTGGTGGACTTCAACTCCCAGAATTCCTGAGCTGGCATGGCTCAGCTTGGAAACCTCTCCCTTTCCCCTCAGCGTGGCCGGCTCAGGAATTCTGGGAGTTGACGTCCACCAGTCATAAAAGAGCCAAGGTTGCCTACCCCTGCTCTATACCAAGGGTCTTCAAAGTTGGTAACTTTAAGACTCATGGACTTCAACTCCCAGAATTCCTGAGCCAGCCACGCTGAGGGGAAAGGGAGAGGTTTCCATACTGAGCCATGCTGGCTCAGGAATTCTGGGAGTTGAAGTCCACAAGTCATAAAAGAGCCAAGGTTGCCTACCCCTGGCCTAGGCCCTAGGCCTACCCCTGCTCTAGAACATGGCTGATTGGGGAATTCTGGGAGCTGAAGTCCACGAGTCATAAAAGAGCCGAGGTTGCCTAGCCCTGGAATAACCTGTTGCCCAATAGAGCACTTTTCTGAGGTTTAGCTGCATTACAAAGAGCTCACCTGTCCACCCTTTGCAAAGAAACAAACAAACAAAGCACACACACACACACACACACACACAAAGGTACACCCAAAACAAAAGATGACAGCCTGCTGGATTAAAAATGCACTCGGGATAACTTTAGCCTGCTTATTTTCAAGACAACAGTAGACTACTGTTACCTGGAGAAAGTGCTTTTATTTCAACATCAGCAATTGTCTTTTTTTGGGGGGGGCAGTCTCCCCAGCAGAAAAGCAATTCTGGATAAAATAAGGAAAGCTGGAGAGACTTCCCTCTTTGCTTGCAAAGCGCTCAATGGCCCCCAAAACCGTAAACGGCGGCCGTTTCCTTTTTAAAATCCCAAGCCCGTTCTTAAGGAAAATCGCTTCTGAAGTGGCCATCGACAAAAAAGCATTTCAGTTCATGGGTAATACCCCAGCTTAGTGGAAAGACAACTCATTTTTTTTTTAAAAAAAAAAACAGAACAAAACACCAAAGCTCAACCCTTCTAACTACAGCAAACAAAACTGCCTCGCTCTGCACTGCAATTAAAGAGAAATATTACATCCTGAGCAGCAAACACACCAAAACACTTAAGCCACAGCTTTTTTTACAGGGCCGAGAGAGAGGACGGTTCTGACCTCCAAATTAGCAGGCTGGTTTGGTGTTTTTTTTTTGAACTTGAATGTTTGTTCTTCGGCCACAAAGCCAAGCTGACATCTGCCGACCTGCACCGGTGAGCGATCCAGCCGATTTAAAAAAAAACCAAAAAAAAAAAAACCTTAGCAAGGGTGCCTCAATCACGGCAACGGAATGCGACACACATCGTCCCCGGCCAAGCCATTTTAAGCGGCGCGTGCTTGCATAAGTTCTGGGTTGTTTACAATTCTCAGTTACAGATGGTTTCAAGACGGGCACCCTGGCATCGCGTGGACTCTAAAAAACCCCCCCCGATATTGGCGTGATCCATGAAGGGCAGGCAAGGAGGAGTACAGTTTTGCAGAGTCTGTGCAGCTCGAGCCTGGCCACTTGCTCTGGAGCAGGGGGTTGGACTAGAAGACCTCCAAGGTCCCTTCCGATAAAAGATATTCTGTACTCGCGGGCACCTTTGGGCTCTTTTCTCGTTCTGGTGCTGGGATCCTTGTCCATAGCAACCCGAGGAGCGAGCAAGAACCTTGTGGAGTGCCAGCAGGCACCAAAGGATGGAGAAGGTTACATGAAAGCAAACTGGGTTTTTCAAAGGTCAGCTTCAAGCTCAACTATGTTCTTCCCTAGAGCTGATTTAGCCACACCCACTAACTCTGCAAAAGGTTTAGAACCGTGGGGGGGGGGAGCTCATGGGGAAAAAAGTCAGTACGGTCTTGGGGTTAAGCACCAGGCTACAAAGTGGGAAGCAGTGAGTTCTAATCCCACCATAGCCATAAAAACCAACAGGGTGACCAGGAGGCTGTGAGTTCTAGTCCCACCTTAGCCATAAAAGCCAGCTGGGTGACTTTGGGCCATTTACCAGGTGACAGTGAGTTCTAGTCTCGCCTTCTAGTCTCGCCTTAGCCATGAAAGCCAGCTGGGTGACTTTGGGCCAATCACTAGGAGACAGTGAGTTCTAGTCCCGCTTTAGCCATGAAAGCCAGCTGGGTGACTTTGAGTTCTAGACAGTGAGTTCTAGTCCCACCTTATGCATGAAAGCCAGCTGGGTGACTTTGAGTTCTAGACAGTGAGTTCTAGTCCCACCTTATGCATGAAAGCCAGCTGGGTGACTTTGAGTTCTAGACAGTGAGTTCTAGTCCCACCTTATGCATGAAAGCCAGCTGGGTGACTTTGGGCCAACCACGAGGTGACAGTGAGTTCTAGTCCCGCCTTAGCCATGAAAGCCAGCTGGGTGACTTTGGGCCAATCACCAGGTGACAGTGAGTTCTAGTCTCACCTTAGCCATGAAAGCCAGCAAGGTGACTTTGGGCCAATCACCAGGTGACAGTGAGTTCTAGTCTTGCCTTAGCCATGAAAGCCAGCTGGGTGACTTTGGGCCAATCACCAGGTGACAGTGAGTTCTAGTCTTGCCTTAGCCATGAAAGCCAGCTGGGTGACTTTGGGCCAATCACCAGGTGACAGTGAGTTCTAGTCTTGCCTTAGCCATGAAAGCCAGCTGGGTGACTTTGGGCCAATCACCAGGTGACAGTGAGTTCTAGTCCTGCCTTAGCCATGAAAGCCAGCTGGGTGACTTTGGGCCAATCACCAGGTGACAGTGAGTTCTAGTCTTGCCTTAGGCATGAAAGCCAGCTGGGTGACTTTGAGCCAGTCCCTCTCTCTCAGCCAACCTCACACGGCTGTTGTCCTCGGGGAAAACAGGAGGGGAATGGGGAGTTGGATGTGTTCAGTGCCTTGAGTCATTTGCAAAAACAAGAAAGGCGGGATAGAAAGGAGCAAGCATACAACTAAATCAAAAATATGCCCTCCGGCTTGATCGTAAGAACCAAACGACGAATATCCGTGGAAAAAAATGAAAGGCAGGTTTCAGAAACTCCGGGTCTTTTCAAATATCGGTCGTGGCCTGCTTGCGATCAACCGTTTATTTGTTTTTTGAGCGTCTCCAAAGCAATAATTTCAGATCTAAGAGCCACCCGAACGTCACACATTTACGCTCTTAAAACCGGCAAGGTCAGCAGTTCCCCCCTCTGCTTGCAATCTCCAAGGCGAACGCCGGACTTCCTTCTCCGAAACAGAAGGCGAAAGATTTGGCCCCGCCGGGAGGCCGACCGCAAATATGCAAACTGCAGCACTTTCCCCTTAATCACCGTAAGCGACTCTTTAACAATTGCAGTCAGCATAACTTTAAGGGGGATTGATTGCCAGGCTTATCACTCATACGATAATTGTTCCCGAGCCCTAAGGAGTTGCACCCGTGGCCCCTTTTGGCATAAACCTGGTCGGAAGCCATATCCACCGAGGTTACCTGCACACCTGAAATAATACGCAGCCCTCTTCCACCGGGAGGGCCCGAAATGAAAGTGTTGACAGTGTAAACCTTTCGAGTGGAGAACTTCAGTTGTCCCGGCTTCCAAGTACTCTAAAGCTCACAAACACGACGGGCTCCAGAAAAAGTTCTGAAGTTGCCTCCACTCCACTCCACAAAATAAAATAAAATAAAATAAAATCACCTGTCTGCACCCGAGTCCCATTTGGAGCAAAAAATAAAAAAAAATAAAATATGGAAGGACCTTTCCGATTCCCACCGTGGATTCCCACCGGCTACCAAAGTCGGAGTTGGCAGAGATGGCTAAATTGGCCGTTTTGATCCAAGGAAAGAATATGAAGTATTTTTCTTTCTGCTTGGAAACCGACCCAGGACTTTGTTAGCTTGAGGTGGGGGGAAAAAAAGAAAAGAAAAAAGAAGAAAAACTTTGATTTTGGGTTTTACTGATTGGATTGATTGGCTGTCATAGAAACGGCTATTATTATACTATTATGGAAAAGGAAAAAGTTGAGGTTCTACCGCAACAGAGGAAAGTCAAAGAATGCCCCCCCTTTTTTTCCTTCTCCCCCCTCTCTTTCATACTTCTCTCTTTTCCCCTTCCCCTCTCCTTTCTTTCCTACTACTTTTGTATTTTTGTACCTTAGACCAGGGGTCTTCAAACTTGGCCCTTTTATGACTTGTGGACTTCAACTCCCAGAATTCCTCAGCCAGCAAAGCTGGCTGAGGAATTCTGGGAATTGAGGTCCACAAGTCATAAAAGGGCCAAGTTTGAAGACCCCTGCCTTAGACCATAAGCTAGTGAAAAATCATACAGGGAGATGCAAATTATGACAACTGCATTATGGCCAGTCCTTGACTTACAACAGGGCGCCTCCGTGGCATGTCAAAGTGGCAATTCCACAGGAGCGGAATTACCGGATAATTAGTCCTCAACTTACAACAGTTCGCTTACTGACTGTTCAAGGCTACAAAGGCACTGAGAAAAGTGACTTACCGCCATTTTTCACACTTACGACCGTTGCAGCATTTCCTTCTCCCCCCCCCCCCCCGTGGTCAAAGTTCAGATGCTTGGCAACTGGTTCATAATAATAAAGGCAGGATACAAACGGGCAGTTAAATAAACAGGCCGCCTTGTCCTTTAATTCTGTGTGGGATAGGGTTCCTCCCCCCCACCCCACACCATCTCCACGTTTTTTAAACCCTGGTTCAAGCTGCTGCTCCTCCTTGCTCCTAACGCCGCTATTTCTGCCCTCCCAACGCAGGAAGCCGCCGTCCCCCAAGTCTTTGGCAAGCCAGCTGGTTGGAAAAACAAAAAAAAATCGACGATTCAGCTTCCACTAAAGGGGCAGTGGGTTTTCCGTACGTGCGGGGAAAGGATTGCCCTTCCTGTGTGCGGTAGGCCCGGGGTCTGGTCTCCAGGTGTAAGTTGAGGCAAGCAGGGCTCCATCTCACCGGCCTGTGAGGAAAGAGGTAGGAAGGCTAGGGCCTCCTTGGACCAAATATGGACACAGCCTGGTGGACCTCCATTCTTGGGCTGGGTGTGTTCATTTGATGAGTTAGTAGCTATATCTGCCAGCCAGGTCAGGTGCAGAAATTATACAGTCTCAGAGGCCTTCTGGGATAATTACAGGAAATCCTCTACTTATGACAGTTCATTTAATAATAACAACAACAATAACTTCAGAATTCAAACAGACAAGCACCTGCAACATAGCATCCCGGACTTAACAATTGTCGAGAAGAAAGACAAAAAAGTCTGGATAGTGGATGTGGCAGTCCCTGGAGACAGCAGAATAGACGAGAAAGAACTAGAGAAGATAACAAAATACAAAGACCTACAAATAGCAATGGAAAGACTGTGGCAAAGGCAAGCAAGAGTAGTACCAATAGTAATAGGCGCCTTGGGTGCAATCCCAAAATAACTGGAGCACCACTTGAGCACCATCATCGGCATTGACAAATTCGCCATTAGTCAATTGCAAAAGGCGGCCTTACTAGGAACTGCTTCCAACTGTGATACCATCAAACATCCACATCTGCCTATCCCAGGTCCTTGGTAAGGACTCGATAGGTAGACTAAAATGCCAAATCCAGTTTGAACATCTGGCTGACTGTGCGATGATCAATAATAATAACAATAAAGTTGGAAGGGACCTTGCAGGTCTTCTAGCCTAACCGTCTGCTCAGGCAGGAAACCCTAAACCATTTCAGGCAAATGGCTGTCCAGTCTCTTCTTAAAAACTTCCAGTGTTGGAGCATCCACCGCTTCTGGAGGCAAGGAGTTCCACTGGTTAATTGTTCTCACTGTCAGGAGGTTTCTCCTTAATTCTAGGTTGCTTATCTCCTTGATTAGTTTCCATCCGTTGCTTCTTGTCCTGCCTTTGGGCGCTTTGGAGAATGGCTTGACTCCCTCTTCTTTGGGGCAGCCCCTGAGATCTTGGAACACTGCTGTCATGTCCCCCCTCATCCTTCTCTTCATTAAACTAGACATACCCAATTCCAGCAACCGTTCCTTGTATGCCGGAAGAAACATCAACAACCTAAGATATGCAGATGATACCACTCTAATGGCAGAAAGTGAAGAAGAACTAAAGAGCCTCTTGTTGCGGGTGAAGAAGGAGAGTGCAAAACCTGGGTTGAAACTAAACATTAAGAAAACCAAGATCATGGCATCTGGCCCTCTCAATTCCTGGCAAATAGATGGGGAAGAAATGGAGGTAGTGACAGATTTTATTTTCCTGGGCTCCAAGATCACCGCAGATGGGGACTGTAGCCAAGAAATTAAAAGACGCTTGCTCCTCGGGAGGAAAGCCATGGCAAATCTAGACAGCACACTAAAAAGCAGAGACATCACCCTGTCAACAAAAGTGCGTATAGTCAAGGCTATGGTCTTCCCAGTTGCAATGTATGGCAGTGAAAGCTGGACCATAAGAAAGGCTGAGCGCCAAAGAATTGAAGCCTTTGAACTCTGGTGCTGGAGAAGACTCCTGCGAGTCCCTTGGACTGCAAGGCGATCAAACCGGTCAGTCCTAGAGGAGATCAACCCTGACTGCTCTTTAGAAGGCCAGATCCTGAAGCTAAAACTCAAATACTTTGGCCACCTAATGAGAAGGAAGGACTCACTGGAGAAGAGCCCAATGCTGGGAAAGATTGAGGGCAATAGAAGAAGGGGACGACAGAGAATGAGGTGGCTGGATGGAGTCACTGAAGCAGTAGGCGTGAGCCTAGATGGACTCCAGAAGATGGTAGAGGACAGGAAGGCCTGGAGGAACATTGTCCATAGGGTCGCGATGGGTCGGACACGACTTCGCAACTAACAACAACAACCCAATTCCAGCAACCGTTCCTTATATGATTTATCCTCCAGTCCCCTGATCATCTCTGTTGCTCTTCTCTGCACTCTTTCTAGAGCAGACATGTCAAACACAAGGCCCGGGGGCCAGATCCGGCCCGTGAAGTGGTTTCATGCGGCCCGCGAAGCCATCCTGGAAACAGTGAGGGAACGGCCCCCGCTGCCTTGGCCCTGGCCCAGAGACCCTCCTTCTGCCAGAGACCCTCAGATCTGTCCCACTCCTGCCCAGGCCCCCATAGGCACCCTTGATGGGAACGATGTAGAGCTGGCCACGCCCACCCAGTAGGCCATACACACTCTAGCCACGCCCACCCAGTAGGCCACGCCCACCCTGGCCATACCCACCCGGCCCCCTGAGGGCAACCGCAATGCTGATGCGGCCCTCAATGAAACTGAGTTTGACACCCCTGCCCTAGACCATTTCAGACAAATGGCCTTCCAGTCTCTTCTTAAAACCTTAAAAGCTGCTTCTGGAGGCAGGTTGTTCCACTGGTTAGTTGTTCTAACTGTCAGGAAGTTTCTCCTTAGTTCTAGGTTGCTTCTCTCCTTGATCAGTTTCCATCCGTTGCTTCTTGTCCTGCCTTCAGGCGCTTTGGAGAATAGCTTGACTCCCTCTTCTTTGGGGCAGCCCCTGAGGTATTGGAAGACTGCTATCATGTCACCCCTCGTCCTTCTCTTCCATTAAACTAGACATACCCAATTCCAGCAACCGTTCCTTGTATGTTTTAGCCTCCAGTCCTGTGATCATCTTTCTTGCTCTTCTCTGTACTCTTTCTAGAGCAGGGGTGTCAAACTCAATTTCATGGAGGGCCGCATCAGCATTGCGGTTGCCCTCAAGGGGCCGGGTGGGTGTGGCCAGGGTGGGCGTGGCCTACTGGGTGGGCATGGCTATAGTGCGTATGGCCTGCTGGGTGGGCGTGGCCAGCTCTACATCATTCGCCTCAAGGGTGCCTATGGGGGCCTGGGCTGGAGTGGGACAGATCTGAGGGTCTCTGGCAGAAGGAGGGTCTCTGGGCCAGGGCCAAGGCAGTGGGGGCCGTTCCCTCACTGTTTCCAGGGTGGCTTCGCGGGCCACATGAAACCACTCCGCGGGCCGGATCTGGCCCCCGGGCCTTGTGTTTGACATGTCTGGTCTAGGGTTTCCTGCCTGAGCAGCGGGTTGGACTAGATGACCTCCAAGGTCCCTTCCAACTTTATTATTATCATCTCCTTCAGCGTTTGGTCTTTTCTCCCTAAATTCATTCCATCCTGTCGGCTGCCACTCCCAGGAACAGACTGGGTCCTCCTTTAATTGCTCCGTGTATACGGGATGAGTGTGGGAAGGGGCTTCGGAGGGGAAGGTTAAGCCTCCTGACTTGGTCTATGAATATCCATTGGGCAGCCCTCGTTTCAGATTAAACAGCTTGACTCGAACCAGACTTTAAGGAAAGGCATGATTTATCTGTTAGCACTAATAAACAAGAGTGACTCTCAGGACCGGCTCGAGAGCTCCAGAATTTATTTTCCGACTGAGAGTCTGTTCAGGTTTACGCAGGGCCCCCAGATTTTGCTTTTCGGCTGCTGGGCTGGATGGAAAAACAATAATTTTCTTGCTAAACTGCAAGTCATCCAGAGTTCCTGATTTACCTCCCACTTGTTCGGCTTTTGGTTTCAATACCTTCCCTCTCTTTCAGCCCCAAATACTTCTGCTGAACAGCTACCTACACAAGCCTGCGAAGGAGGGGAAAAAAAAACTGATTTCAATTTCTCTTTCCAGGTGCGTTTTTTTTCCCCTTCTCTCACTGCTTCCATCTTCTTTTCTTAGGCTAGCATAAAGAGCAATTTAAGGTGCCCTTCGCGTTCTGACAGCACAAATGCCTCTTCATTCACGTTGCCTGGACCGGCTGGCTCCTCTTTGAGTCTAAAATGCCTTACCCCTCTCGGGAAACCTGTTAGACCGAGAGCCTCAGTGGACACTCTTGACCATCATCCAAAATCCCCGTGCAGAGAGCCTTAGGCTCAACTCTCCCCCTAGCAGGCACCCTCTATCCCGCTCCCCCCCCACAAGGTTTCCCCCGACTAATTCAAAGCAACCCCAGCATGAAATCTTTTCCAACTGCCATCAAAGGACCCCCTTCTCTTCTACCTGGTGTCTGCAAAAGCATTCCCGGACAATCTGCTTGGTTGCATAACCGCTGAAATCGCTTCCTCCTTTTTGTGCCATTCGCAGCTCCTAGATCATTTTGCAACCAGCAAGTTACTCCTCTCCGGGGCTGGTTTGTCTACCAAGCAGGTACAAAATCCTCTCCATACTTTCTCACACTCTCTCTCTCTCTCTTCTGGGTCTTCTCCTTCTCCAAATTCTACACCCACCCACCCACAATTCTTCTGCTCAGTAGAGTTCCCCCTTCTTTGCCAGAAATGCCTCATTAATCATTCCCACTGGCGGGTTCCTCAGGACGCTTCTCTCGCATCCAAGACCTGTCCCAACTAAGGCATCATTTCACACAAGGGGGGGGTTTCTCTGTCCGAAAGCCCACTCCCCTTTCCCACAACCTCTGCGTGCCTCCTAAGAGGCCCGCCGTTTGACCTCCAACTTATCTCCCCAATTACGAGGCCGAAGAACAAGCGTTCTGCTTTATGCCCGTCCACTGAAGCTTCAGGACTCCCTTTTCATCCATCCCTGCCCATTCGGCTCTCCAACAAAACTCCACAACTCTCTTCCAAAATTCTCACTCGGGATGTGGTCTAATCCTCAAGCTGCCTAATCACGCCCATCGGTCCATATCAGAATATCTCCCTTCGTGCCACATCGCCTTTCTCAAAATCTTCTCCCGTCTCCTCCTGTAAACCCATCATCCCCTTCTCTGCCAGGAGGAGATGTCGTCCCTGGAACTCCTTTGATCCGTTAGGACTCTTTGGTCCAGGAAAGAATTAGACCAGTGGTCCCCAACAATCAGTGGCCCCCAACCCACCCCCATCCTGCAGCATGCGAGCAACCGGTCTGCACAAAAAAGCAAAGCCCCATCCGCGGGATGCAGGCAGCACACAAAACCACGCAGCCTCCCATCCACGGGAAAACCTCTCTCCACGGAATTGGTCCCTGGTGCCCAAAAGGTTGGGGGCCTCTGAATTAGACCACCAGAGTCCTCCTCTTGCAAGAGAAGATGGATGGACTAAACTGCCTATCCCCAGGGTATCATGCTGAAGAAAAAGCTGATGGTTTTTCCCACCACCACCACCACCAGCAAACTGACCCCAATTTAGGTCGTAGGGACAAACTCGTGCAGAGATACGAGCATCTCAAGAGCTGGGAACAAGCAGGCAAAAGGGGGGCGGGATTTTGCAGCAAGGGGAGGCCTTTGCACAACCCGGAGGAAGAGTGTTTGAGGAACCCAGCAAGGATGTGCTTCTTCCCCCCGCCCCCACCCCCCAAGCCTGGGATTATGTAACTGTTCCATCGGGCTCAGGCTAGGAATGACAGGATGGAGAGCCAGCCTCAACCCGAAGGGAGCAACTGCGGTATCACCGGAGCGAGCCAGCCTCCTGCATCCTCGCAGCAGCAGCAGCAGCAGCAGCCACCCAGGGCCATCTGCTCCATCCCAGCCAAGCAGCCCCCTCTTTTTTTTTTTTTTAGGGGGGTCGCCTGGAAGGAGGCGGCAGAGGGATTTGATGGGAGAGGAGACCTGGCCAATCCAGAGCAAGGATGGATCAAGCAAGCCCACTCCCCCCCACCCCCCATCATCATCATCATCATCCCCCCCACCCCACCCCAAACCATCGCAACCTCGGCTCCCGCAGCCACCTTCTCTCCACCACCACCACCACCACCCCCAACCTGGCGCCCTCCAGGTGCGACCATCCTCCCCAGCGTCTCCATCCCCCCCATTTTTTTTCTGGGGAGGGGAGGAAAGACACGGGGAAGCATCGCCCATCGGGAAAGCGGATCCGACCCTCATCCGCCAAGAAGCTGCGGGCTGACAGACACGCCAAACCAGAAGAAGCGAGCAAGGGGGGTGCAGGGGAAGAGAGAGAGAGGGGTGGGGGGTGCAGGGGAAGAGAGAGAGAGGGGTGGGGGGTGCAGGGGAAGAGAGAGAGAGGGGGAGTGGGGGTGCAGGGGAAGAGAGAGAGAGGGGGGGGTGGGGGTGCAGGGGAAGAGAGAGAGAGAGGGAGGGTGGGGGGTGCAGGGGAAGAGAGAGGGGGGGTGCAGGGGAAGAGAGAGAGAGAGAGAGAGAGAGGGCGCGCGCGCGTTCCGACGTGCAGACGCGTGTCGCGGGCAAAGAGGTCGTGAGGACGCCCCTTCCCGCATCCCTCCCGCGAGTCCAACGCCGCCGCCGCCGCCGGGTGGGGAAGGCCCGCTCGGAGGGAGGGAGGGAGGGAAGGGGCCCGGCTCGGTTGCTACCTGCTCCTCACGGACCGCGCTGCTCCGCCGGGGCCCGGCTGCTCCCCGTGGCAGGGGCCGGCTGCGTGGACGGCGCTCGGGACGGGGCTGCTCCGGGGCCGCTGCGGGGCGTCCGGCGCGGCCACGACTCGCGAGGAGGGGTGGGGGCGGCGGCGGCAGGAGCGGCGACGGGCCACCAGCGGCGAAGGGCGCTTTATACCCTCGACTCCTCGGAAACCGTCTCCGCGCAACGCTTCCGCTTCCGCCCCGCCCTCGCGCCCGCCCGCTCATGAATATGCAGAGAGGGGGGCGGGGCGGAGGGGGGGAGGGCGGAACGGGCGCGCGGCCAATGAGGGGGCGGGGAGGGCGTCTTCTTTCTCTCCCCCCCCCGCCCCCGCCCAGCCCCGCCCCGCCCCCTCCCTCCCCACCTCAGCTCGACCCGCGGGAGGCGCGCCCGGATTGGAAGGTGAGCGAACCTGAGGAGCCGATGACGTCACCGCGCGGCGGCGGCGGGAGAGAAAAGGGCGGGCGCGGCACGTGGCCGACTCCGGCCCCTCCCTCCCTCCCGCCGGACGGCCAACCTGGCCGGGTCGTTGTGAGGAGGGCGGAGGAGAGCTTCCTCCGCAGGGGCTTGGGGAAATGGTATAGGGCAGAGGTAGGCAACCTCGGCTCTTTTATGACTCATGGACTTCAACTCCCAGAATTCCTGAGCCAGCATGTTTAGGGTTAGGGTTAGGGTTGGCTGGCTCAGGAATTCTGGGAGTTGAAGTCCATGAGTCATAAAAGAGCCGAGGTTGCCTACCCCTGGTATAGGGTTTCCTGCCTGAGCAGGGGGTTGGACTAGATGACCTCCAAGGTCCCTTCCAACTTTTTATTATTATTATTATTATTATCATTATCATTATCATTATCATTATTATTATCTTTGGGAGACCAGCGGGAGATCAGGGCAATGGAGAGAGAGAGAGAGTTAGAGGAGGGAGGGACCGTTTCCCCATCCCAGGCTTTAAATGCGGGCCGACGTTATTCAGTTAGTCCTGGACTTACGGCCGTAACTGAGCCCAACGTTTATGTTGCTGAGTGAGACGGTGGTTCGCTGGGCTTTGCCCCGTTTTACGACCTTTCTTGCCACAGTTCTTAAAGGAATCACTCCATCACTGGAGGTTTTTAAGAAGAGACTACTACTACTACTAATAATAATAATAATTTTATTTGTATACCGCCCTTCTCCCGAAGGACTCAGGGCGGTGAACAGGGCAATACATGTTAAAAGACAAGAGTACAAAAATTAAAAGAGATTAAACAAGATGCCCAAAAACTATAACAATAAGTTTATTTATTTATCTATCTATCTATCTATCTATCTATCTATCTATCTATCTATCTATCTATCTATTTATTTATTTATTTATTTATTTATTAAATTTGTATACCGCCCTTCTCCCGAAGGACTCAGGGCGGTGAACAGGGCAATACATATCAAAAACAAGATACAAAAATTAAAAACGATTAAACAAGATGCCCACGAATAAGTTAAAACACATTAAGAGTAGGTTAAAACACATTAATAAAACCCAACCCCATCCCATCAGGCCAGGCCAGCTTGTTCGAAAAGGTAGGTTTTGAGATCGCGCCGGAAGGAGCGGAGGTCAGGCGCCATCCGGAGCTCAACCGGAAGATGGTTCCATAAATCCGGCGCACCCACAGAGAACGCCCTCCCCCTGGGGGCCACCAGTCGGCATTCTTTGACCGGTGGCACCCTGAGGAGGCCCTCTCTGTGGGAGCGCACTGGACGGAGGGAGGTTGACGCCGGCTGCAGGTGCTCCCTAAGGTATTCCGGACCCATGCCATGTAGGGCTTTGTAGGTCATTACCAGCACCTTGAATCTCACCCGGAAGACAACTGGGAGCCAATGCAACTCGCGGAGCAGGGGTGTAACATGGGAGTATCGGGAAACTCCCAACACAACTCTCGCGGCTGCATTCTGTACCAGTTGGAGCCTCCGAGTGGTCCTCAAGGGCAGCCCCATGTAGAGAGCGTTGCAGTAGTCCAAACGAGAGGTCACGAGCGCATGAGTGACCGTGCGCAAGGCCTCCCGGTCTAGATAGGGCCGCAACTGGCGCACCAGGCGAACCTGGGCGAAGGCCCCCCTAGTCACATTTGCTATACTAGACGTTCACCTGTCTGAGACGGTGTAGTATCTGCTGCTTGAGCTGGGGTTGGGGTTGGGCGGGGCTGGACTAGAAGACCTCCAAGGTCCCTTCCCACTCTATTCTATTCTAGTGGCCCAGCTGTGGGGGTTTCCCCATTGAATTTGCTGGTCAGAAGGTCGCGAAAGGGGCATCGCCTGCACCCAGGATCCTGCAACCGTCGTAAATAGAAGTCATTGGCCAAGCACTTGAGTGCTGATCACATGATCGTGAGGTTGCTGCCAGGGTTGTCTGTGTGAAAAACGGCCACAACAAGTCATGTTGTAACTTTGAATGGTCGCTAAGGGAACTGTTGCAAGTCGAGCACTACCCGTACTGTAGTTCCCCTCCTGTGGAACTGCCATTTTGACGTGTCCTGGAGCCCCCTGGGCAAGTTTAAAAAAAATATGGATCGGACAACTTTGGAGGTGCTTTTTTCAGGAGGCGAGTAGGCTTTCTTTGTCTTTACTTTGAAGACGTTTCGCTTCTCATCCCAGAAGCTTCTTCAGCTCGGACTGGATGGCGGGGAAAATGGAAGGATTTACACTCCTTGCCGACAGCTGGTCATTTGCCTCCTTTTAGAGAGCCGTTGAGGACACCTGGAGGTTTATCTCTCTGCAAGGAGTATAAGGGACGCGGTGGCTCAGTGGGTTAGGACGCTGAGCTTGTCGATCAGAAGGTCGGCAGTTTGGCGGGTCGAATCCCGAGTCCCGCGTAGCAGAGTGAGCGCCTGTTACTCGTCCCAGCTTCTGCCAACCTAGCAGTTCGAAAGCACGTAAAAATGCAAGTAGAAAAATAGGGACCGCTACGGTGGGAAGGTAACAGCGCTCTGTGCGCCTTTGGCGTCTAAGTCATGCCGGCCATATCACCACGGAGACGTCCTCGGACAAGCGCTGTCTCTTTGGCTTTGAAACGGAGATGAGCACCGGCCCCTAGAGTCGGAAACGACTAGCACACATGTGCGGGGGAACCTTTACCTTTAAGGAGTATAAATCCTCCCATTTTCCCCCACCATCCGATTAGAGCTGAAGAAGCTTCTGGGATGAGAAGCGAAATGTCTTCAAAGGAAAAACAAGAAAGTCCAGTTGCCTCCTGAAAAAGCACCTTTGGGACAACCAGGACCTGGGTGACTGAGAATCTCCACAGACAACTTTGTGGAGGATCACCCTCATGTGGCTAATCGGCATGGATATTGATCTACACGAGAAAAATTATTCCAGGAAACTCCCTTCCTGGGTGGGGGGATTTCTCCCATTGCCGGTGAGACCCCCCCTACCTTTGGGTCAGCTGCGGGACAGCTCATCCTGCACAACGTTTGCACCTGAAGACTGTACATGCAGGTAGACCTTGGCTTACAACCACAATGGGGTCTGCCACAAGGCAGAGGGGGCCAGGTTGTTCACCAGAGCACCAGAGGGAACGACGAGACAATGGTTGGAAATTGGTCAAGGAGAGATTAACCTGGAATTAAGGAGAAACTTCCTGACAGTGAGGACAATTAACCAGTGGAACAGTTTGCCACCAGAAATCGTGGGCGCTCCATCATTGGAGGTTTTTAAGAAGAGACTGGACAGTCACTTATCTGACATGGTATGGGTTCTCCTGCTTGAGCGGGGGGCTGGACTAGAAGACCTCCAAGGTCCCTTCCAGCTCTATTCTATTCTATAATGTAGCCCAACATTTCTGTTGCTAAGACAGGTGTATCGTGGGTTTTGCTGCATTTTATGTCCTTTTTGCCACAGTTGTTAAGCGAATCACTGCAGTTGTTGAAGAGAATCGTGCGGTCCTTAAGTGAACTTGGCTTCCTCTGTTAACTTGGCTTGTTGGAAGCCGCGGTTACAAATGGTATCACATGACCCTGGGACAGTCCAACCATCATAAAATATATGCCAGTATTCAAGTGTCTACAGGTAATTGAGCCCAAAATTATCTGTTGCTAAGCGAGACATTTGTTAAGTGGGTTTTGCCCCGTTTTACGACTTTTCTTGCCACAGTTGTTAAGTGAATCACTGCAAGTGAATTACTGCAAGTAATACGGTTGTTAAGTCAGAAGGACTCAAAAAGCGATCACAGAACCCTGGGACGCTGCGGCCGTCATAACTACGAACCAGTTGCCAAATGCCCCAGTTTTGATTGTGGGACCTTGGGGATGGTGCAACGGTCGTAAGTGTGATAAATGCTCATAAGTCATTTTTTTTCAGTGCCGTTGTAACTTCAAACGGTCACTAAACCAATGGTTGTAAGTCAAGGACCTCCTGTACTTATCTTTCAAGTTCCCCTGCCTTGAGGGCTGCTGACTTCCAGGAAATTCCACTTAAAACTGGCCCCTTAAAAGACTCCCTTGTATTAAGTCTTTTCACTGATTGCATGTTATTCTTAGAATTATATCCTGCCTTTATTTGACAGCGCGCACTCAAGGCAGCGCAGCTAATGTTCCTGCTTCCTATTTTTCCCACCGCAACAACCCTGTGAGGTAGGTTAGGCCAGACAGGCCCCAAATAATTTTGGAACTTTCCTCCCTAAATTTTTAGTCCAACGTTTTTAAAATCACTGCACCAAACTGCCTCTCTCTTTTTAAACACCTCCATAATGTTACTCTTGCCATATTTGACACATGGGAACAAAACATGTTACCACTTGCCTGTTTTTGTAATTATGTGCCTGAGAGAAATATGTAGATTTATTTTCCTTCCCCCCCCCCTTTTCTATCGTTCCTCCAGATAGATTTAAAGTGTCATGCAGAGGTCGATTTTACTCTCGTGAAAATCCCACCTAGCATTAATAAAATGTTGGAATTTGGTCCGAGGAATACCCAATACATTACAATATAATGAACAGGAGCTATCTTTCTGCAATTCTCTTATTTTAATTAGTATAAAATTAAAGATTCTGGATAGTAAGAATAAGGTGGAACCAATGACCCAAAAAGTGGTGAACCTCTTTTTATTGAGGAAGTGAAATTCTAAAAGTTTTAGAAACAGAGGTGAACATGTTTTCAGAATCAATAACATTAATAGTAAAAAAAAAATGCCTATCATAAAAAGAGAGCCGTAACCATGACTTTGTTTCACAACCACGTAGGTGTTATTTCACAACTATGTGATATGAAACCCAGAGGAGCTAAGCTAAGTTTCATTAAAAGGCAAAAAAGCAAAAAGGTAGGGATATAGCCCGCAAACAGCCTCAGTGACAGGATTTCTGGAGGAAAAACCTAGAGAAATAATATATTTGCAGATTAAATTTCGGAGCAGTGTTTTTTCAAGCTTGGTAACTTTTAAGATGCTGGCTGGGGAATACTGGGAATTGAAGTTCACCCATTTTTAAAGTTACCAAGTTTGAAAAAAAAAACATCGGTTTGGGGTGCGGTGGGGGGAAAGGAGAGAGAAACTTTTTAATTTCTAGGAAAAAAAGGATAAACCCACGGGATGGGATAATAATAATAATAATAATAATAATAATAAGAAGAAGAAGAAGAAGAAGAAGAAGAAGAAGAAGAAGAAGAAGAAGAAGAAGAAGAAGAAGAAGAAGAAGAAGAAGAAGAAGAAGAAGAAGAAGAAGAAGAAGAAGTTGGAAGGGACCTTGGAGGTCATCTAGTCCAACCCCCTGCTAAGGCAGGAAACCCTATACCATTTCAGACAAATGGCTGTCCAGTCTCTTCTTAAAAACTTCCAGTGTTGGAGCATTCACCACTTCTGGAGGCAGGTTGTTCCACTGGTTAGTTGTTCTAACTGTCGGGAAGTTTCTCCTTAGTTCTAGGTTGCTTCTCTCCTTGACTAGTTTCCATCCGTTGCTTCTTCTCCTGCCTTCAGGTGCTTTGGAGAATAGCTTGACTCCCTCTTCTTTGGGGCAGCCCCTGAGATATTGGAACACTGCTATCATGTCACCCCTCACCCTTCTCTTCATTAAACTACACATACCCAATTCCAGCAACCGTTCCCGATATGTTTTAGCCTCCAGTCCCCCAATCATCTTTGTTGCAGGGATAATGGGATATTGTTGATGGGATAATGGGATATTTTTCCTAAAATCACCATCATCCAAAGGCAATTTGTCTCTTTCAGCCACCAGAGATGATAGGTGCAGTAATTATCTGCAGGGTTAAGACATTCTAGATTAGGGGGTCTTCAAACTTGGCCCTTTTATGACTTGTGGACTTCAACTCCCAGAATTCCTCAGCCAGCATTGCTGGCTGAGGAATCCTGGGAGTTGAAGTTCACAAGTCATAAAAGGGCCAAGTTTGAAGACCCCTGTTCTAGATGTAGGCTAGGATAGTGTTTATCCATCTTGGCCACTTTAAGACTGGCTGGGGGATTCTGGGAGTTGACACCCACATGTATTAACGTTGCCAAGGTTGAGAAGCTCTGGTCTAGAACACGTTGAGAAATTCTAGGACCTGGGTTAAACCCAGATTAAACCCCGTGATCTTGCTTTGCCTCGACCTCTTTTGATCTTGCTCCCTGAGCGTTTTCCCCCAGCACACTTTACAAGCAACACTTCTTGTCACCTTTTGGATGCCTTTCGTTCCCCCCACCACCACTTGGTTGATGAAGCTGTAGCAGAATACATTAGAGAGAAAAAAAAACAGACTCACAAATATGCGTGGTAACAAAAAAATGAAAATTAAAAAAAAACACCCGTCGGTTCCTGCTTTGCAAAAACTTTTTTTTGGATGCTGAGCTCAGCAAAAATTAATAGGCTGGCTTTGTGCAAGAGGAACAGAATTGATCATTTCTTTTTTTTTTTCTGTTTGTTGAAACGTGACTGATAGGACGTTATGGGCTAGAGAGCGTCAGGAAATATGCAGAGGAAGATCATCTGCTATCTTTTGTCTTACGCTGGTTTTTTGGTGTGTGTGTGTGTGCGTGTCTTTTGTTTCCAATGTTTTTAACAATTTTAAGTCACCTAGAGTCTCTGGGAGTCAGGCAGCATATAAATTTACTGGATTATTATTATTATTATTATTATTATTATTATTATTATTATTATTATTATTATTATTATTATTATTATTATTATTATAACAAGGTTCAGATACAGCACGAAGTAATCGTAGATTACATAGATAATCCTCAAATTATGAGTCTAATGGAGCCTACCCATCAAGGTCATAACTTGTGATGGTCATAAATCGAATCACCCATGTGACCGACCTGATTTTATGACCTTTTTTTTTGCAGAGATTGTTAAGTGAATGCTGTGATCGTAAAGCGACCTCTGTAGTCTATAATCAGAATGGAGCTGGAAAGGGACCTTGGAGGTCTTCTAGTCTAAACCCCTGTTCAAGCAGGAAACCCTATACCATTTCAGACAAATCATACTCCAATTTCTTCTTTAAAAACCTCCCGTGATGGACCACCCACAACTTCTGAAGGCAAGTTGTTAGGCTGATTGTCCTCACTGTTAGGAAATTTCTCCTTAATTGCAGGTTGCTTTCCTTGATTAGTTCCCATCCATTGTTTCTCGTCTTGCCTTCTGGGGCTCTGGGGAATAATTTGACCCCCCTCTTCTTTGTGGCAGCCCCTCAAATCCTGGAATACTGCTATCCTGTCACTCCTGGTCCTTCTTTTCCCTAGATTGGCCATACCCAATTCCTGCAACCGTTCTTCAGATGTTTTTATCTCCCAGGCCTTTAATCATCCTAGTTGCTCTTCTTTGCACTTTTTGCCGAAGTCTCAACATCTTTTCTGTAATGCCCTGACCAAAACTGGATATGGTATTCCAGGTGTGGCCACACCAAGGATTTATAAAGTGGTACGTGAAGTACTAATAATCACGTGAAGTACTAATACCACTTTACAATGCCTTGGTAAGGCCACACCTGGAATACTGCATCCAGTTTTGGTCACCACGATGTAAAAAAGATGTCGAGACTCTAGAAAGGGTACAGAGAAGAGCAACCAAGATGATTGGGGGACTGGAGGCTAAAACATATAGGGAACGGTTGCTGGAATTGGGTATGTGTAGTTTAATGAAGAGAAGGGTGAGGGGGGACATGATAGCAGTGTTCCAATATCTCAGGGGCCGCCACAAAGAAGAGGGAGCCAAGCTATTCTCCAAAGCACCTGAAAGCAGGACAAGAAGCAACGGATGGAAACAAATCAAGGAGAGAAGCAACCTAGAACTAAGGAGAAACTTCCTGACAGTTAGAACAATTAACCAGTGGAACAACCTGCCTCCTGAAGCGGTGAATGCTCCAACACTGGAAGTTTTAAAGAAGAGACTGGACAGCCATTTGTCTGAAATGGTATAGGGTTTCCTGCCTTAGCAGGGGGTTGGACTAGATGACCTCCAAGGTCCCTTCCAACTTATTATTATTATTATTATTATTATTATTATTATTATTATTATTACTAATACCTCACCTGATTTTGATTCTATGCTTCTGTTTACACAACCAAGGATTGTGTGTTAGCTTTTTTAGCTGCCACTCACCGCAAACTACTGGCTCGTGTGTTTTGATTGTCCACTAGGACTCCAAGGTCCCTCTCAACGGTTGCTGTTTTTGAGCCAGTCAGTCATCAAGCGATGGTGCAGTGGTTAAGCCAACCAATGGTTCGTTATGGGCTGGTTTGGCTGAGAACCAGAAATAAATGCCAGTTTTTGTTTTTATTTATTTATTAAATTTATATCCCGGCCATCTTGTGGTTCAGGCGTCCCTGAACTGCTTTAGTGAAACTTGGTCACATTGCAACTGACTGTAAATGTGGCCTGTTGCCAAGGCCTGACATGGTCATGTGACCATGAGGGGGGGGAGTTCCTGCTGGCAAAAGACCTACAGGTAGACTTCACTTACTGCCTGCCTCATTCAGTGACCAAAGTTACGGTGGTGCTGAAAAACCTTATTACCAATGTCCACATTTATGACCTATACCAGGGGTAGGCAACCTCGGCTCTTTTATGACTCATGGACTTCAACTCCCAGAATTCCTAGCTGACTCAGGAATTCTGGGAGTTGAAGTCCATGAGTCATAAAAGAGCCGAGGTTGCTTACCCCTGACCTATACAATGTCTCTCAGTCATGTGAACACCATTGCCAAATGTCCTGTGCCTGATATGTTTTTTCCCTCCCTTACAGAGTAATTGTTTTAAAAGGGGTGTGTGTGTGTGTGTGTGTGTGTGTGTGTGTGTGTGTGTGTGAGAGAGAGAGAGAGAGAGAGAGAGAGAGAGAGAGAGAGAGAGAGAGAGAGAGAGAGAGAGAGAAACAAAAACAGAAATCAAAATCAAAACAAAAAACCCAGGTACTTTTGTAGGCAATCTCTCCTGTCCGTGACCCGTTTGTTTTTCTTCTCTCTCCATCCCTGTCCCACATAACGGAGAGATTGGAGAGGAAGGGATTTCAAGAGAGTAAGCAGGCACACAATGGAGAATTCCCCGGCCCAGGCTGTCTGTGAGCACACTTGAAGCTGCAAGTGCCACCACATTCCTCCCAATGTACCCCTGCTTACTCTCTTGGAATCTATTCTATTCAAATAATGTGTTTATTTTTTTCCCCAGTTGCCCAGTCGATGGTGAATCACGAGAAGAAGACAAACATCCATTAAGTGGAAATGGGACAAAGGTGTTCTGGAGCACCCTGGGCTCTGTTCACATGCCATGTTAAACTGGATGAAGGGCAGGCCCATTGAAGTGGGTGGCCAAGAGCTTAGATCCTGCTTGTTTGGGTCAGTCTGGGTCACACCAATTAATCTGAAACTTTTAGAAGGGGATAAAGCTAGTTAGCTAACCGAAGACAACTCTATGGAGGTTCTCAATCATCCAGCTCATGGTTGTCCCAAATGTGCTTTTTGCAAAAGGCAACTGGACTTTTAACTTTTTTTTCCCCTTTGAAAATGTTTTGCTTCTCATCCAAGAAGGTTGGAAACGAAGAAACAGGATCAAATCTCATTTCTCATCCTTTCTCATCTTTCATACCATCTTCTCCTGTTGGTATCTTATGATTTATCACTTGCTGTTTGTATTTTAGGATTAATGATTGCAACTATGGGTAATCCCCGAGTTACAACAGTTCACTTAGGTAACTGACCCGGTGTGGCAGGATTGGGGGAGGGGGGAAGCAGTTGCTTGAGGTATCTTAGTAAGCCAGGGGAGACCGTGGGGGGCCTTAAACAGGTGTGTCCAATCACACTTAAAGAAGTCTGTTCCGTTCCGTTCTATTCCATTCCATTCCATATTTCTATTCTATTCTATTCTATTCTATTCTATTCTATTCTATTCTATTCTATTCTATTCTATTCTATTCTATTCTATTCTATTCTATTCTCTATTCCATTTATTCCATTCTCTATTCTATTCTATTCTATTCTATTCTATTCCATTCTATTCTATTCTATTCTATGCTATGCTATGCTATGCTATGCTATGCTATGCTATGCTATGCTATGCTATGTTATTCTATTCTATGCTATTCCATTCCATTCCCTATTCTATTCCATTCCATTCCATTCCATTCCATTCCATTCCATTCCATTTTCTATTCTATTCCATGCCATTCCATTCCATATTCAATTCAATTCTATTCTATTCCATTCCATTCCATATTCAATTCAATTCTATTCAATTCTATTTATTCCATTCCATTCCATATTCTATTCCATTCCATTCCATATTTTCTATTCTATTCTATTCTATTCTATTCTATTCTATTCTATTCTATTCTATTCTATTCTATTCTATTCTATTCTATTCTAATCCATTCCATCTATTCTATTCTATTCTATTCTATTCTATTCTATTCTATTCTATTCTATTCTGTGCTGTGCTGTGCTGTGCTGTGCTGTGCTATGCTATGCTATGCTATGCTATGCTATGTTATTCTATTCTATGCTATTCCATTCCATTCCATTCCATTCTATCCTATTCCATTCCATTCCCTATTCTATTCCATTCCATTCCATTCCATTCCATATTCTATTCTATTCCATGCCATTCCATTCCATATTCAATTCAATTCTACTCTATTCCATTCCATTCCATATTCAATTCAATTCTATTCAATTCTATTTATTCCATTCCATTCCATATTCTATTCTATTCCATTCCATATTTTCTATTCTATTCTATTCTATTCTATTCTATTCTATTCTATTCTATTCTATTCTATTCTATTCTATTCTATTCTATTCTATTCCATTCCATCTATTCTATTCTATTCTATTCTATTCTATGCTATGCTATGCTATGCTATGCTATGCTATGCTATGCTATGCTATGTTATTCTATTCTATGCTATTCCATTCCATTCCATTCCATTCTATCCTATTCCATTCCATTCCCTATTCTATTCCATTCCATTCCATTCCATTCCATTCCATTCCATATTCTATTCTATTCCATGCCATTCCATTCCATATTCAATTCAATTCTATTCTATTCCATTCCATTCCATATTCAATTCAATTCTATTCAATTCTATTTATTCCATTCCATTCCATATTCTATTCCATTCCATTCCATATTTTCTATTCTATTCTATTCTATTCTATTCTATTCTATTCTATTCTATTCTATTCTATTCTATTCCATATTCTATTGAATTCCATTCCATATTTTCTATTGTATTCCATTCCATTCCTTTCCATTCCATTCCATATTCTATTCAATTCCATTCTATATTTTCTATTCTATTCCATTCCATTCCATATTCTCTTCAATTCTATTCTATTCCATTCCATATTCTATTGGATTCCATTCCATATTTTCTATTCTATTCCATTCCATATTCTATTGAATTCCATTCCATATTTTCCATTCTATTCCATTCCTTTCCATTCCATTCCATTCCATATTGTATTGTATTCCATATTGTATTCCATTCCATTCCTTTCTATTCCATTCCATATTTTCTATTCTATTCTATCCTATTTTATCCTATTTGAAGTGAAATATTTTTAAAGGATAAAAACAAGAAGAAAATCCAGTTGCCTTTTGGAAAAAGCACCTTTGGGGCAGGAAAAATACTTTTTTTTATTCTTATAAACTGCCAATAATCTCTAGTTGATTTGGCAGGTTATCAAGGTGATTATGTAATAAATCACATTTCTTTCCTTTGCTGCTCCCTGCCACAAGACATGCATTATTCCTGGAGCCAAAAACCTTTTTAAAGAAGGCAAGAACATTCCCAGACAGAGATAAATAGCTAATAAAAAAAACCTGCGCCATTTTTTAAAAAAACAAGTTACTTTGTGCTGCCTTTTTGCAGCACCGGCATTAATAAGTAATCAATTAAGGGAGTCAGGGTTTCAATCCTTTGATGGTTAGTCAGGCTAAGCCAGAAACCTGATGTCAAGATGCCCTTTTGAAAAACAGGATGGAAAAATGTGGCAAGACTGACCACGTGCTCCCGAATTAGAGCAACGCTTGAAAGATGAAAGGGTGCAATATTTGGGGCTTTTCAGCTCGGGAGTGGGGGGGGGGGTAAAGCCAGCATTAGAACGAGCATATGATAGAATTATATGTGCCAGAAGATGCAAAGGAAGACATTTGCATTCTTCAGTGATAAGATTGGCGTTGTTATTTTGCCTGCATAACCAGAGATTAAGGAGGGCAATTTCCAGAGGGACTGGCAGCTAGGAACTGTCAGGTAGGACAGGTGATCAGATAGGACCGTCAACACTCCTGGGCATTTCGGCTACTGACGAAAGGGCTAAATGGCGAGATCTAGCCAATGGTGGCTTCTCTCAAAAAAGTAGGGAGAGCCAGGCTGACTGGGTAGTGTGTGGATGGTGGCTACAGGAAATCTTTGGAGTTGTTGTCTAGTCCAGAGGAGCTACACAACCACAACAGAGGAGCTGAAGTCCATGCACCTTAAAGTTGCTCAGCTTGAGAAACAGTGGGTGGACTGTCTGTCTGACAGCTTTCATTATCTGTCTGTCTGTCTGTCTGTCTATCTATCTTATCATCTCATATTTCTTTTTCTTTCTTATCTTTGTCATTTTCCTTCCTTCCTTTTCTTTCTTTCTTTCTTTCTTTCTTTCTTTCTTTCTTTCTTTCTTTCTTTCTTTCTTTCTTTCTTTCTTTCTCTTTCTCTCTCTTTCTTTCTCCCTCTTATCTTTTTTCCTTCCTTGCTTCTTTCCTTCTTTCCTTCCTTTTTCTTCCTTCTTTTCATCTCTATCCTTTTCTCCCTACTTGCTTGCTTGCTTCTTCTTCTCTCTCTCTCTCTTTTCTTTCTTTCTTTCTCATCTCTATCTTGTCTTTCCTCCCACCCTCCTTCGCTCCCTTCATTCCATTATCTATCTACCTTTTTCATCTCTCTCTCTCTCTCTCTCTCTCTCTCTCTCTCTCTCTCTCTCTCTCTCTCTCATCTGTTGTATCATTTGCATCTATCCCATCATCCCTCCAGCCATCCATCATCCACCCATCTGTCATCTATGCCCTCCCTCGAATAAGGCAACGTTAAGTGAATTAAGCATTATTGCCAAGAAAATTACATGGGTCTCTCTCTGGAGTCACCGGGATTTGAGTGTGGTTCAAGGACTCTTTAGTTCAATTGGATGCTAAGCGACAAACTGCTTTGCAATAAAAAAAAAAGTCATAACAGTTCATGGGGAAAGTGTGGGAACGATGCTCCTGCTAGCTTCCCCTTGGCATCAAGCTGAGCAGCTTTTGAGCCAAGCCACGATGCTTCTCCGAATCCATATGCTCTTGGTTACTTAGAAAAATCTGGGCGTGTTCAAAAGCCCTCTTTTAGCCTGGTGAAGGGGGACCTTCTTTTCTCTGAGTAAAGTCACTCTTTGAATTAAGTTTTGAGGGTCTTCAACTCTGTCCCATTAAAGGCATAATTGGCTGGATTCGCCAAACATGTTAAACCATCTCCTTTGGCTTTGCAGCCACAGTGCAACATCCATAATGAAGCAACACAATGAAAGACTTATAATAAGGCCACCCTTGGAATACTGCATCCAGTTCTGCTGGCCACGATATAAAAAAGATGTTGAGATTCTGGAAAGAATGCGGAGAAGAGCAACAAGGACGATTGGGGGAACGGGAGACTAAAACATATGCAGAACGATTGCAGGAATTGGGTATGTCTATTTTAATGAAAAGAGGAACTAAGGGTGACATGATAGCAGTGGGCCAATATCTCAGGGGCTGCCCCAAAGAAGAGGGGGTGCGGTTTGCAGGGAGAGGAGGATGACTGTGGTGTCCTTGGTGCTCTCTGAGTTGGGTTGTTTTCCTGCAGACGTTTCATGACCCAACTTGGTAACATCATCAGTGCTAGACGGGAGTGGGGTTTGCAGAGGAGGAGGAGAACTGTGGAGTCCTTGTGTTTTGGGGAGATTCTCAGTCATCCAGGTCATCGTTATCTCAAAGGTGCTTGTTTTCCTGCAGACGTTTCATTGCCCAACTAGGTAACATCATCAGCACACTCTGGAAAGAGTACGGAGAAGAGCAACAAAGATGACTATGGGACTGGAGGCTAAAACATATAAGGAACATTTGCTGGAACTGAGTATGTCTAGTTTAATGAAGAGAAGGACGAAGGGTGACATGATAGCAGTCTTCCAATATCTCAGGGGCTGCCCCAAAGAGGAGGCAGTCAAGCTTTTCTCCAAAGCACCTGAAGGCAGGACAAGAAGAAGCAACAGATGGAAACTAATCAAGGAGAGAAGCAACCTAGAACTAAGGAGAAACTTCCTGACAGTGAGAACAATTAAGCAGTGGAACGGCTTGCCTCTGGAACTTGAGGGTGCTCCATCACTGGAGGTTTTCAAGAAGAGACTGGACATCTACTTGTCTGGAATGGTGTTATGTCTCTCTCTCTCTGTCTCTTTCTCTCTGTGTCTCTCTCCAATGGAACTCCTTGCCTCCAGAGGCTGTGGGTGCTCCAACACTAGAGGTTTTTAAGAAGAGACTAGACAGCCATTTGTCTGAAATGGTATAGGGCAGGGGTCCCCAAGCCCTGGTCCAGTACTGGGCCTCAGCATGCCAGCAAACAGTCCACACAAACTAGCAAAACCCCATCCGCAGAATGCAGGCAGCACACAAAACCACACACCCTTCTGTTTGCAAAAAGAAACTCTCCATGGAACGGGTCCCTGGTGCTCAAAAGGTTGGGGACCTCTGGTATAAGGTCTCCTGCCTGAGCAGGGGGTTGGACTAGAAGACCTCCAAGGTCCCTTCCAACTCTGCCATTTTGTTATTCTGTAAAAGTTCAGAAGAGAAGTACCAGGGATGACATGATAGCAGTGTTCCGATATCTCTGGGGCGGCCACAAAGAAGAGGGAGGCAAGCTATTCTCCAAAGCGCCCGAAGGCAGGACAAGAAGCAACGGATGGAAACTGACCAAAGAGAGAAGCAACCTGGAACTAAGGAGAAATTTCCTGACAGTTAGAACAATTAACCAGTGGAACAACCTGCCTCCAGAAGGTGTGAATGCTCCAAGACTGGAGGTTTTCCAGAAGAGATTGGACAGCCATTTGTCTGAAATGGTCTAGGGCAGACATGTCAAACACAAGGCCCGGGGGCCAGATCCGGCCCGCGAAGTGGTTTCATGCGGCCCGCAAAGCCATCCTGGAAACAGTGAGCGAACGGCCCCCACTGCCTTGGCCCTGGCCCAGAGACCCTCCTCCTGCCAGAGACCCTCAGATCTGTCCCACTCCTGCCCAGGCCCCCATAGGCACCCTTGATGCAAATGATGTAGAGCTGGCCACGCCCACCCAGTAGGCCATACGCACTTTAGCCACGCCCACCCAGTAGGCCACGCCCACCCAGGCCACACCCACCCAGCCCCCTGAGGGCAACCGCAATGCTGATGCGGCCCTCAATGAAATTGAGTTTGACACCCCTGGTCTAGGGTTTCCTGCCTGAGCAGGGGGTTTGACTAGATGACCTCCAAGGTCCCTCGCAACTCTCTGTTATTCTGTATTTCTGTACATCTGTACAAGCAGAATGTGTGACTATGAGACCACTTTTCCCAACGAATAGGGCAGCAAATGTTACACGCAATTGATTAGGCAGCTTGTGAACAGATAGGCACAACTTTGTGTTCTGTTGTTAGCCCTAGCCCAGGGGTAGGCAACCTTGGCTCTTTTATGACTCGTGGACTTCAACTCCCAGAATTCCTGAGCCAGCCATGCTGAGGGGAAAGAGAGAGGTTTCCAAGCTGAGCCATGCCAGCTCAGGAATTCTGGGAGTTGAAGTCCACGAGTCATAAAAGAGCCAAGGTTGCCTACCCCTGCCCTAGCCTATTGCCTCTGTGGTCTTCAAAATTGCATTTTTTGGGGAGTAAAAAAGAGGATTATTCAGCAAAATTCTGGAATGGAGTTTCCCGTGCAACTTTTTTTAAAAAATAAAAAATACACAGGTAGTCCTTAACTTGTGACCACAATTGAGCCAAACGTTTCTCTTGCCAATCAAGATAATTGTTAAGTGCTCCAGTTTACAACCTTTCCTCCCACGGTTGTTAAGCGAATCACTACAGTTATGAAGCTAGGAACACGGTCGTTAAGTGAATCTGGCTTCCCCATTTGACTTTGCTTGGCAGAAGGTCACAAAAGGGGATAGCGCGACTCCCGGGAGTCATAAATATGAGTCAGTTGCCACGCATCTGAATTTTGATCATGTGGCCATGGGAAGGCCGCATCACTCGTGAGTGAAAAACTCGTAAGTCACTTTTTCCAGTGCCGCTGCAACTCGGAACGGTCACGAAACGGAGTGTCTTAAGCCGAGGATAAAGTGTGATCTAATTGCTTCTGATGGACACTCATTCGGTCTTCAAAGAGAGCGTGGAATGCAGGCCTTCAAAAATAGGCAATTGCCTCAGTGTGTGACCGAAAAAGTGGCCCCTCCATTATGGTTGCCATCGATCTGCAAATCGAAACTGGGGTTGAATTAAACACAGTCCTCGGTTTACGGCAGCAATCGGGGAGCAGGATTTCTGTCAGGATTTCTGTGCTAGGCTGCATTGACAGAGGGATGGAATCAAGATCACACGAAGTGTTAATACCCCTTTACAAGGCCTTGGTAAGGCCACACTTGGAATACGGCATCCAGTTTTGGTCACCACGATGTAAAAAAGATGTTGAGACTCTAGAAAGAGGGCAGAGAAGAGCAACAAAGAGGATCAGGGGACTGGAGGATAAATCATATAAGGAACGGTTGCTGGAATTGGGTATGTCTAGTTTAATTGGGTATGTCTAGTTTAAGGGACGCAGTGGCTCAGTGGGTTAGGACGCTGAGCTTGTCGATCAGAAGGTCGGCAGTTTGGCGGGTCGAATCCCGAGTGCCGCATAACAGAGTGAGCGCCTGTTACTCGTCCCAGCTTCTGCCCACCTAGCAGTTCTAAAGCACGTAAAAATGCAAGTAGAAAAATAGGGACCACTCCGGTGGGAAGGTAACAGCGTTCCGTGCGCCTTTGGCGTCTAGTCATGCCGGCCACATGACCACGGAGACGTCCTCGGACAAACGCTGGCTCTTCGGCTATGAAACGGAGATGAGCACCGGCCCCTAGAGTCGGAAACGACTAGCACGCATGTGCGAGGGAACCTTTACCTTTACCTTTACCTTTAGTTTAATGAAGAGAAGGACGAGGGGGGACATGACAGCAGTCTTGCAATATCTCAGGGACTGCCCCAAAGAAAAGGAAGCCAAGCTATTCTCCAAAGCACCTGAAGGCAGGAGAAGAAGCAACGGATGGAAACTCATCAAAGAGAGAAGCAACCTGGAACTAAGGAGAAACTTCCTGACAGTTAGAACAATTAACCAGTGGAACAACCTGCCTCCAAAAGCTGTGAATGCTCCAACACTGGAAGTTTTTAAGAAGAGACTGGACAGCCATTTGTTTGAAATGGTATAGGGTTTCCTTCCTGAGCAGGGGGTTGGACTAGATGACCTCCAAGATCCCTTCCAACTTCCTTCTTCTTCTTCTTCTTCTTCTTCTTCTTCTTCTTCTTCTTCTTCTTCTTCTTCTTCTTCTTCTTCTTCTTCTTCTTCTTCTTCTTCTTCTTATTATTATTATTATTATTATTATTATTATTATTATTATTATTATTCATCGCACAGTCAGCCAGATGTTCAGACTGGATTTGGCATTTTTGTCTACCTATCGAGTCCTTACCAAGGACCTGGGATAGGCAGATATGGAAGTTTGATGGTATTATAGATATCGTCGCAGGATGGAAACAGTTGCTAGTAAGGCCGCCCCTTTTGCAATTGACTAATGGCGAATTTGTCAATGCCGATGATGGTGTTCAAGTGGTGCTCCAGTTGTTTTGGGATTACACCCAAAGCGCCCGTTACTATTGGTACTACCCTTGGTTGCTTTTGCCACAGTCTTTCTATTTGTAGGTCTTTGTATTTTGTTATCTTCTCCAGTTCTTTCTCGTCTATTCTACTGTTTCCAGGCACTGCCACGTCCACTATCCAGACTTTTTTGTCTTTCTTATCGACAATTGTTAAGTCTGGGGTGTTATGTTGCAGGTGCTTGTCTGTTTGAATTCTGAAGTCCCAGAGCAGTTTGACTTTATCATTTTCTATGTCTTTCTCCATTTTATGATCCCACCAGTTCTTGCTTACAGGCAAATGATACAGTATTTCTTGCAGATCTTCCAATGCACCATTGTAGCTACTTTGTCATGCCGCTGCTTGCAGTCAGTCTGTGCGATCTTCTTGCAGCAGCTTACCAGGTGGTCCACTGTTTCTTCAGCTTCCTTGTATAGGCAGCAGTTACTGTCTGTTGCTGTCTTCTCCATTTTGACTTTGTATGCATTTGTCCCTAAGGCTTGGTCTTGTGCAGCCAGAATTAGTCCCTCGGTCTCTTTCTTCAACTTTCCTGCTCTTAGCCATTGCCAGGTCTTGTTATTATCTGCTTTCTCAGCTATTTTGTTTTAATGTACTGGCCATGTAGTACTTTGTCTTCCCATGCCTCTATTCTGTTCTTCATTTGGTCTTTCTTGTAGTCCAGTTTGGTCTCTCCAGTAGTCAGTAAGCCTTCCTGATATACTAATTTCAGTGCATCTTCATCATTGTCCTTCAGATATTCTTCCAAAGCCATTTTTTCTTCTTCAACCATCTGATGTACTTGGAGCATTTTTTATATTATTATTATTATTATTATTATTATTATTATTATTATTATTATTATTATTATTATTATTATTATTATTATAATCTTCCCAAGAGTGATATGAAGCCCAATCCTTACTTTTACTGTATCAATGAAATTCAACATAGATTAAAAAAAAAAGGTTTTACACTTCAGCAAGAAAAAGCAACTGTATAGGTACAGGCTAGGTCAGGGGTAGGCAACCATGGCTCTTTTATGACTCATGGACTTCAACTCCCAGAATTCCTGAGTCAGCTATTCTGACTCAGGAATTCTGGGAGTTGAAGTCCATGAGTCATAAAAGAGCCATGGTTGCCTACCCCTGGGCTAGGTGAAACTTGCTTAATGCCAGTAACTGCCAGAGGGACCTCGAAGTCCTAGTGGACAATCACTTAAATATGAGCCAATGCTCTGGGGCAGCAGCCAAAAAAGCCAACGCAATCCCAGGCTACATTAATAGAGGGATAGAATCACGATCACGTGAAGTGTTAGTACTGCTTTACAAAGCCTTAGTAAGGCCACGCTTGGAATACTGCCTCCAGTTTTGGTCACCACGATGTAAAAAAGAGGTTGAGACTCTAGAAAGAGTGCAGACAAGAGCAACAAACATGATTAGGTGACTGGAGGCTAAAACATATGAAGAACAGTTGCTGAATTGGGTATGGCCATTCTAGAGAAAAGAAGGACATGGGGAGACATGATAGCAAGTCTTCCAATATTTGAGGGGCTCCTACAAAGAAGAGAGAGTCAAGCTATTCTCCAAAGCACCTGAAGCAACGGATGGAAACTCATCAAGGAGAGAAGCAACCTAGAACTAAGGAGGAATTTCCTGACAATTAGAACAGTTCCTCAGTGGAACAACTTTGCCTTCAGAAGTTGTGGGTGCTCCTTCACTGGAGGCTTTCAAAAAGAAACTGGACAGTCACTTATCTCAAATGGTATAGGGCAGACATGTCAAACACAAGGCCCGGGGTCTGGATCCGACCCGCAAAGTGGTTTCATGCGGCCCACGAAGCCATCCTGGAAACAGTGAGGGAACGGCCCCCACTGCCTTGGCCCTGGCCCAGAGACCCTCCTCCTGCCAGAGACCCTCAGATCTGTCCCACTCCTGCCCAGGCCCCCATAGGCACCCTTGATGCCAACGATGTAGAGCTGGCCACGCCCACCCAGTAGGCCATATGCACTCTAGCCACGCCCACCCAGTAGGCCATGCCCACCCAGGCCACACCCACCCGGCCCCCTGAGGGCAACCGCAATGCTGATGCGGCCCTCAATGAAATTGAGTTTGACACCCCTGGCATAGGCTCTCCTGCACGAGCAGTGGGTCAGACTAGAAGACCTCCGAGGTCCCTTCCAACTCTTCATTATTCTGTGTTGTAAGTGGTACGTTGGATTGTTGCTCCCAGAAGGATGGGGCGTTTAATTGGTTCCTGTACTGGGGTTTTATTTTTTGCAAGTCGCCAGGAGTGTGCCTGGCAGCCACGTACATTTTCTTAAGCAAGAAATAATAAATAATAAAATAAAACCTGTCGCACCCAGGGGCGCCTTTTCTTCGCAAGTGGACTAAGCCGTGTGCTACTCCAAACCAATAAAAATTCCTTCCTGTAATTGCAGGCGTCCAGAGGTCAGATAAATGGCCATCCATCACACGTTAAGCTGGGAACTCCCTGCTCTTTTCAATAGAAAGTGAAGCGAAAAAGGAAGCGTGCCACATCCTGTATCATCTTTCTGGAGATCCTGAACAGGTCAGCAAAAAATCTCTTAAGGCCACACATTTTCACTCAGGGCGGAAGGAAAGGAAGCTGTGAACAAGCAAACGGAGTCCAGAGTAGGAACCGAAGCAGTTCCCTGCGATGTGTTATGTTACAAGGCCCCTTAACATCATCGGGGGGTTTTTTCCCCCTTAAAAAAAAAAATCGCCAAACCTCTATTTCTAATTTGCAAAAAATGTTCAACTATATCCTCGGGTTTGCTTTTTAGAAAAGCTGTCCCCGTCTGACGGTTAAGCCAACAGCATTTTATACACTCTTTATTTTTCAACTAAATGAGAAGGGCTAGGTTTTTTTAAAAAAATAAAAAAAATACATCTTTTTTAGAATAATAAAAAGTAAAGGTAAAGGTTCCCCCGCACATGCGTGCTACTCGTTTCCGACTCTAGGGGCCGGTGCTCATCTCCGTTTCAAAGCCGAAGAGCCAGCGCTTGTCCGAGGACGTCTCCGTGGTCATGTGGCCGGCATGACTAGACGCCAAAGGCGCACGGAACACTGTTACCTTCCCACCGGAGTGGTCCCTATTTTTCTACTTGCATTTTTACGTGCTTTCGAACTGCGAGGTGGGCAGAAGCTGGGATGAGTAACAGGCGCTCACTCTGCTACGCGGCACTCGGGATTCGACCCGCCAAACTGCCGACCTTCTGATCGACAAGCTCAGCGTCCTAACCCCACTGAGCCACCGCGTCCCTTTTAGAATAATAAGGACTCTTATTTTTGAAATAAATAAGAAACAAAAAAAGAAGGAGTAGGGGTGATTAGGGGACTGGAGGCTAAAACATATAAGGAACGGTTGCTGATTTGGGTATGTCTAGTTTAATGAAGAGAAGGGCGAGGGGTGACTTGATATTTCAGTCTTCCAATATCTCAGGGGCTGCCCCAAAGAAGAGGGAGTCAAGCTATTCTCCAAAGCCCCTGAAGGCAGGACAAGAAGCAACGGATGGAAACTAACCAAAGAGAGAAGCAACCTAGAACTAAGGAGAAATTTCCTGACAGTTAGAACAATTAACCAGTGGAACAACCTGCCTCCAGAAGTGGTGAATTTCTGAAGTTGTGGGTGCTCCATCACTGGAGGCTTTGAAAAAAAGAGACTGGACAATCATTTGTCTGAAATGGTATAGGGTCCCCTGTTTGAGCAGAGGGTTGGACTAGATGACCTCCAAGGTCCCTTCCAACTCTATTATTCTATGTTCTAGATAGACATATGGGCAGATCGAACAGACAGGTATAGACAGAAAGGCAGACAGCAAATACACAAGTGCAGGAGAAGCTTCAGCGGCTGCAGTACAATCCATAGATCCTTCAAAAATATCTCTGGCTTAATGGGATTAATAGTGAATTTTGAAGTCAGGACAAGAAAAATAAAGCAGGGCCCTCACAGCAGAAGCTGTTTGCAGAACCGCAGACCATTCCAGGAATGAGGCTTTGGGATTCAAACGGTCAAAAGCCTCAAGTCTTTTCTGGAAGCATTTTGATTTTTCCATCCCATTGAACTGTTCTCAGGGGACGGGACTAGTTGTTAAAATGAAGTACAAGCAGCTATTTTAAGACCCAGCGAAAGAGGAGTGGGGATGAACGGGCTTTGCAAAAACTGTTGGTCAACTGTCAAAGGACTCATTTCATGCCCGCAGCAAAAGTTTTGCAGTTGTTACTATCAAAGTTTGTGGTTTGGCAGGAGGCCCTGTGATTCTGAACTGGGGGGTGGGGAAATCAGCAGTGATTGCCTTTAATCGATTTAACCAACAAATTGACTTGGTTGTTGAGAGATCCGACTGTTATTACTTTGATTTAATTCATATGATTGTTTCACCCCAGGACACGAAAGGCAGCTAATAGGTAAAACAAAATTAAAAAAATAAACAGGGAAAAAAACAGGAACTGGAAAACACAGTTTTTCAAGGATTTTAGATAGAGATAGATACATGATGGATGATAGAAGGATAGATAGATAGATAGATAGATAGATAGATAGATAGATAGATAGATAGATAGATAGATAGATAGATAGATATAGACAGACAGATATGATAAAAGATGATAGAAGATAGTTGATAGATGTAGATAGTTGATTGATGATAGATACAGATAGATGATAGATGATAGAAGATTGATGTAGTAGACAGATAATTGATGAAGATGATAGATGAAAATAGATGATAGGAGATAGTTGATTGATGTAGATAGATAGTTGATGATGATAGATACAGATAGAAGATCAAATAGTTGATAGATTGATAATAGATACAGATACATAATAGAAGATACATGATAGAAGATAGTTTATAGATGTAGATAGTTGATTGATGATGATAGATAGATAGATAGATAGATAGATAGATAGATAGATAGATAGATGACAGGATAGACAGCAGAGATGATAGATGATAGATGGTAGATTATAGATAGATTAAGAGAGAGAGAGATGATAGAGAGATGAAGATAGAGAAGAGAAAAAGAGAGAGAGAGAGAGAAAGAGAGAGACAGACAGACGGGATGCTGTTCCAGAGGGCAGGCAATGCAACATCACTCATGCTGTCTTGCAGTTTTGGATTCCTCTGACTGATGCCCATAGCAGCCAGCCTTAGAGTGGCTTCAATGGGGGCAGGGGTGCATCTAAAACTCCCATGAGTAACCTAACTATGACTCCATCAGCTCAGGAACTGCCACTGTCCCACAACAGGTGTTGTTGTGCACATGCTTCCTGCCACCCTCACCAATCGATCCAGCGACAACCAGAGAAATCAAGAACAAGATGTAGACTTGCCTTCCTGGGACCACACACATTCCTAACAACAACAACAACAATAAAGTTGGAAGGGACCTTGGAGGTCATCTAGTCCAACCCCCTGCTCAGGCAGGAAACCCTATACCATTTCAGACAAATGGTTGCCCAGTCTCTTCTTAAAAACTTCCAGTGATGAAGCATCTACAGCTTCTGGAGGCAGGTTGTTCCACTGGTTAGTTGTTCTAACTGTCAGGAAGTTTCTCCTTAGTTCTAGGTTGCTTCTCTCTTTGACTAGTTTCCATCCGTTGCTTCTTGTCCCGCCTTTGGGCACTCTGGAGAATAGCTTGACTCCCTCTTCTTTGGGGCCGCCCCTGAGATACTAGAACGCTGCTATCATGTCCCCCCCCTCGCCCTTCTCTTCATTAAACTAGACCTACCCAATTCCAGCAACCGTTCTTTATATGCTTTAGCCTCCAGTCCCCTGATCCTCTTTGTTGCTCTTCTCTGCACTCTTTCTAGAGTCTCAACATCTTTTTTACATCGTGGTGACCAAAACTGGATGCAGGATTCCAAGTGTGGCTTTACCGAGGCATTAATCGCCGCGCTCTGATTGTTTCCTTTCCCTGCAATTAGAGTGCCCATCCGACTGGAGAACTCATCTTCCTCTTTTTCTACTACTATTCAATGAGATTGGTTACTATGGCAACAGCAAAATCCTTCGGTACCTTTGTAGATTGACCCACTCAGCAAGATAAAGGAAGAAATCTGATTGCCACCGCCTATGGTATGCCTGAAGTATGTTTGAGAATTGCTTTGTGAATCAAAACTAGCCGACGGTATGTTGGAATAAAGCTGAGAAACTCGGGCTGAAGTCTGTCTCCAGCTTTGGACATTCACTGGATGTCTGAATCACTGCTGTCTCTTAGGTCAAGTGACTTCCCAAGTTACTTAAAATTGGACATCTTACTAAAGACCAAGGATGCGCAACATTTGACCGGGCTTTCAAATCAAGCATCCATAGGGACATTTTGTTTCACTTCTGTGGTTTGGCTCTGAAGATGCTTTAAAGCAGGGGCCTTCAAATCTGGCCCTTTTATGACTTGTGGACTTCAACTCCTTCCTGGCTGAGGAATTCTGGGAGTTCTGCTTTAAAGGATCAAGAATTCCAGAGCTTCGGAAGATCTTCCAAGGTAGGGCAGGATGAGATTGCAGAAGAGGGACTGAAGTTCAGTGACAACTCTTTCGCTTGTTTAGCTTGGTTGGTCTACCGAAGATCACAGGTTGACATCTCAGATTCCTGGTAACGAAGAACCTTATTCCAACTGAGAACCTGGAGAGACACCACCGCAGATTGCAGAAGATTCCAGGATAGATAAATAGTCCGTGATATTGGAAGATTCTATGGTTTTTTGATCTCAAACCTCTCTGCACCTAACACAATTCTGATTTTTCTCTGATGGTCTCCATATCTACCACTACTTTGTATGGGGCAATTGTGGGAAAGGCCATTGTTGACAAATGAAGATCACTGTTGGCTAACTGGCTATTTACCATCTGTATCCTACACTGCTACTCCCAATAGGTTAGGTATTCTTCTCTGCATAGGGATCTGTCTGTCTGTCTGTCTGTCTGTCTGTCATCTATCAATTTAGATATTGACCATATCAATCTAAGAGAGATAGGTAAGTGGCCATTTTTTCAAGCCAACCATTGTCTGTCTTTCTGCCTGCCTGCCTGCCTGTCTGTCTGTCTATCTATCATCTTTCTATCAAATTTAGATATTGATAATCTCAGAGAGATAGGAGTGGCCATTTTTTCAAGCCAACCATTGTCTGTCTGCCTGTCTGCCTGCCTATCATCTAGCTATCAAATTTAGATATTGACCATCTCAATCTCAGAGAGATAGGTAAGTGGCCATTTTTTCAAGCCAACCATTGTCTGTCTGTCTGTCTGCCTGTCTGCCTGCCTATCTGTGTGCCTGTCTGTCTGTCTATCTGTCATCTATCTGTCAAATTTAGATACTGACCATCTCAATCTCAGAGAGATAGGTAAGTGGCCATTTTTTCAAGCCAACCATTGTCTGTCTTTCTGCCTGCCTGCCTGCCTATCTATCTATCTTCTATCTATCAAATTTAGATATTGACAATCTCAGAGAGATAGGTAAGTGGCCATTTTTTCAAGGCAACCATTGTCTGTCTGTCTGCCTGTCAGTCTGCCTGCCTATCTGTCTTTCTGTCTGTCTGTCTGTCATCTATCTATCAAATTTAGATATCAACCATCTCAATCTCAGAGAGATAGGTAAGTGGCCATTTTTTCAAGGCAACCATTGTCTGCCTGTCTGCCTGTCAGTCTGCCTGCCTATCTGTCTTTCTGTCTGTCTGTCTGTCATCTATCTATCAAATTTAGATATCAACCATCTCAATCTCAGAGAGATAGGTAAGTGGCCATTTTTCAAGGCAACCATTGCTGCTAATCAGTAGAGGGGGATGAAGAAGTCCCTCCAGACTTCTAGAATGTACTTCTAGTACTCAATGAGTATCAGGCCACAAAGCCCAAAAAAAAAACACGTAGAGCTTCTTCTCAGCAGTTTCTCTATTGCTCCTCACCCATAGACAGAAATCCTGCCAAACGAAAGCAACCACTTCAAAGAGATACTCTGAGAACCTCTAGGGAGGAGCCATCTTAACTCTCTTCCTCCCAACCAAACTACCTAAATTTTGCTGTCTCTTGGTCCTCTGGAATGCACCCCTCCCTCCCGGGAATCCAGATCATTCATTCATTCATTCACTCATTCCATTTCTATAGCCAAGATTAGCTTTCACCACCTCTAGCCATGTTCTCAAGGTATCTCATCCAGCTTGGAAACAAATGGCCAGGGAGATTGATTCTAAACATATTATGCGGTAAAGATCTTACGGTAGATCTTAAATTAGCTATGGAACCAATATCAGAGGAAGGTTTTTGACCTAGCCGTTGTTTCCCATTCAGATAATTGTCACACGTTCAAACTTCCCACCCAACGTTCTCACAATCTACCCCTAGGTTGTTCTGCTAAACCAGGGGTAGACAACCTTGGCTTTTTTATGACTTGTGGACTTCAGCTCCCAGAATTCCTAAGCCAGCATGGCTCAGCTTGGAAACCTCTCCCTTTTCCCTCAGCATGGCTGGCTCAGGAATTCTGGGAGCTGAAGTCCACGAGTCATAAAAGAGCCAAGGTTGCCTACCCCTGTGCTAAATCATGAAGTGATTAATATTTGCATGGATGACGAGACAGCATGGGCTACATTGGGATTAGAGAGCAGCCTCTTAACCATAATTTATAGCTAGGATCTCAGCTGGCTTACTCATCCAAATGAAGATCTGGTATGGCATCTGAACCTTGACTTGGTGAAAGGTTAAAACAACTCGGTTATTCCATTAAAACAAACCACAATTTGTGCTAACTATGGAGACTGGGATGTTAAACAGATAAAATAACAGAGTTGGAAGGGACCGTGGAGGTCATCTAATCCAACCCCCTGCTCAGGTAGGAAATCCTATACCCTTCAGACAAATAGTTGTCCAATCTCTTCTTGAAAACCTCCAGTGATGGTGCACTTATAACTTCTGAAGGCAAGCTGTTCCTCTGGTTAATTGTTTTCACTGTCAGGAAATTTCTCTTTAGTTCTAGGTTGCTTCTCTCCTTGATTAGTTTCCATCGTTCACTTCTTGTCCTGCCTTCAGGTGCTTTGGAGAATAGCTTGACTCCCTCCTCTTCTTTGTGGCCACCTGTTAAATATTGGGACAGAACAGAATAGAGCTGGAAGGGACCTTGGAGGTCTTCTAGTCCAGCCCCCTGCTCAAGCAGGAGGACCTATACCATCTCAGACAAGTGACTGTCTAGCCTCCTCCTAAAAATCTCCAGTGATGGAGCGCCCACAATTTCTGGTGGCAAGCTGTTCCACTGGTTGATTGTCCTCACTGTCAGGAAGTTTCTCCTTAATTCCAGGTTGTTTCTCTCTTTGGTCAGTTTCCAACCATTGTTTCTCGTCCTTCCCTCTGGTGATTTGGAGAATAATTTGACCCCCTCCTCTTCTTTGTGGCAGCCCCTCAAATACTGGAATAACTGCTATCATGTCTCCCCTATTTCTTCTTTTCTTTAGACTAGTCCAGGGGTAGGCAACCTTGACTCTTTTATGACTTGTGGACTTCAACTCCCAGAATTCCTGAGCCAGCCACGCTGAGGGAAAAGGGAGAGGTTTCCAAGCTGAGCCATGCTGGCTCAGGAATTCTGGGAGTTGAAGTCCACAAGTCAGAAAAGAGCCAAGGTTGCCTACCCCTGGCCTAGGCCACTTTATGACTCCTGGACTTCAACTCCCAGAATTCCTGAGCCAGCCATGCTGAGGGAAAAGGGAGAGGTTTCCAAGCTGAGCCATGCTGGCTCAGGAATTCTGGGAGTTGAAGTCCACCAATCATAAAAGAGCCAAGGTTGCCTAGCCCTGGACTAGCCAAACCCAGGTCCCGCCGCTGTTCTTTGTATGTTTCAGCTTCCAGAATACTGCTATCATGTCCCCCCTATTTCTTCTTTTTTTTTTAGACTAGCCAAACCCAAGTCCTGCAGCCATTCTTCGTATATTTTACTCTCCAGGTCTTGGATCATCTTAGTAGTTCTTCTCTAATGATTGCTATCATGTCACCCCTGGTCCTTCTCTTCTTTAGACTAGACCTACCCAATTCCAGCAATCGTTCTTCATATCTTTTAGCCTCCGGTCCCTTGATCATCTTTGCTGCTCTTCTCTGCACTCAGAGTCTCAACGTCTTTTTTTTACTGGTTGCGGTTCCCACTGGTACCACTTGGATCCAGCCAACAGCAATATTATTCACAGCTGATGCCAAATGGGAAAAGAGCCACCTTCTCTTCCTGTTCAAAGCGAAAAAAGGACCAAAATCAACATTAATGCGGGTGAGAAGGCATTCTCTAGCGTGCGTGCCAGTCCCTACAAGGAAATGCAACGTCTGTGTTGGGAACCTGCTGTGGTTAATATTTTTCCTTGGAAACTCGGCCCCGAGGTCCTTCCAGCCACAAAGAGGAATCCATGGTCCGTGTGCATATTTGTGCATAAGACAGACAGACGCGCACATGCACACACACACACACACACATAACAAGGTGCATGCAATTACATCACTGCATCACTGCGTGTCATCACTGGGGCAATACCACAGTTTGCTCTGGACGCTCTTGTATTCCCACGCATACAAACTTGTGAGTAACAGGAAACAATGGATGGAAACTAATCAAGGAGAGAAGCAACTTGGAATCAAGGAGAAACTTCCTAACAGTGAGGACAGAAGTTTGCCTCCAGAAATCGTGGGCGCTCCATCACTGGAGGTTTTTTAAAAGACTAGACAGCCACTTGTCTGGAATTGTTTGGGTCTCCTGCTTGAGCAGGGGGGGTTGGACTAGAAGACCTCCGAGGTCCCTTCCAGCTCTATTCTGAATGAATGAATGAGACGTGTCTGTCCAAGAGCCAGTAGAAGGATTTTTTGCTTTTCACAGAAGTGGGATATGTAGGCAACAGATTTATGCTTTGTAGTTTTGTTCATTGAGGGGAGTAATTTACTTTAACTGGCAAAAAAAACCTCGTTTACCGGTGGAGCTCCAGACGGCTCCCGACCTTCGCTCCTTCCGACGTGACCTAAAAACATATTTATTTGAACAAGCCGGCCTGGTCTGATGGGTTTAGGGGTATTTTAACGCTTTGTATTAATTTATTGAATTGGGCCATTGTATTTAATATTTTTTTAATTTTTATATATTGTATTTTATTGTATTGCCCTGTACACCGCCCTGAGTCCTTCGGGAGAAGGGCAGTATAAATATTAAATTAAATAAATAAATAAAATAAATAAATAGGGACAATCAGCCTAAACCCTTTTCTCCAATTCACAAATGATTGGACGGTAGCTGAATCATTGGGCAAGGATTAGATGGACTAAGAATTTTTTCATAGAATAGAATAGAAGCTGGAAGGGACCTTGGAGGTCTTCTAGTCCAGCCCCCTGCTCAAGCAAGAGAACCTGTACCGTCTCAGACAGGTGAATGTCTAGTCTCTTCTTAAAAGCCTCCAGTGATGGAGTGTCCACAATTTTTGGAGGCAACTTTTGTTCCACTGGTTAATTGTCCTCACTGTCAGGAAGCTTCTCCTTCATTCCAGGTTGCTTCTCTCTATGATTAGTTTCCGTCCACTGTTTCTTTTATTTTTTAATTTATTTTATTTTAATTCCATTTATATCCCGCCCTTCTCCAAAGACTCAGGGCGGCTTACAAGCTTAGCAGTAGCCTTCATTCTATGTATATGCCTGCTTATTAGGGCTTTCACACCCTCCCCAAGCAGCATTATTACAAAGTCAGCTTATTGCCCCCAACAATCTGGGTCCTCATTTTACCTACCTGGGAAGGATGGAAGGCTGAGTCAACCTTGAGCCTGGTGGGACTCGAACCTGCACTAATTGCAGGCAGCTGGTGTTACTTAAGGAGGCATTAGCCCACTGCTCCACCAAGGCTCAGTCTTGTCCTGCCTTCTGTTGCTTTGGAGAATAGGTTGACCCTCTCTTCTTTGTGGCAGCCCCTCAAATGTTGGAACACTGCTATCATGTCCCCCCCCTAGTCCTTCTTTTCTCTAGAGTAGACTAGCCATACCCAAATCCTGCAACCGTTCTTTAATCCTCTTGGTTACTCTTCTCTGCCCTCTTTCTAGCGCCTCAACATCTTTTTTTCTAGTGTGGTGACCAATGTTGGAGGCAGTATTCCAGGTGTGGCCTTACTAAGGTTTTATAAAGGGGTACTGATATATCAGGGATGCGGTGGCTCAGTGGGTTAGGACGCTGAGCTTGTCGATCAGAAGGTCGGCAGTTTGGCGGGTGGAATCCCGAGTGCCGCGTAACAGAGTGAGCGCCTGTTACTCGTCCCAGCTTCTGCCAACCTAGCAGTTCGAAAGCACGTAAAAATGCAAGTAGAAAAATAGGGACCACTCCGGTGGGAAGGTAACAGCGTTCCGTGCGCCTTTGGCGTCTAGTCATAACAATAATAATAATAATAATAATAATAATAATAATAATAATAATAATAATAATAATAATAATAATAATAATTTTATTTGTATACCGCCCTTCTCCCGAAGGACCCAGAGCGGTGAACAGGGTAACAAACAGCAAAATACAGAAATACAAAAATCAAGAATGGATTAAACAAAGTGCCCAGTACCTTAGAACAATACGTTAAAATACATTAAAACATTAAAACAATAATAAAACCCAGACCCATCGAAACTGCCGGCCACATGACCACGGAGACGTCCTCGGACAAGCACTGGCTCTTCGTCTTTGAAATGGAGATGAGCACCGGCCCCTAGAGTCAGAAACGGCTAGCACGCATGTGCGGGGGAACCTTTACCTTTACTGATACATCACGTGTGGAATCAAGACAACAACTGCAAAGTTACAAGGCTAAGGAATTGCGCTGGCGATTGCCGAATTGCAATTACTATGAAGTTTTTCCCTTCGGGGCAATGACTAAAAATGGAGAAATTGCTTGCTTCCCTTGCACCCACTCTCAGCAGGAGCGAAGGAGGAGGCCTCTGCTGGGAAGCCACAGTCAAACCCCTCTGCCTTTTTTGATTCCTTCCGCGCACATCCAAGTGTGCTAAAAATGGCCTGTGAAAGAACGAGGCTGCATCATATCAGTCAGAGTCCGGGTCAGCCATGCTGTGCAAAGCTTTAGGAGATGGAAACTTCGACGAGCCAAGAAACACCATTAAGCACAAAACATCCCGAAAAGCAAGCCGGCCTATGCGTGCCAGATAATTCTCATAAAATGATAACCATGGCAACCGAGGGCCAGAGTGGGCTAGAAATAGTCAGATAGGCTCACGGGATGGCACACCCGACTGTTTCCGTTGGATTCCCTTCTCTCAACTCAAGCTCTTCAGGCTTTACAAAGCCATCGTTTGTCTTGGAGCTGCTCCACGATGGCTCCAAGCCCGGGGTTGTACGTATCGGGGGTTTCTCAACCTTGGGAGCGTGAAGCTGCGTGGACTTCAACTGGCAGAATTCCCCAGCCAGCCATTTGCAAAAGACAAGACAAGTGTTCAAAAATAGCCCAGGTGACAGGTTACCAATGCTGGGTCCTTTGGGAAATGGGGAATGCTTCCATGCCAGGCACAGAACATCCAATCTATGGGAAGGACTTTGGAGATCTTCAAGCCCAACCCTCAGCTCAGGGCAGGAGACCTTATATCAGTCTGGTCACAGTTAGAACAGTTCCCTACAGTTAGAAATATTTAACCAGAAGCTGTGAATGCTCCAACACTGGACGTTTTTAAGAAGAGACTGGACAGCCATTTGTCTGAAATGGTGTAGGGTCTCCTGCCTGAGCAGGGGGTTGGACTAGAAGACCTCCAAGATCCCTTCCAGCTCTATTCTATTCTATTCTATTCTATTCTATTCTATTCTATTCTATTCTATTCTATTCTATTCTATTCTACTCTACTCTACTCCACTATTTTCTTTTCTTTTCTACTCTACTCTACTCTACTCTACTCTACTCTACTCTACTCTACTCTACTCTACTCTATTCCCATTCCCATTCCCATTCCCACTCCACTCCACTCTAAATAGTTGTCCTATCTATTTTTGAAAACCTTCAGTGATGGACCACCCACAACTCAAGGAGACAAAGTTATTCCATTGTTTAATTGTACTCACTGTAAGAAAACTTCTAGGGATTTGCCTGAATAAGCTTCCAGTTATTACGTCTAGTCTTGCCCTCCGGTATTGGGGAGAATAAGGCAGCTCCTTCCTCCTTGTGATACCCCACAAGTACCAAAAGAGTGTTATCCTGTCTCCACAATCCTTCTCTTGGATAGCAATAGCCCTTAGACTTAGATACCGCCCCTTTGTATTTTAGAGCAGGGCCCCCAACTCCGGGCCATGGGCCATTAGTAACTGGGCCGTGCAGTGGGCGAGCATGCAGGTGCAGTTTCATTTGTCTTAAGTAAATTTTCCCCCATTGTGCGACCTTCCTGGCACCTTCCCAGTTGTTGTGAACCACTGGAGTTGTTCAGTTAGTGACACGGTTGTTGAAGTCAATTTGGCCTCCTCGCTAACTTTGCCTGACAGACGGTCCCGAAAGGGGATCCCATGATGCTGGGACACCGCGACCGTCATAAATACGAACCAATTGCCAAGTGTTCGAAGGTTGATGACATGACCTCAAGGGTGCTCCAATGGTGGTAAGCGAAAAAAAAGGGTCGTAAGTCACTTTTTTTCAATGCCCTAACTTTGAACAAGCCACTAAGCGAACTGTTGTGAGTTTACAATGGAATAGAGCTGGAAGGGACCTTTGAGGTCTTCTAGTCCAGCCCCCTGCTCAAGCAGGAGAACCTACACCATCTCAGACAAGTGACTGTCTAGTCTCTTCTTAAAAACCTCCAGGGATGGAGCGCCCACAGTTTCTGGTGGCAAGCTGTTCCACTGGTTAATTGTCCTCACTGTCAGGAAGTTTCTCCTTAATCCCAGGTTGCTTCTCTCTTTGGTCAGTTTCCAACCATTGTTTCTCGTCCTGCCCTCTGGTGCTTTGGAGAATAACGTGACCCCCTCTTCTTGGTGGCAGCCCCTCAAATACTGGAAGACTGTGTCATGTCTCCCCTATTTCTTCTTTTCTCTAGACTGGCCAGACCCAAGTCCCGCAGCCGTTCTTCGTACATTTTAGTCTCTGGGCCTTGGATCATCTTAGCTGCTTCTTCTCTGAACTTTTTCCAGGGTCTCAACATCTTTTTTGTAGTATGGTGACCAAAAAAAGTTGAGGGCTACCTGTATAGGGATTTCAGACAAATGAAGAGTAGCTAAAAATGTGTTCTTCGCACCTGAGATCTGTGGAGATTCTCAATCATCCAGGTCATGGTTGTCCCAAAGGTGTTTTTTTTTTAAGAGGCAACTGGATTTTTTTTTTGTTTTTCTTCAAAGACATTTCGCTTCTCATCCAAGAAGCTTCCTCAGCTCTGACTGGATGGTGGAGAACGGAAGGATTTATACTCCTTGCAGAGAGCTGGTCACTTGCCTTCTTTTAGAGAGTCGTTGAGGCTACTTGGAGGTTTTACCTGTGTCCTCGGGGTCAGCTGAGCGGTGCAAATGGGTGTGGAGCCTTCTTGGCTGCTGGATGTTTTCTGCCCTGGGTCCCTTCCCTGTGGAAGACGGGCGCAGGCTGATGGGGATGAGTCTGTGTTGTCTGCATCTCAGACAGAAGTGCAAATGGTTTCTGTAGTCTGCAAGGCTGTCTGGAAATCCATTCACCCTCCCGCACCATTTGAAAGGGGTCCATAGCTAAATGTCTATGGAGATTCTCCATCATCCAGGTCAGGGTTGTCCCAAAGGTGCTTTTCCAGGAGGCAACTGGACTTTCTTGTTTTTCTTTGAAGGCATTTCACTTCTCCTCCAAGAAGCTTCTTCAGCTCTGACTGGATGGTGGGGAACGGAAGGATTTATACTCCTTGCAGAGAGCTGGTCATTTGCCTTCTTTTGGAGAGTCATTGAGGCCACTTGGAGGTTTTACCTGTGTCCTCAGGGTCACCTGAGCAGTGCAAATTGGTGCGGAGCCTTCTTGGCTGCTGGATGTTTTCTGCCCTGGGTCCCTTCCCTGTTGAAGACAGGCGCAGGCTGGTGGGGATGCGTCTGTGCTGTCTGCATCTCAAACTGCAGCGCAAACAATTCCTGTATTCTGCAATGTTTTCTGGAAATACGCCTGTCTTCAACCGTGAAGGGACCCGGGGCAGAAAGACATCCTGCAGCCAAGAAGGCTCCACACCCATTTGCACCGCTCAGGTGACCCTGAGGACACAGGTAAACCTTCCAAGTGGCCTCAGCGATGCTCCAAAAGAAGGCAAATGACCAGCGGTCTGCAAGGGGTATAAATCCTTCCGTTCTCCACCCTTCAGTCAGAGCTGAAGAAGCTTCTTAGATGAGAAGCGAAACATCTTTAACGAAAGAGAAGACAAAGTCCAGTTGCCTCCTGAAAAAGCACCCACCTGAGGAAGCCTCTGAGGTGGAATAATAATAATAATAATAATAATAATAATAATAATAATAATAATAAGAAGAAGAAGAAGAAGAAGAAGAAGAAGAAGAAGAAGAAGAAGAAGAAGAAGAAGAAGAAGAAGAAGAAGAAGAAGAAGAAGAAGAAGAAGAAGAAGAAGAAGAAAAAGTTGGAAGGGACCTTGGAGGTCATCTAGTGCAACCCTCTGCTCAGGCAGGATTAGCTTTCAGTAACCGTTGTCTCCATCATCCCTATCATCTGAAGGCTTGCGCAGGCAATCCTAGACATAGCCCTCCATTTAGCGACTCTTCAAAATGACAATGGATCTGAAAAGGGTGTGGTCCTCGCACGTACGACCGACGCAGCCTGCTGACAGACCCACGGTCGAAATTTGGTTGTTTAGCGTGTATTTGACCACAGTTTCAGCGTCCCAAGGTCACGTGATCGCCATTTGCAACCTTCCCGGGGGGACGTCCAACAAGCAAAGTCCATGGGTTGGGGGGGTGGGGAAGCCGGGTTCATTTAACGACCCAGCGATTCACTTCACGACGGCAGTGATTCGCTAACTGCGGCCAAAGAAAGGTGGTGAAATTAGGCGCGTCTCAGTTTCGCAACTGCCTCACTTACACAGTGTAACTTCCGGTGGGACGCCGAGGACATTACCTGCAGTAATGTTTTGTTTGAAACAACACATTACCCAAAAAAAAAAAAAAAACCAACGAGCTCGTGATTTGTAACTCTTCCAACCTAAAAAAATTATTGGGTGTTTTTTAAATTTTGTTTTAATTTTCCCCGCTTCCTTTACCGCAAGCGATTTGGAGCCTAACCAGACACAACCTTTCTGGAACATTTCTGCAAATTAAAAATAACAGGGGACGGTCTCCAGAGACCCACCCTTTTAATTTATTAGTCTCCCAGATTGCACTTGGATTTATGCAAGTTTCAGGGAGACGTTTGACAGAAGGGAATTTCCCCCCCCCATAGTTAAAAAAACAAACCAATAAAAAAAACCGGCAGCAGCCCAAAAAAAAGGCAACGCGGTCCTAGGCTGTATTAATAAGAGGGACACAATCGAGATCGCATGAAGTGTTAATACCACTTTAAAATGCCTTGGTAAGGCCACACTTGCAGTACTGCACCCGGTTTTGCTCACCACACTACAGAAAAGATGCTGAGACTCTAGAAAGAGTGCAGAGAAGAGCAACCAAGAGGATCAGGGGACTGGAGGCTAAAACATCTGAAGAAGGGGTGCAGGAATTGGGTATGTCTAGTCTAATGAAGAGAAGGACGAGGGGGGACATGATAGCAGTGTTCCAGTATCTCAGGGGCTGCCCCAAAGAAGAGGGAGTCAAGCTATTCTCCAAAGCCCCTGAAGGCAGGACAAGAAGCAATGGATGGAAACTAATCCAGGAGAGAAGCAACCTGGAACTAAGGAGAAACTTCCTGACAGTTAGAACAACTAACCAGTGGAACAACCTGCCTCCAGAGGTGGTGAATGCTCCAACAATAGACATTTTTAAGAAGAGACAGGACAGCCATTTGTCTGAAATGGTATAGGGTTTCCTGCCTGAGCAGGGGGTCGGACTAGATGACCTCCAAGGTCCCTTCCAACTTTATTATTATTATTATAACAAAGATGATCAGGGGACTGGAGGCTAAAACATCTGAAGAAGGGGTGCAGAAATTGGGTATGTCTAGTCTAATGAAGAGAAAGACGAGGGGGGAACATGATAGCAGTGTTCCAGTATCTCAGGGGCTGCCCTAAAGAAGAGGGAGTCAAGCTATTCTCCAAAGTCACCTGAAGGCAGGACAAGAAGCAACGGATGGAAACTAGTCAAGGAGAGAAGCAACCTAGAACTAAAGAGAAACTTCCTAACAGTGAGGACAATTAACCAGTGGAACATTTTTCCTTCAGACATGGTGGGTGCTCCATCACTGGAGGCTTTCAAAATTAGACTGGACAGCCATTTATCTGAAATGGTATAGGGTTTCCTGCTCGGGCACCGGGTTGGACTAGAAGACCTCCAAGGTCCCTTGCAATTCTTTTATTCTATGTTCTACGAGAGAGGCAATCTTCCTGCTGTCCAAGGAGAAAGTTAGTTTCGAAAGGCAGAAGAAACTGCACAAAGAGGGATCAGGAAATGTTAGTCATTGTTGTTTTATAAATACCTCAAAGGCATTTCCCAAATAAGGTCTCTTAAGAAGAGACCTTTTCATGGACAAACAGATTCGCTTTTATTGATACCAGTTTCCTGTAGGGCAAAACCCTTCGCCCTATCCCGGATTTCTCGATCTTGACTAGAGGCATTCACATTTTATGAGTGTCACATTTTGCTTGTATTTGTTTCTGTGCCAGGAGAATAGAAGAGGCATCACTTAGATCCGTGGTGGCGAACCTATGGTACGCGTGCCACAGGTGGCACGCACAGCCCTCTCTGTGGGAACGCGTGCCGTCGCCCCAGTCCTGAGCCTTTAGCTGGGTTTTATAAAACCTTTTCCCTTTAGGCCTCTGCCGCCGTGTGCAAAAAAAAAAAAGGTTCAATCAATCAATTTCAACTTCTCGCGGGGAAAAAAAAAGATCTCGCAAAGTTGGAATTGATTGATTGAACTTTTTACTCCCACCCAGTCTGCCGTTACCACCGCAGCCACACCCACCCAATGGGCCACACCCAGCCAATGGGCCACACCTACCCAAAGGCCCATACCTGTTCTGTACCAGCCTGCTACCGGCCCTGCAGAAAAGGCAGGGACAACCCCTTTTACAAGAAGGCAAGAGGCTGGAATTAAGCCTGCCAAATTTATGAATACAAAAACAAACAGAACAAGACACGAACCAAGAAACAGGAGCTTTTCAAGCGGTTGCCTTCAGCAAACCAGCCCTCCCACACATTCCCCTTTTATACAGTTCAGGGCGTGGCTTCTCTCTGCCTCCTTCCGAGGTGCCCCATTGCCTTCCTCTGTTTACTCCTGATTGACTGCCTCCTGCGTCGGGCATCCTTGAACAGGGCCAGCTGTGGGTCATCTTCATCCACGCTGTCAGGCTCACACAGCTGGGTCTCCGTCGTGACCAGGTGGGAGGGGCCTGGCTGAGGGCTCTGCGGAGCCTCAAGGCCATCATCAGCAAGCTCTTCAACACCCCCCTCCTCCTCTGAGTCGTCCGACCCAACTGCCAAACCCACAGGCTGACCCTGAATCACAACAACACCCACCCAATGGTTGACACCCACCCAATGTGCCCCGCCCATCCGGCACATGATGATACATAAGTGGGTTTGGGGTCGCAGTTTGGGCACTCGTTCTCTAAAAGGTTCGCCATCACTGACTTAGATATTGTTGGATTGAATCAAAGAGATTCTAACAGAGAAGAGTCTTAAGTATTATACTTTATGTTCAGAGAAGACAGCTGGCAATCAGCAAAGACCAGCTAAAGAAAGGGCCGTAGTAGTGAGACCCACAATTTGGCTAGAAGGTCCAGATTCCATACTACATTCAAGAACTGCTCCAGACCTTTGAAAACTTCAACAGTTCAAAGCACCAGCCGGATATGATCACTTCTAGAAGACCACTTCAGTACAATTGGGGGGCATCCTGTGGGGGTGGGGCGGAGAGCCAGTTTGGTGCAGTCTACAAACTGGCATACTGTTGAGTTCTAGTCCTGTCTTAGACAGAAAGAGAGCTGGATGATTTGGGGCCAGTTACTCTCTCTCAGCCCTAGGAAAAAGAAGGCAAAGCAAGCTGCTTTTGAAAAGCCTTGCCAAGAAAACTGCAGGGATAGGTCCAGCCATTGTTAGGAGCCAATACTAACAGGAAGGAAAAAAGAAAGAGAAAGAAAGAAAGAAAGAAAGAAAGAAAGAAAGAAAGAAAGAAAGAAAGAAAGAAAGAAAGAAAGAAAGAAGAAGAAAGAAAGAGAAAGAAAGAAAGAAAGGAAGAAAGGAAGGAAGAAAGGAAGGCAGGGAGGGAGGAAGAAAGAGAAAAAAAGAAAGAGAAAGAAAGAAAGAAAGAAAGAAAGAAAGAAAGAAAGAAAGAAAGAAGAAGGAAGGAAGGAAGGAAGAAAGGAAGGAAGGAAAGAGAAAAAGGAGAGAGAGGGAGGGAGGGAGGAAGGAACAATAGGGAGGGAGGAAATGGAAGGGAGGGAGGGAGGAAGAAAGAAAAGGAAATAGGGGGGAGGAAGGCGATGGAAAGAAGGGAGGGAAGGACGGAGGGAGAGTGAGAGGAAGGAAGGAAGGATTTCCAAAGCTCTCTGCCCGTTTCCCATAAAGAAACTCAGTGGGGAAGCCAGCGGGAAGTCAGAAGTCATTCCAGCCCACTGCTTTTTTTTTTTTTGTCCATCCTTGGACATTCTCTGTTCAGGTAAGGAAACATCTCTGAATGTTGAGCCAGTGGGGTACGGGCTGTCCAGTAGACTAAATCGAGTTCTACAAGTCCTCTGAAGAAGCAAGAGAGAAGAAAGCCATTTGTTACAATGGGGAAGCATGGGGACCCTCCACTAACAAGAGCCTGTTTCCAATAGAGCCCAGACTACGTTTTGAATGGATGCAGAAGCATTTATTGATAAATTCCTTGGGGAAACTCAGGAGGACAGTTGTAAGGTTATCAGCACGGAGCTGTTCTGCTACCTGGTTTTGAAGAAGCAAAGTGATCTGACTCCTGAGATAAGGTCCCATAATTGCTTATTGCAACCATTCGGTAAGTGGCTGGGTAGGTGAGTGGCAGCTGACCTCTCATGACTTAGAACCTCATTAGAATTTGATGGGAGACCATTAAAACCTAACTACTAGGAAATACCTGAGAACAGAACAGAATAGAATAGAGCTGGAAGGGACCTTGGAGGTCTTCTAGTCCAACCCCCTGCTCAATCAGGAAACCCTATACCATTTCAGACAAGTGGCTATCCAGTCTCTTCTTTTTTATTTCGACCCCAAACCACCCCAGTGATGCCCTCGATGTGATGTCCCATTGCCTGGAAGCGGTTCGGGTATGGATGGGGAGGAACAGACTTCAACTCAACCCCGACAAGACTGAGTGGCTGTGCATACCGGCATCCCGGGATATTCAGAATATTCCATCTCTTTCTATGGGGGGTGAGCTATTACCCCCCGTAGATAGGGCTCGCAACTTGGGAGTCCTCCTAGATTCACGGCTTACTTTGGAAGAGCACATGGTGGCCGTGACTAGGGGGGCCTTCGCCCAGGTTCGCCTGGTGCGCCAGTTGCGGCCCTAACTAGACCGGGATGCCCTATGTACGGTCACTCATGCGCTCGTGACCTCTCGTTTGGACTACTGCAATGCTCTCTACATGGGGCTGCCCTTGAGGACCACTCGGAGGCTCCAACTGGTACAGAATGCAGCCGCGAGAGTTGTGTTGGGAGTCTCCCGATACTCCCATGTTACACCTCTGCTCCGTGAGCTGCATTGGCTCCCAGTTGTCTTCCGGGTGAGATTCAAGATACTGGTAATGGTGTACAAGGCCCTACATGGCATGGGTCCGGAGTACCTTAGGGAGCACCTGCTGCTGGCATCAACTTCCCTTCGCCCTGTGCGCTCCCACAGAGAGGGCCTCCTCAGGGTGCCACCGGTCAGAGAATGTCGTTTGGTGGCCCCCAGGGGGAGGTCCTTCTCTGTGGGCGCCCCGGATTTATGGAATTGGTTGCCTGTCGAGCTCCGGATGGCGCCCGACCTTCGCTCCTTCCGGCGCGATCTGAAGACGCACTTATTTGAACAAGCCGGCTTGGCCTGATGGGGGATGGGTTGGGTTTTTTACTGTTGTTTTTAATATATGTATTTACTGTTTTTAGCTTGGGCATTGTTTAATTCTTTTTTAACTTTTGTATTTTTTGTATTTTTATATGTCTGCCCTGTTCACCGCCCTGAGTCCTTCGGGAGAAGGGCGGTATATAAATAAAATAATAATAATAATAATAATAATAATAATAATAATAATAATAATAATAATAATAATAATAATAGTTGTTGTTGTTTTGTTGTTGTTGTTGTTGTTGTTGTTGTTGTTGTTGTTATTATTATTATTATTATTATTATTATTATTATTATTATTATTATTATTATTATCTTCCAGTATTGGAGCATTCACCGCCTCTGGAGGCAGGTTGTTCCACTGGTTAATTGTTCTAACTGTCAGGAAGTTTCTCCTTAGTTCTAGGTTGCTTCTCTCCTTGACTAGTTTCCATCCGTTGCTTCTTGTCCTGCCTTCAGGTGCTTTGGAGAATAGCTTGACTCCCTCTTCTTTGGGGCAGCCCCTGAGATATTGGAACACTGCTGTCATGTCATCCCTCGTCCTTCTCTTTGTTAAACCAGACATACCCAATTCCAGCAACTTCCAGGCGCTTTGGAGTATAGCTTGACTCCCTCTTCTTTGGGGCAGCCCCTGAGATATTAGAACGCTGCTATCATGTCCCCCCTCGTCCTAGACTTGAGGTGGTGAATGGTAGCAATCTAGAAACCAGGAGATGGTGAGTTCTAGTCCTGCCTTAACCACGAAGGCGCTAGGTGCCATAGCAGCCGCAGCTCAAGCCTGAAACAACATATGAAAATTCCCAAATTACAGGCAGTCCTGGACTTGCAACCACAACCGTAAAGTTTTTGTCGCTAAGCAGGACAGTGGTGAAGTGAGCTGTGCTCCATTTTACCACCTTTCTTGCCACAGTTGTTAAGTGAATCGCTGCAAGTTGTTAAGTCAGTGACAGGGTTGTTCAGCGAATCTGGCTTCCCCGTGGATTTTGCTCGTCCAAAAGTTACAAAAGGGGATCACATGACCCCGGGACACTGCGACCGTCGTAGATATGAATCAGTTGTCAAGCGCCCGAATGTTGATCACATGACCATGGGGATCCTGCCAATCTGAGAGCAACGTCTATGAAATTTCTGTTTTTAAGTAAACGGTTTAAAAGATGTAAATGTGCTGATTCCAGGAAGGATCCCTCCCTCTCTCTTTTTTTGTCCTGGATCCCTCATCAGATTTTTTTTTCCCTTTTCCCTTAAAATACAGTTCCTGATCTTGTTTCGGATCTGCCAAGCATCTGACCTGCACTTTGTTCATTAGTGCTGCAAGCCTTTAAGCTGGGAACGGTTGCCATGACAGCATAAAAGATGAAGATGTTTCAGCTGATGATGGCTTGGATCTCCAGCTGCCAGGCTGCCAATCAGACTGATTGATGGATGGCTGGGTTGATTTCCTTATAGGCAACAATGGTGTTATTGATGTTCAGGAGTGTGTTTGTGTGTGGGGGGTCTGTGTGTTCACCCTCTTAAGGACCCTGATGGGAATGGATGAGGCAGGGTTAGGAGAGACAAACCTGGTTCACTGGGAATGTTAAGTTCCAAAAGAAATAACACAACGGAAGGTGGCCACAGTCGGCACAGATACCCATAGAGATTCTCAGTCATCCCGGTCATGGTTGTCCCACAGATGCTTTTCCAGTTGTCTCGTGAAAAAGAATCTTTGGGACTCCGTACAGGTAGTTCTCAACTAGTGGCTTAACAACCATTCAAAGTTATGATGGATTTCCCCGGAGTTACATAGGACCCAGTTCTGATGGTCAACCCCATCATATGACTGCATTTGATTGTCCGGATTGATTTGCTTGACTGCAGGATTGTCCTCCTCTCCATGACCTGTTTTCTTTGTTATCTTCTGGGAAGACGGGATTTGTGGTACCCGAAGCAGAACATCTGGATTCAGTCACAGTTTCGTTGCATATAGCATCAACTTTGTGAACTCTCAATCTTCCTCTTTCCTCTTTCAATTATGTATTCAAGATGGACAGTGATTAAAATTGACTAGAAGACCTCCAAGGTCCCTTCCAGCTTCTATTCTATTCTATTCTATTCTATTCTATTCTATTCTATTCTATTCTATTCTATTCTATTCTATTCTATTCTATTCTATTCTATTCTATTCTATTCTATTTTTCCTATTCTATTCTATTCTATTCTATTCTATTCTATTCTATTCTATTCTATTCTATTCTATTCTATTCTATTCTATTCTATTCTATTCTATTCTAAATCTTCTACTGTGTTCTGTTCCGTTCTGTTCCATTCCATTTCATATTTTCTATTCTAGTCTAGTCTAGTCTAGTCTAGTCTAATTCTATTCCTGCGGCTGCATTTTGGGTGCTGGGCAAGTGGCCTGCATTTATGGCCGTTTGCCACCTTCCCTTGTGACACAATCATGATTTACGATGTTTTTACCAGAAGCTGACATTAAGCAGGTTTCCAGAAAAAACTGTCTCATGCCCAACATTGGGTTCACATAATAGCCGTTGTTGTGTTTACTTTACAGCTGCCACATTTGCTTAACAACTGGCTTCCCCGTTGACTTTGCTTGTCAGAAAGTCGCAAAAGGGGATCATGTGACCCCGGAACACTACGACCGTCATAACTGTGAGTCAGTTCCCAAGGGTCTGAATTTATATATATAACAGAGAGCGAGAGAGAATCTGTGGCTCAAGAGGTAAAAATACTGCCTAATATGCAATCAGCCCAGGTTCGAATCTCAGAAGGGTATGACTGACTGATGAAGACTAAAGAGTCAGAAATGCATCTTAGTCTCCCTTAATTCTTTGTTAGTAATTTACACAAATATATGAACTGTCCGGTGTGACTACAGCCTGTTCGATGGCCTTTGAGATAAGGCTGAAAACAGGAAATAAAGATTTGCCCCTTGTTTGGGGCCTAGCAAGGTAATCTAAATAGTTAACATTTGACTCATATCTCCCCTTGCAGAAAGCTAACAGAGAGCGAGAGAGAATCTGTGGCTCAAGAGGTAAAAATACTGCCTAATATGCCATTTTGCTTAATGGAAAGGATTACAGGTAGTCCTCGGCTTACAACAATTCATTTAGCGACCAAAGTTACAACACCACTGAAAAAAAAGTTGACTTACGACTGTTTTTCACCCTTAGACCATTGCAGCATTCCCCCACGGTCATGTGACCAAAATTCAGGTGCTTGGCAGCTGGCTCCTATTTATGACGGGGGGAAACATGCCGGTGTGTGTGTCTGTGTGTGTGTTTGTGTGTGTGTGTGTGACGTGATCCCCTTTTGTGACAAGCCAACTCAACAGGGAAGCCAGTTTCATTGAACGACCGCATTACTAACAAAGTGCAGAGATTTGCTTAACAGTCGTGGCAAGAAAGGTCGTAAAACGGGGGCAAAAAGTCACTTAACCCCTGTCTCGCTTAGCGACAGCCATTTCAGTCGTAAGTCGAGGACTACCCGCACGTGGAATAAATAAAGGTCTGAGATGATGAAAGGGAGCGCGGAAGAGATCTCCAGAAATTCTTATGTAAGGAAGCCAAGGGACCTTGCTCAGTGGGGAAATTCATTGTCCCCGGAGATTTGAAGAACAAACAATACTTTATTGTAACCTCCAAAGACGTTAATGATGTGTCGGATTAGAGCAAAATCCAGGAAGAGCCCAGAAAAGTGACTGAAAGATGCTAATTCAGAGGAAGGCTGTACAATTCAACCACTGAAGGGTTTCTCCAAGTCCACGCTTCTTCGGAGAAGTCCTTTGAGTTGTTGTTGTTTTGTGTGTGTGGCTTAGCTGGTTATCTATTTTATTTATTTATTTTAAAATATGTTTTATTAATTTTTTAATATAACGTACGTGCCAGCCGTGTGCTGCAGCTGCCAAGAAAGCCGACACAGTGCTGGGCGGCATTAACAGAGGGAGAGAATCAAGATCACGTGAAGTACTAATACCACTTTACAAGGCCTTGGTAAGGTCACACTTGGAATCCTGCATCCAGTTTTGGTCAGCACGATGTAAAAACAATGTTGAGACTCTGGAAAGAGTCCAGAGAAGAGCAACAGAGATGATCAGGGGACTGGTGGCTAAAACATATAAGGAACGTTTGCTGGAATTGGGTCTGTCTAGTTTAGTGAAGAAAAGGACAAGGGGGTGACATGATAGCAGTGTCCCAGTATCTCAGGGGCTGCCCCAAAGAAGAGGGAGTCAAGCTATTCTCCAAAGCACCTGAAAGCAGGAGAAGAAGCAACGGATGGAAACTAGTCAAGGAGAGAAGCAACCTAGAACTAAGGAGAAACTTCCTGACAGTGAGAAGAATTAATCAGTGGCACAACCTGCCTCCAGAAGCGGTGAATGCTCCAACACTGGAAGTTTTTAAGAAGAGACTGGACTGAAGCTCCTCTGAAAACTAGGAAGCCTCCTGTGATCCACAAACAGGGAGAAGCCACGAAAGCAGGTTCTGATCCAGGACCATCCCCGTCTTCTCCTTCCAAGTGGTGAGCCAGGTCTCCGTCGGACTGTGGAGCAGAGCTCCAGGGAATTGTCTGTTTACTCTGAAACGCACCTGGCTCCATCAGGTGCCTAGGGAAGAAAGACCAAATGAAGAGGTCCTATTCCCAAAACATCAGAGAGATCTAAAGCAATCATAGATTAGTCCGAGCAGATCTAACATGTGACTCCCTAGGTGTGCCAAGGCCTTGAGGATTGAAGTCGGGTCCACGGTTGACAAGATGGCGTAACCGCTCCTGACTCTTCTTCAAAGGAGGCATCACCCAAGGATGGAAGCCTGATGGCCCTCCACCAATCCTGCCCCAGCAATTCAGGCAAGGAAAGCAGCTACACAACAGGGCACAAGATGCAGTAACAACTGTCCCCAGAGTCTAACCTCACAAATAAGATCTCACATCTGGTGCTCCCCAAGGCAGCATCTCTAACAAGTGAAGAGATGTAATTTTCTTGGTAACAAGATGAGTCCTTTGCTATTGTCTGCTACCTCGAGGTGGCTTTTGGTTTTTGGCTTTCCATTCTAGCCAGCATTGAAGGATCCTTGATGCTCTCTGAACTTGCTTGTTTTCTTGCAAGGTAACGTCATCACTCCTCCTCCACCACCTCCTCCTCCTCCTCCTCCTCCTCCTCCTCCTCCTCCTCCTCCTCCTCCTCCTCTCCACAAACCCCATTCCCTTCTAGCACTGAGGATGTTACCTAGTTTGGGTAATGAAATGTCTACAAAAACCAAGCTCAGAGAGCACCAAGGACCCCACATTATTCCTCCTCCTCCTCCTCTCCACAAACTCCATTCCCTTCTAGCACTGAGGATGTTACCTAGTTTTAGTAATGAAATGTCTGCAAGAAAACAACCAGGCTCAGAGAGCACCAAGGACCCCACATTATTCCTCCTCCTCCTCCTCCTCCTCCTCCTCCTCCTCCTCCTCCTCCTCCTCCTCCTCCTCCTCCTCCTCCTCCTCCTCCTCCTCCTCCTCCTCCTCCTCCTCCTCCTCCTCCTCTCCACAAACCCCATTCCCTTCTAGCACTGAGGATGTTACCTAGTTTGAGTAATGAAACGTCTGCAAGAAAACAACCAGGCTCAGAGAGCACCAAAGACCCCACATTATTCCTCCTCCTCCTCCTCCTCCTCCTCCTCCTCCTCCTCCTCCTCCTCCTCCTCCTCCTCCTCCTCCTCCTCCTCCCACTGATGAGGTTACCTAGTTAGGGTAAAGAAACGTCTGCAAGAAAACAAGCAACCTCAAAGAGGACCAAGGAGCCCTCATTCCAGCCCTGAGCTACAAATGTTCTCCTTCGTTGCTAGCCAACATTTCCTAACGATCATCCATCAAAGTGGTAACCAGGACCAACCTTGCTTAGTTTTTGAAGATCATCCAAGGTTGACTAGATAGTGCCAGCCAGCCACGATTCAAACGAGGACTTCTGGACTTTGAGGACAGAGGCTGCCCAAACACCTCTTGATCACATGTGTTTATTTATTAATTTTTTATGCCGTCCACCTGCCCTACAGAGTGACTTACATCCCGTTAAGAGCAGCTTCCATTTCCCTGGAGAAGAGGGATGTTTTCCTAATTTTTAACCCTTTCCTGTAGTTAACTCCATCCTTCCACATCTCATACTTTAGGCCAGGGGTTTTCAAACGTGGCCATTTCATGACTTGTGGACTTCAACTCCCAGAATTCCTCAGCCAGGCAACCTGGCTAAGGAATTCTGGGAGTTGAAGTCCACAAGTCATAAAAGGGCCACGTTTGAAGACCCCTGCTTTAGGCCAATAAAGAATAAATCAAGATCTTCCACCTAGCTGTTATTAAAAGCAATGATAGTAACGACACAGGAAGTCCTTGACTTATGACAGTTGCTTAGCAGCTGTTCAAAGTTACAGGAGATTTCCCCCAAACAGCTACTTACGGACTTGTGATCAAGCAAAGAAATAACTGGGATCGGATTTGTACTTTTAATTCAGAAGATTCTTAAAATAAATATAAATCCGAAAGCAGAAGGTTTTTCCTTTTAGGTTTGATGGATCAAGAAATTGAAAAAAAAATTGGAACTGTTATATAAGTTGATAACAGTGAGAATCCGATATGCACAAAAATAGACATCCTAATTCCCACAGTGGAGGGATGGATGGCAAAGGTGATGTAGTTGTGGACTCCAATAAATATATTTAGTTCTGTTTCTACGTAGAAACCGCATCTGGACTTTTTGCTCCAAAGTGAAAAAAAAATGGAAGTTTGACTTTCAGTCTACAGATGATTAAAATGATTTTGTAATGATAAAAACAGCTTGAAATGTTATTAAAATGTAAAGTCAGAGTCAAAGCTGTATTATTTTTGTATTCTACAAAGAAAGTTGGAAGTAATTTACACACACACACACACACACACACACACACACACACACACTTCTTTACTTTTTCCTTTTAGTGTTTTTTCGATTTGTTATTAAAATGTGAAGTCAGGGTCAAAGCTGTATTTTTTATATATACACACGTGTTTCTTTGCACTTTATCCTTTTCTTAGATTTTTTTATTTCTTTTAACTTTTGTTTCTTCTATATTTTTTTACCTTCTCATGAAACTTAATAAAAATTATTAGACAGATAGGAAAAACAGCATTTATTTTAGCAAAACCTGGCATGGAAACATGTCTAAATCCTCCCTCGAAGTCATTGCAAGATTGATTTTTCAACTTGAGCTACTGAAAGCGTCCCACCTCATTATTAATAAGAAAATAAACCTCATATTTCAGAAGAGAACAATGTACGTAACTGGGGGTGTGAAATGTGGTCTCGTATTGCCCTGTAAAACTCTGAGTGTCCATTTCTGCAATGCCTCTCCTTTAAACCCTCATTTTTAATTTTACAACGATGCTCTTTTCCTAGATATATGTCAATGCTTAAAGATGAGATCTCCTTATTTCCTCCCTTGGGGCAAAAGAATGAACAGTAAAAACTGAACGGGGTATTTCTCACCAAAATATCAAGACACTGTTTAGCTTCAGCCAAGCATTCAAAAAATGTGTTTGTGTGTTTGTGTGTGTGTGTGTGTGTGTGTGTGTGTGTGTGAAACCCGGCAAGACTTTATATTCCTGGCCATGCTGAAATGTCTGAAAAAAACTTTAGGAAGATTTGAGGTTCCATAATCCTCCCAAACGCCTACGGATTTAGCCTCAAAAGATCCCTTCTCCGTTATACAGGTAGCCCTCAACGTAGGAGCGCAGTTGAGCCCAAAATTTATGTTGCTAAGTGAGACACTTGTTGCCCAATTTTATGACTTTTCTTGTTGCGGTCGTTAAGTGAATCACTGCAGGAGGAAAGTCAGTAACACGGTGGTTTAAATCTGGCTTCCCCGTTGACTTTGCTTGTCAGAAGGTTGCAAAAAGGGATCACGTGACTCCAGGACACTGCAACCGTCATAAATATGAGTCAGTAGCCAAGCATCTGAATTTTGATTACATGACCATAATAATAATAATAATAATAATAATAATAATAATAATAATAATAATAATAATAATAATAATGAGGATGATGATGATGTGGTGGTGGTGGTGATGATGATGAAGATGATGATGATGATGTTGGAAGGGACCTTGGAGGTCATCTAGTCCAACCCCCTGCTGCTCAGGAAGGAAACCCTATACCAGGGCTTTTCAACCTTTTCACCGTTGTACCACTTTTAGGATATGGCAACATCTGAGTACCGCCAGTTGCTTAGCATGGTGTCAAAAACTTGATGACCAAAAAAGAAAAGGAAAAAAGTGATGAAGTACAGGTAGTCCTCGACTTACAACAGTTCGCTTAGTGACTGTTCGAAGTTACAGCGGCACTGAAAAAAGTGCCCCCCAAGCCACAGCCGAGCAAGACACCTGCCTGACCACCCGGCGGCGCTCTTCCTCCTCTCTGAGGTTTTCATTGTTGTGAGCATTTCTGTTGAGGATTGGCAGCAGGGGTGGGGTGGGGGTTGTTTGGTTTTTATCCCCCCCCCCGTCTGCTGGGTGGTTGCAGCACGTTTTGGTCACTTCACATGACCCTGGGATGCTGTGACCGTCATAAATATGAATCAGTTGCCAAGCCTCTGAATGTAAATCACAAGACCCTGGAGATGCTGCAACATTCTAGCTGATCGGTGCTTCTTCTGGGCTCAGAAGCTCCAGGATCAGCACGAAACTCCAGCTGGATCCTGGTGCCAATCCTGGCACTTCCACTGAGCCCTGACAGCCCTGCAGCTCCAGCCGTCTCTCGCTCAGGCTTGTGCAGTGCTGCCACCGGTTCAGCTCATCCCCCCCCTGCTACCACTTTTCTAGGATGGCCACGTACCACCTGCCAGGTGCCAATATACCACAGGTGGTACCCGTACCACTGGTTGAAAAGCCCTGCCCTATAGTATTTCATACAAATGGCTGTCCAGTCTCTTCTTAAAAACTTCCAGTGTTGGAGCATTCACCACTTCTGGAGGCAGGTTGTTCCACTGGTTAATTGTTCTAACTGTCAAGAAGTTTCTCCTTAGTTCTAGGTTGCTTCTCTCCTTGACTAGTTTCCATCCGTAGCTTCTTGTCCTGCTTTCAGGTGCTTTGGAGAATAGCTTGACTGCCTCTTCTTTGGGGCAGCACCTGAGATACTGGAACACTGCTATCATGTCACCCCTCACTCTTCTCTTCATTAAACTAGACATACCCAATTCCAGCAACCGTTCCCTATATGTTTTAGCCTCCAGTCCCCTGATCCGCTTTGTTGCTCTTCTCTGCACTCTTTCTAGAGTCTCAACATCTCTTTTACATTGTGGGGACCCATGGGGATGCTGCCATGGTCATAAGTGTGAACAATGGGGATAAGTCACTTTTTTCAGCGCCCTTGTAACTTTGAACAAACCATTGTACGTCAAGGATCACCTGTACAGCGGAACCAAGACCGAATGCTGTTTTATTTATATTTCATTTATATTATTTATATGTCAACTTTGGAAACCGCCCATCTCACCAGTGAAGCCATTCCGGGCAGAGTGTACAAATAAAAAGGCAGAATTTCAAGTTTCATAAGCCCTGCCCTGTTGTGTTTCTCCCTTACTTTCTTCTTCTTCTTCTTCTTCTTCTTCTTCTTCTTCTTCTTCTTCTTCTTCTTCTTCTTCTTCTTCTTCTTCTTCTTCTTCTTCTTCTTCTTCTTCTTCTTCTTCTTCTTCTTCCTCCTCCTCCTCCTCCTCCTCCTCCTCCTCCTCCTCCTCCTCCTTCTTCTTCTTCTTCTTTTTATTTCGATATCGTTTTGTATTTAGTGATACTCTCCGTTTGCTTTCGCCTGCTCTTAATAAATTATTTAAAGAAACGGTAAAATTCAGTCCTGGCAAGGACTGGGAAGATATTTTTTTAAAAAAATGCATATTTCATGAACTTGGACATTTGCGTATCAAGGCATTCAGTGAAGACAATCATCTATTTTTCTCCCCCCTCCCTTCTCTGATCAGTCTAGGTTTTTGGCACTGCTGTACAGGAAGTCGTCAAATGTTCATTTAGTAGGTGCTCCAACGTTGGAAGTCTTTAAGAAGAGATTGGATTGCCATTTGTCTGAAATGGTATAGACCAGGGGTAGGCAACGGACGCGGTGGCTCAGTGGGTTAGGACGCTGAGCTTGTCGATCAATTGGTCGGCAGTTTGGCGGGTCGAATCCCGAGTGCCGCATAACAAAGTGAGTGCCTGTTACTCATCCCAGCTTCTGCCAACCTAGCAGTTCGAAAGCACGTAAAAAATGCAAGTAGAAAAATAGGGACCACTACGGTGGGAAGGTAACAGCGTTCCGTGCGCCTTTGGTGTCTAGTCATGCTGGCCACATGACCACGGAGATGTCCTCGGACAAGCGCTGGCTCCTCGGCTTTGAAACGGAGATGAGCACCGGCCCCTAGAGTCGGAAACGACTAGCACGCATGTGCGGGGGAACCTTTACCTTTACCTTAGGCAACCTTGGCTCTTTTAGGACTCGTGGACTACAATTCCCAGAATTCCTGAGCCAGCCCTGCTAAGGGGAAAGACAGAGGTTTCCAAGCTGAGCCATTCTGGCTCAGGAATTCTGGGAGTTGAAGTCCACGAGTCATGAAAGAGCCAAGGTTGCCTACCCCTGGCCTAGGCCTAGGCCGCTTTATGACTCGTGGACTTCAACTCCCAGAATTCCTGACCCAGCCATGCTGAGGAGAAATGGAGAGGTTTCCAAGCTGAGCCATGCTGGCTCAGGAATTCTGGGAGTTGAAGTCCATGAGTCATAAAAGGGCCAAGGTTGCCTACCCCAGGTGTAGGGTTTCCTGTCTAAGTGGGAGGTTGGACTAGAAGACCTCCAAGGTCCCTTCCAACTCTGTCATTCTGTTATTCTGACTGTTCGAAGTTACCACAGCCCTGACCATGTTTCACACTTACCCACCATTGAAGCATCCCCAGAGTCACGTGCTAAAAATTCAGACGCTTGGCAACTGGCTCATATTTATGACGGTCGCAGAGTCCCGGGTTCAAGTGATCCCCTTTTGCAACCTCCTGACAAGCAAAGTCAATGAGGGGAAGCCGGATTCACCAAACAACCGGGTTACTAACTTACCAACTGCACTGATTCGCTTCACAGCTGTGGCAAGAAAGGTAAAATGGGGCAAAACTCACAACTGCTTCGCTTACCAACAGACCTTTTGAGCTCAAGTTATGGTCGTAAGCCGAGGACTACCTGCAGTTGGGAACAGGTGTTAATAGAAGGGTGGTCAAAAAAAGAAAAAATGGAGGCCCGGATTACCCTACTCTTTTTTTTTTACACTGAATGAAAAGAAATATTATTTAAAGTCCTAAGAAGGAAGGTAACGTTAGGAAGAGCGATGAAAATGGCTCCTCTCTGCCTCGATGAGATTTAAGAGGAGAAGAGAAAAAAACAACAACACACAATCAGACTCCTGTTACTAGAACCTAACTCAGTGGAGTAAATTCTACTCTTCCTCTAGAGGCGGTTCCCTAACCTGGTCTCTACCTTGTAGAGCTGACAATAAACGACGTAAGATAAGATAAGATGATCTTTATCGTCATTTTTTTTTTACGGTGGGCACAACGGCACGCATCAAAAATGAAATTTAGTTGCCCGCTCTCAAAGTGAAACAGATACATGACACACACCTAAAACATACTATATACAACATATGTACAGACCCACACCCCTACGTATACGCAGTGCTTTTTTTGTAAAAGAAAAAGGTGCCGGAACTCACACATCATACAACCTGACTTGCCTAACCTACAAGGTTCCATCCAAAAAAGGTGCCGGCACTCCGTTCTGAGCGTTCTATGAGAAAAAAAAGCCCTGCGTATACGTAACAATACCTGTTTTGCTTCTCTCTTTCCCTAAAGGATAAATTTGGATTTGTCGTTTACTGGCAACAGCCGTTCTCTTTTCAACAGCCTTAATCCTTTCCTTGTTTCAGAGTTTTGTTTGCTCTTCTTAAGCTATGAGGGAGTGACTCTGTTCTCCACCTGAGAACTTTTGCAGGGGTAAATTTGCGTGTCCAGACCATCCGCATGGCAGCGTTTTGGCCCACAGCACAGAAGAGATGCACAGGATGGTAAAGAAGAATTAGTGGGTCCTTGAATCTTAATTTATTACGATATGATCTCATGCTGGAGAGAAAAAGGCTGCCCAAACCATGCTGGATAAAAAAGAGGATCTTGTTTAGATCTACTGTAGATGGAGCTCCTTGTCTGCATCCTCTCACCAATGAGGAACAGGAACACAAGCCACAGTAGAGAAGTTTGCAAAAGCCTAGATTTTTTTTATTGATTGATTGGGCCATATCCCAAGTGCAAAGTTCCAGAAATAAATTATTACTAAAATTTGATAAAAGCAATTTAAAAGGGAATTAGATAAAATACAATTTAAAATAAAACTGGGATGAAATAAAATGAAATTGGGATAAAATATAGTCTAAAATGAAATTGGAATAGAATACAATAATTTAAGATATAGATAAAATATGATAAAATTATATTTCGGTGCAATCTACCCCAATCAGTAGATTTTTAAAAAAAATTTTTTTTGAAGTCTAGCCTACACCAATGAAAATTGATGATGTCATCTAGGTGGGTAATAACACATCAGAATCAGAATAGAACTGGAAGGGACCTTGGAGGTCTTCTAGTCCAGCCCCCTGATCAAGCAGGAGAACCTATACTATTTCAGACAATTGACTGTCCAGTCTCTTCTTATAAACCTCCAGTGATGAAGTACCCACAATTGTTAACTTAAAACCACCAATATTTGCTGCACGGCACTCCAAATATGCCCAATGTTATCTAAACTAGTTTAGATGGATTTTTTTTAAAAAAATAACATCAAAGGGAATTAAGAAAATACAGGAAGCATTCAAGAAAAGCGACTGAGAAGCATACAGGGAATTGTACAGAAAAGTAGCTGATGGTAGAAGGGCCGATCGTGAATATTCACAAATTGTTCTGCACCAGAACATGTAGGAACAACGCTTGAAAATAATCTCAGTTGCCAGCACCCAGAAAAGTATCATTTATCAAGTTTATCCAAAGCTATTATTAGAGTTCGAATTTTTTTTTTTTTAAAAAAAAACATCATTAGATCATGGCAGAAATTCCTGCGGCGGAGGTAGTCCATTAAACGGATGAAAAAAAAATCATTTTATAAAGCACAAAGCCATGGAATACATTTTGTAGGATGTGTTAAGGAGGACACAGCATGCAGGCTATTTTGTTATCTGTGCCTAAGGCCCCCCTAATAATAATAATAATAATAATAATAATAATAATAATAATAATAATAATAATAATAATAATAATAATAATAATAATAATAATAATTTCAAGTTCTTTTTCTTTGACTGGCATCTCCCACAGTTGATTGATATCACTGTACCAGGAGATGCCAGAGTCGAAGAAAAAGAACTGGAAAAAAATTACGAAATACCGTGACCTGGCCATCGAAACTGCACGATTATGGATGAAACGTGTAACAGTGATACCCATTGTCATCGGGGCCCTGGGAACTATGTCCAAAAACTTTGCAAAATACATCAAGAAATTGCATCTTCCTGCAATAACTCCAGCAAAGCTACAAAAAACTGCGCTACTTGGAACATCTTACATTTTAAGGAGACACCTGGTTGATACCTACCATCCCTGGGGGGATCATCTGAGTTAGCTCGGGAGTTCATGGCTTCCATGACGGCCATGGACCTGATGCAGGTTCTTCAGGGCCCAACTCATGGGGGGGGTCACACGCTCGATTTGGTTTTTCTATCCGGACGGTGGTTAGATGATCTTGGTGGGGGTTTTCCAATTATTACACCCCTGTCATGGACACCCCTGTCATCTCCTGTGGCTGGTCTTCCGTTTTGCCACTCCCCGTCGTGGGGTTGCTGAGCCAATGAGATGGTTCCGCCCTAGGCGCCTGATGGACCCTGAGCAGTTCCAGGCGGCGCTTGGGCCCCCACCTGCCTCCTTTGCCCAAAGCTCGGCCGATGCCCTAGTGGAAGCCTGGGAAAGGGCGGCCACAGAGGCACTCGACCGAGTTGTACCCATGCGGCCCTTGACCCGGCGCAGATCCCAATGGGCTCCATGGTTCTCCATGGAGCTCCGGGAGATGAAGCGTCGGAGACGGGGCCTAGAGAGCTGTTGGAGGTCCAGCCAATCCGAATCCGACCAGTTACGACTAAGGTCGTTCACGAGAACTTATCTCGTGGCGATGAGGGTGGCAAGGTCTAACCACTTTGCCACCCTCATCGCGTCCGCAGATAATCGCCCGGCCGCCCTGTTTAGAGTAACTCGCTCCCTCCTTAATCAGGAGGTGAGGGAGGAGCCCTTGCAGGGTCGTGCCGAGGAGTTTAGTCGATATCTGTCGGACAAAATTGCTCAGATCCGGACTGGTCTGGACTCCGACTGGGCAGAGTCTGATGATGAGGATACGGGCAGTCTTGTCGATGTTATCTGGGAGGAGTTCGATCCTGTGACTCCTGAAGACGTGGACAGGATCATGGGGAAGCTGAGCTCCACCATGTGTTTGTTGGACCCGTGCCCCTCCTGGCTGGTTTATGCAGCCCGGGACGGGACACGAGGCTGGCTCCAGGCAGTGATAACTGCTTCTTTGAGGGAGGGTAGTTTTCCTGCCGCCTTGAAGGAGGTGGTGGTGAGACCCCTCCTCAAGAAGCCTGCCCTGGACCCAGCTGTATTAAATAACTTTCGTCCGGTCTCCAACCTTCGCTTTCTTGCGAAGGTTGTTGAGAGTGTGGTGGCGCATCAGCTCCCTCTGTTCCTGAAGGAAGCTGATTATCTAGACCCGTACCAATCGGGCTTCAGGCCCGGGTACAGCACGGAGACGGCATTGGTCGCGCTGGTGAATGATCTCTGGCGGGCGCGGGACAGGGGCTGTTCCTCTGTCCTAGTCCTTTTAGACCTCTCAGCGGCTTTCGATACCATCGACCATGGTATCCTGCTGCGGCGCCTCAGGGGGTTGGGAGTGGGAGGCACAGTTCTTCAGTGGTTCTCCTCCTACATTCTGGGGCGTTCGCAGTCAGTGTTGGCAGGAGGGCAGAGGTCGACCTTGAGACCCCTTGTTTGTAGAGTTCCTCAGGGATCGGTCCTCTCGCCTCTCCTGTTCAACATCTACATGAAGCCTCTGGGTGAGATCATTCGTGGTTTTGGAGTTGGTTATCATCAGTACGCTGATGATACCCAGCTTTTTATTTCGACCCCAAACCACCCCAGTGATGCCCTTGACGTGATGTCCCGTTGCCTGGAGGCGGTTCGGGTCTGGATGGGGAGGAACAGGCTTCGACTCAACCCTGACAAGACTGAGTGGCTGTACGTGTCGGCATCTCAGGATATTCAGAATATTCCATCTCTTTCTATGGGGGGTGAGCTATTACCCCCCGTAGATAGGGCTCGCAACTTGGGGGTCCTCCTAGATTCACAGCTCTCCTTAGAAGATCATATAGGAGCTGTGACTAGGGGGGCCTTCGCCCAGGTTCGCCTGGTGTGCCAGTTGCGGCCCTATCTAGACCGGGATGCCTTGCATACAGTCACTCATGCGCTCGTGACCTCTCGTTTGGACTACTGCAACGCTCTCTACATGGGGCTGCCCTTGAGGACCACCCGGAGGCTTCAACTGGTACAGAATGCAGCCGCGCGAGTTGTGTTGGGGGTCTCCCGATACTCCCATGTTACACCTCTGCTCTGCGAGCTGCATTGGCTACCGGTTGCCCTCCGGGTGAGATTCAAGGTGCTGGTTATGACCTACAAAGCCCTACATGGCATGGGTCCGGATTACCTACGGCAGCACCTGCTGCCGGCATCAACTTCCCTCCGTCCAGTGCGCTCCCACAGAGAGGGCCTCCTCAGGGTGCCTCCGATCAAAGAATGTCGATTGGTGGCCCCCAGGGGGAGGGCGTTCTCTGTGGGCCCGCCAGACCTGTGGAACCGCATTCCGGTTGAGCTCCGGATGGCCCCCGACCTGCGCTCCTTCCGGCGTGATTTAAAAACCTATCTATTTGAGCAATCTGGCCTGGTCTGATGGGTTTGGGGTTGGATTTAAATAAGTTTTAACACATTTTTAGTATTGTATTTTTGGGCATAATTATTTAATTCTTTTTACTCTCTTTTTTAACTTTTGTATTTACATTTTGATATTTATTGCCCTGTACACCGCCCTGAGTCCTTCGGGAGAAGGGCGGTATAAAAATTTAATAAATAAATAAATAAATAAATAAATAAATAAATAAATAAATAAATAAATAAATAAATAAATAAATAAATACCTAGGATGCTGGCAGCAACCCGTGTCAACCCTTAGTGCCAGTCAATTTTCAGTGTTCAGTTGACTGAGTTTCATGTTTTATGAATAATAATTTTACAATAATAATAAAGTTGGAAGGGATCTTGGAGGTCTTCTAGTCCAACCCCCTGCTAAGGCAGGAAACCCTATAACCATTTCAGACAAATGACTGTCCAGTGGTTTGTATATTTCCACTGCATCTTTCCCTTTAAAAACTCCACTTAGATGCCCGCCTATCTGGTTCTGCTATCAAACCCAAGTCTTTAAAATTCTGGCCCACATTGACCGGTGTTAGCTAGGTAGCAACAAATGTTGATTTAAAAAAGGACTTACCGCTACCCAGTTCTGTCTGAGATTCAGGAACGTGGGTTCAAATTATTTTTACATGTTGAAAGCTGATTAGTTACAGCAGTGTTTTTCAACCTCAGCAACTTTAAGAATTTTGGGAGTTGAAGTCCTCACATCTTAAAGTCACCCAGGTTGAGCAGGGGGGGAGGGAGTCTTCAAACCTGGCCCTTTTATGACTTATGGACTTCAACTCCCAGAATTCCTCAGCCAGCGTGCCTGGCTGAGGAATTCTGGGAGTTGAAGTCCCCAAGTCATAAAAGGGCCAAAGTTTGAAGACACCCGACATAATGTGAGGGGGAAATAATGCTAACTCAAAAACAGCTAAACTGGTGTTTGTCAACCTCGGCCATTTTAAGAGGTGTGGACTTCAACTGCCAGAATTCCAGTGTGCCTGGCTGAGGAATTCTGGGAGATGAAGTCCCCAAGTCATAAAAGAGCCAGGTTTGAAGACCCCTGACATAATGTGAGCAGGAAATAATGCAAACTCAAAAAGAGCTAAACTGGTGTTTCTCAACCTCGGCCATTTTAAGAGGTGTGGACTTCAACTGCCAGAATTCCTCAGCCAGCATGCCTGGCTGAGGAATTCTGGGAGTTGAAGTCCACAAGTCATAAAAGGGCCAAATTTGAAGACCCCTGCTGTCTGTAGTAGTTAATTCTTGTTCTTATTTTATTAAAGACCCTTAAGCAGCCCCTTTCCATGCGTTCAACTCACTGTATATTTCTTCTGACACATCTGATTCTGCTCTCTCTATAAAAATATGGACAGACTCACGCTGTCATACCTAACCATTTTGGAGGTGTTTTATTTTCCCAACACAGATCCACCCTTCTCCCTTGCTTTGGAATTTCCCCATCTTTATTTAGCATCTTGCCAAGGAAGATAAATTCATCTATTTGGCATTTGCCTTTTATTTATAATTTGCAATCATTCACTCCATTATTCCTTGTCAAACACAACTGACGATCTTGGCCTTTGATATATTAATTTTCCAGTCCGTTGCTCCTCATGACACCGTGCAATTTGTCTAAGGTTTGTTGCAAACCACTCAGGTTCTCCATGAATGAGAGTCAGCTGTATAGCAAAGAACAGACACATCCACCTTCCCCATAACATTTGTACGGCATCTTTGCAAGCATCCCTTATAAATGTCTATGGAGATTCTCCGTCATTCAGTTCAGGGTTGTCCCAAAGGAATAGAATAGAGTAGAGTAGAGTAGAGCAGAGCAGAGTAGAGTAGAGTAGAGTAGAGTAGAGTAGAGTAGAGTAGAGTAGAGTAGAATAGAAGCTGGAAGGGACCTTGGAGGTCTTCTAGTCCAGCCCCCTGCTCAAGCAGGAGAACCTATAGCATCTCAGACATGTGACTGTCCAGCCCCTTCTTAAAAATCTTCAGTGATGGAGCACCCACGATTTCTGGAGGCAAAGCTGTTCCACTGGTTGATTGTCTTCACTGTGAGGAAATTCCAGTTTGTTTCTCTCTTTGTTTCCAACCATTGTTTCTCGTCCTTCCATCTAGTGCTTTGGTGAACAAAGTGACCCCCTCTTCTTTGTGGCAGCCCCTCAGATACTGGAACACTGCTATCATGTCTCCCCTATTTTTTCTTTTCCTTAGACTAGCCAAGCCCAAATCCTGCAGCCTTTCTTCATATGTTTTAGTCTCCAGGCCTTTGAGCATCTTAGCTGCTCTTCTTTGAATTTTTTTTCCAAACTCTCAACATCTTTTTGTGGTATGGTGACCAAAACTGGCTGCAGTATTGTAGGTGTGGTCTTACTAGGGCTTTATAAAGCGGTAATAGTACTTCTCGTGATCTTGATTCTATGCCTCTGTTCTTGGAAGACATTTCGCTTCTCATCCAAGAAGCTTCTTCAGCTGTGTCAAAGACTCTTCCAAGAAAAAAAAAACAAAGTCCAGTTGCCTCCTGAAAAAGCATCTTTGGGGACATCCCTTATGAATGCATCAATATATTAAACAATCAAGGGGACACCCCCACCGGCCTTCTCAACATGGCTGGCTGAGGAATTCTGGGAGTTGAAGTCCACAGGTCTTCCAGTTGCCAAGTTGGGAAACCCCTGATCTAGATTATGGAGAAGTACTGTGGGAAGTCAGCCCCCCAGAGAAGGATATATTAAAAGGGCAGAAAAAATATATTTCCTCAAAGGATCTTAAAGAGGCAGAGGAGCATGCCCAGTTTTCTTAATAGCCCCAAGTCTCCCTCCCCAAAGCAGAAACCAGCTCTGTAGAAATGCAGATGTGATAATCCATTCAGGAAGGTTGGAGGCCTCCAGCTAGAAGATTAGGAAGACAAAGACACCTAAAATCTACATACCCCACCCAAACTCTAAGACAGGACATAATAGGATTAACCCTCAGATGCCAAAGGGACACAGGTCAAAATACACAACACAGGAAATACAAAGCCTCAAACAGGAACAGGAAATAACCTCAAGAGCCCCAGAGGGTATAAAACACCACTCCCTAAATGTGCTCTCTCTCTTTTTCTTCCAGAGCTATCTTTCTGTCTGGCTCTCCTCTTCAACAAACTGCAACCTTCTTTCCAAAGCAGTCTCCCTTTTGTTCATTCCCGGCTTGGATTGAACCATGATGAAGACTTTTCCTTCAACAGTACTAAATCTTTCCTTGTGCTTATAGATTGAACAATCAGATTTATACCTTGCCTTTTCTTCAGCAATCCAAGGTGGCGGACATAAGACTCCTCAGTACTGTTTGTGGGGCAGCATTCTGGATCAGCTGCAACTTCTGAGTCATTTTCAAGGGCTGTCCCTTGATGACTACATTGTACTAGCTGACACACACAAGGTGACCAAGGCATCAGTGACTATCTGGAAGTTCTCCCAGTCTACTAGAAGTAGAATTGGCACAGGAGAGGATTGGTGCAGAGGTCTTCTTAGCCACAGTTGCCACCTCCTCTTCAAGCAGGGGTTATGGATCTAAGAGCCCTGCCTCCAGAGCTGGAGATGGAAGATCTCCAGAAGTCCCACATTCAGAGCTGGAGAAGGAAAGTCTCCAGAAGTCCCGCATTCAGAGCTGGAGATGGAAAGTCTCCAGAAGCCCTGTCTTCAGAACTGGAGATAGAAGATCTCCAGAAGTCCCGCATTCAGAGCTGGAGATGGAAACTCTCCAGAACTCCTGCATTCAGAGCTGGAGATGGAAAGTCTCCAGAAGCCCTGTCTTCAGAACTGGAGATAGAAGATCTCTAGAAGCCCTGCATTCAGAGCTGGAGATGGAAGATCTCCAGAAGTTCTGCATTCAGACCTGGAGATGGAAGATCTCCAGAACTGAGGTTCTCCATCTCTGAAGGCTTTCAAGAAGAGGCTAAACATTGATCTCTCATGGAAGACTTAACTGGTTTCCTTGCACATTGCCCATTGACACTCCAATGGCTGTGTCTTCTTGCCCTACAATGGCAGTGAGAATCAACTAGGAAGGGAGCCAGCAACGTGTGGCAGCAGCTGAAAAAGCTAATGCAATCCTTAGTTGTATAAACAGAGGCACAGAATCAAAATCACATGAAGTAATAGTACTGCTTTATAAAGTTTTAGTTAGGCCACACCTGGAAGATCCAGTTTTGGTCACCGCATTACAAAAAAAAAAGATGTTGAAGAACGGTTGCAAAAACTGGGTATGGCTAGTCTAGAGGAAAAAAAAAAGGACCAGGGGTGACATGATAGCAGTGCTCCAGTATTTGAGGGGCTGCCCCGAAGAAAAGGGGGTCAACTTATTCTCCAAAGCACTAGAAGGCAAGACAAGATGGAAACTCATCAAGGAGAGAAGCAGCCTGGAACGAAGGAGAAGCTTACTAACTTAGTAACATAGAATGAAGGCTACTACTGCTAAGCTTGTAAGCCGCCCTGAGTCTTCGGAGAAGGGCGGGATATAAATGGAATTAAAATAAAAAAAAAAAATAGTCAGAACAATTAACCAATGAAACAGAAGTTGCCTTCAGAAGTCATAGGTGTTTCATCTCTGGAGGTTTTTAATAATTTAATAATTTAATTTAATAATTTTATTTGTATACCGCCCTTCTCCCGAAGGACTCAGGGCGGTGAACAGGGCAAACATATAAAAGTACAAAAATACAAAAATTAAGAAAGAATTAAACGAGATGCCCAAGTTGCAACAATAGGTTAAAATACATTTAAAACAACAATAAAATCCAAACCCATCCCCCATCAGGCCAGGCCGGCTTGTTCGAACAAATAAGTCTTCAGATCGCGTCGGAAGGAGCGAAGGTCGGGCGCCATCCGGAGCTCAACCGGCAAACGATTCCATAAATCCGGGGCGCCCACAGAGAAGGACCTCCCCCTGGGGGCCACCAATCGACATTCTCTGACCGGTGGCACCCTGAGGAGGCCCTCTCTGTGGCAGCGCACAGGGCGGAGGGAAGTAGACGCCGGCAGCAGGTGATCCCTAAGGTACTCACTTTTAAGAAGTGACTGGACAGCCACTTGTCTGGAATGGTATAGGGCAGGGATGACAAACGTTTCAGAGACCGAGTGCCCAAACTGCAACCCAAAACTCACTTATGTATCATTGGTGCAGGGGGGGGCATGGCCCATTGGGTGGGCATGGCTGCGGTGGTAACGGCAGACTGGGTGGGACTAAAAACTTCAATCAATCAATTCCAACTTTGCGAGATTTTTTTCCCCCGCGAGAAGTTGAAATTGATTGATTTAAACTTTTATTTTTGCACACGGCGGCGGAGGCCTAAAGCGAAAAGGTTTTATAAAACCCAGCTGAAGGCCTAGGACTGGGGCGACAGCGCGCGTGCCCACAGAGAGGGCTCTGCATGCCACCTGTGGCACGCGTGCCATAGGTTCGCCATCACGGGTATAGGGTCTCCTGCATGAGCAAGGGGTTGGACTAGAAGACCTCCAAGGTCCCTTCCAGCTGTACTCTGATTGATTTGAGTTTTCAGCAGGAGACAGAGACAACTTAGTTCCTTAACTGAAGCCCATTGGATGGATTACAACAGCATGTCCTGAAGAAAGAGAGCAGAGGAGCTACAGATTTATGAGTCTGTAAACTTCCAATTAGCAGCACATGATGTTGACTCATGAGGAATAAAGAGGAACCTGTTTCATTTGCCTTCCGGCGTTGCATCCACGTGACCCAGATGGGTCATATAATTTTATACTCTCCTTTTCGTTGATTTTAGCCATTCCTATTTGGTCTGCAGTCGGGAAGGAAAGCTGCTTACTCCTTTGCTTACAGCAACAATCTTAGTGCCTCACCTGGTTAACGTCGAATTGTAATCTAAGATCAGTTTCTTTGGCTCTGGAGTCAAACTCAGGTTTGGGTGGCTACAGGGACAGATGAGTATACTTTTATGGAGAACAGTATAGAAGAGTTTAACAGTACAGAATAACAGAGTTGGAAGGGACCTTGGAGGTCTTCTAGTCCAACCCCCTGCTGAGGCAGGAAACCCTGTACCAGGGGTCTTCAAACCTGGCCCTTTTATGACTTGTGGACTTCAACTCCCAGAATTCCTCAGCCAGCATGCCTGGCTGAGGAATTCTGGGAGTTGAAGTCCACAAGTCATAAAAGGGCCAAGTTGGAAGACCCCTGGACTAGTCAGTCCTCCATTAACTTAATGCTGAACCACAGATCCACCAACCTGTATCGCTCAAGAAGCAGCTGGCTAGCAGGTGTTTCAAAGAAAAGGACTCTGGCGATCTGCCAGAGGATTACGACTGCAGGTTCTTTGGTTGTGCAAAGGCAGAGAAAATTTATGGCAAGAAAAAAACAAACAAAAAAACCAGGGTGTATTTTATCTAGATTCTAGAATAAATAACAATTGCTTCGAGTGGCAGAGGAGAAACTGAAGGAGACGTAGAAGGGCAGAGCTCTCCCTGTAGGCGGGCGCCATCGTGTGACCAAATTGGGAATAGCACAATGCAGAAGTTGGAGATAAGGTAAGGTAAAGGTTCCCCCGCACATGCATGCTAGTCGTTTCCGACTCTAGGGGCCGGTGCTCATCTCCGTTTCAAAGCCGAAGAGCCAGCGCTCGTATGAGGATGTCTCCGTGGTCATGTGGCCGGCATGACTAGACGCCAAAGGCGCACGGAACGCTGTTACCTTCCCACCGTAGTGGTCCCTATTTTTCTACTTGCATTTTTACGTGCTTTCGAACTGCTAGGTTGGCAGAAGCTGGGACGAGTAACAGGTGCTCACTCTGTTATGTGGCACTTGGGATTCGACCTGCCAAACTGCCAACCTTCTGATCGACAAGCTCAGCGTCCTAACCCACTGAGCCACCACGTCCCTACGAAGTTGGAGATAACCCCCCCTCAAAAAATGGTGCTGGAGAAGACTCCTGCGAGTCCCTTGGACTGCAAGGCGACCAAACCGGTCAGTCCTAGAGGAGATCAACCCTGACTGCTCTTTAGAAGGCCAGATCCTGAAGGTGAAACTCAAATACTTTGGCCACCTGACGAGAAGGAAGGACTCACTGGAGAAGAGCCTAATGCTGGGAAAGGTTGAGGGCAAGAGAAGAAGGGGACAGCAGAGAATGAGGTGGCTGGATGGAGTCACTGAAGCAGTAGGCGTGAGCTTAAATGGACTCCAGAAGATGGTAGAGGACAGGAAGGCCTGGAGGAACGTTGTCCATGGCGTCGCGATGGGTCGGACACGACTTTGCAACTAACAACAACAACAACAACAAAAATTAGCCCAAACTGGATGATGTGTTGAAGCCCAGCTACAACACACCAGAATACAAGGGACAAGATCATTTCCCTTCAGTGTTTACCTTCAACAATTCTATGAAATACATAAACCCACATGAGCAAACCGAGTTCCCCCATCCGGCTAAGCCAGCATTTGGTTGCTTAAGGTACCCACCCATGTCTTATGGAGATTCTCGTTCATCCAGGTCACGGTTGTCCCAAAGGTGCTTTTTTTTTTATCCACCCCAAGAGGCAACTGGACTCGCTTTGTTTTCCTTTGAAAGACGTTTGGCTTCTCACCCAAGAAGCTTCTTCATTCCGTTCCGTTTCCCCACCCTCCCGTCAGAGCGGAAGAAGCTTCTTGGAACGAGAAGCGAAACGTCTTCAAAGAAAAGAAAAAAAAAAAGAAAGAAAGTCCGGTCGCCTCTTGAAAAAAAGCACCTTTGGGGCACCCAACCGTGGTACTTGTTGAACCCCAACTGGCTGACTTAGTGTGTTGCGAAAGCCCAGGAAATCTTGGCTGGTTCAGTAAACAAGGAGTGAATAAATTCCGGTTTACAGGTAGTTCCTGACTTATGACTCGGTGACTGTTTGAAGTTACAGTTTGAAGAAAAGCTACAAGCCTGTCGGGGGGCTATTTCTGATCCGGATTCAAAGTTCGGACAGTCGTGCGCGCGCCCCCCCACTCCCCCCAGTCACATGACTGAATTTCAGGTGCTCAGCGACATGGCTTAAATAGAGGGTTGGACTAGAAGACCTCCAAGGTCCCTTCCAGCCCTATTATTCTATGGTTCTAGTCAGAATAGTCCCTTTTATTCTTAATGCTGAACCACAGTTCCTGTCATACCAACCAGAATATATTTGTTTGTTTATATCCCTTTAACAATAACAATAATAGGGGGGTTTTTTGTATTCAAAAATGTATTGTAAAACAATAACAATAATAGAATTGAAAGGGACCTTTGAGGTCTTCTAGTCCAACCCCCTGCTCAATAGCTCAAGGCGGTGAACACACCTTCCTCCTCCTTCCCCGCAACAACAACCCTGTGAGGTGAGTTGGGCTGAGAGAGAGTGCTGGGCCCAAGTTCTTCCAGTCGTCTCTCATGGCTAAGGCGGGACTTGAACTCATGATCTCCTGCTTCCTCGCCTGGTGCCTTAAACCCCGAGGCCCAAACTGGCTCTCTTAATAGCCCTTTTGCAGCCATTTGCAGCATCCTGAGGTTGTCTGACCATGTTTTAGGATGGTTTTGCCCAAAACCCGGCAGCTACTTCCTGTTTTGGCAAAACGGGCGCTAGCAAACCATCATGGCTTACAACCATTCATTTCTTGTTCCTCCAGGGAGTTAAGGAGTTGAATTTTTACAACAACGTACGATGGAAATTCTGCGTTGCACTACAGTCGTCAGTCGAGGACTGTTGCACCCCTTCAGTGGGTGGTCCTCGGCTTACGACTGCAAGGGAGCCCAGAATTTCCATTGTAAGTGATGATCAGTGGCGTAGCGTGGGTTGTCAGCACCCGGGGCAATTTGCGCCCCCTAACCCGGTGACGTCATGGCATCGCCGAAAAGACGCGCCCCGCAGCGGCGTAGACTTTCCAAGAAGAGTCGCGCGCATGCGGGATGCTTCCGGGTCCCTCTCGAGGGCGGCTGGGCGGGGCTCCGACCTGCAAGAGCCGCTGCATTCAAGCTCGCACGTGAGCCCCGCTAAATAAAGCCACGCATGCGCACGAAGCTAGGCCAGCCGGCCGGCGGGTCCGTCTTCGCTCGGCCAAGCCTGCCGGGGCGCCTGCGGGGCGCTTGCGGTTGGCCTGAGCCTGGGCGGAGAGTTGGGCGCTTCTATTTATTTTATTCAGTTTATGTGGCCGCCCATCTCACCTGCCGGACTCGTTTCGCTTTGCAAGAAAGAGCAGCTCGAGAGCGGAGCCAAGCCGACTCTGTGCAGCCCTTGGGGCTCCCTGAGCAGCTCAGTGCGAGCGCGCCCCCCCAGATGTTGCGCCCGGTGCGGCCCGCCCCCCCTGCACCCCCCACGCTACGCCACTGGTGATGATACTCACAAGTCAAGGCACTCATGTGATTGAATCGCTTTTACAATGTTATTTGCCCTGGTCGTAAAATGAATGCATACGGGACAGTCGTTCAGCAAACGCCACGGTCATTAACCAACGTTTTGTCATAAGTTGTGTTACCTGGCCGTGCAGTGCTTCCAACATCCAATAAAGGTGAGCAGATTGTCAGTTGTCCAAAATCCAGTTGTACGACTGGTGGAGGGGAGGGCTTATTGCCACCGTCAGAACTCTGAAACCGGATCTTGAGTATCTTTTGGAGGGCAGTCGTAACGTTGAACGGTTGCTAAGTGACCAGTCATTAAGCAAGGACTGACTGTAATGTGACTGCAAAGCTTGGGAAGAGATTTAGAATTCTGTTAATTTAATTGATGTGTGGACTTCAACTCCCAGAATTCCCCGGCCAGCAAAAATTCTTAGTCTATTAATGTTTGGTATAGAATTTTTGCTGACTGGGGGAATTCTGGGAGTTGAAGTCCACACATCTGGAGCCAACCAAGAGGAATTTCCCTGCCTCCTCTTGCTTTAGAGGGATTGTAATCTTACATTTGGTGTGTTTGAATGGGTACCCCCAAGGCTACAGATGCCTAGCACCCCCATAACATCTGGATGCTCTCCTTTGGATTTCTGCTGTGAGCCACTCTAGGAATCTCCTAGAGCCAGCTGAGGAATTCTGGGAGTTGAAGTCCAGAAGTCTTACAGTTCCTCCCCCCCCCCACTCCAAACCGGTTTAGAAGATGAAACCGAAGCTGCTAAGGATCTTCTCTGCAGAGGGCAGCAATAGTCAATTTTCCCTTGCCAGGAAAAGGAACTCAGATGGGCTTTGATTTTAAGGACCTGACACACAAGTGCCGTCGCAAACTGGCAGGCAGCCCACAAAACCACACACCCTCTGGTCTGCGGAAAAACCTCCATGGAACCGGTCCCTGGTGCCCAAAAGGTTGGGGACGTCTTCTCTACAGCTTTGGTGTGAGACTTTTGACAATGTAAAATGAGGACCCAGATTGTTGGGGGCAATTAAGCTGACTTTGTAATAATGCCGCTTGGGTGTGTGTGTGTGAAAGCCCTAATAAGCAGGCATATACATAGAATGAAGGCTACTGCTAAGCTTGTAAGCCGCCCTGAGTCTTTGGAGAAGGGCGGGATATAAATGGAATTTAAAAAAAAAAATGTTGGAAAAGTCAAGAGAGTGGTCTGTTAGCCCTTCCAAATCTCTTTCTCTTTCCCCCCCTCTCTCTCTTTCTCTTTCTTTTTCGGTTTCTCTTTCCTCCTCCTCCTCCTCCTCCTCTCCACAAACCCCACTCTTTTCTAGCACTGATGATGTTACCTAGTTGGGCAATGAAATGTCTGCAAGGAAAAAAAAAACCAAGCTCAGAAAACTAACAGGACCACACAGTCCCTCCCCCCGCCTCCTCCTCTCCACAAACCCTACTCTCTTCCTGCACTGAGTTGAGCAATGAAACATCTGCAAGAAAACCCCCCCCCAAGCTCAGAAAATTAACTACCAAGGACACACAGTTCTTCTTCTTCTTCTTCTTCTTCTTCTTCTTCTTCTTCTTCTTCTTCTTCTTCTTCTTCTTCTTCTTCTTCTTCTTCTTCTTCTTCTTCTTCTTCTTCTTCTTCTTCTTCTTCTTCTTCTTCTTCTCCTCCTCCTCCTCCTCCTCCTCCTCCTCCTCCTCCTCCTCCTCCTCCTCCTCCTCCTCCTCCTCCCTTTTACTTTGCATTACTTTTTAAAATCTTCTGCAAATATACTAAAAAAGAGATTATACCTGCCGCAATGATGCAAAGTATTTTAAAGATAAATTTTGCAAAGCCTTTTTATTGAGATGTATGCATATTGAATCAGAAAAGACCCATGGGGGGTTGATTGAATATATATGTAGGTCATTGGCAGCAAGATGGTTGTACGAACAACAATGGAAGAGCATTGAAATCTCCACAGGAGAGAAGTGGATTGTGAAACCATCAGACTTCTCAGAAAAGGGAAAACTGACCTGTTTATCAAGGGGAAAAAAATGTTCCCCCCACCCCTGAAACACAGGAAACCTTATATGGAATTTTTGCTGAAAGGAGAAAGAAATGAATTAATGATTTATGGATTTGAAGATTAAGAAAGATGTGGATTAATTGAAATGCTGAAGGAGTTTTGTAATATTTAAGAGGAAGGAGAGACAATAAGATGGTAATTATCTGTTGAAATGAAGATCCAAAGTCACATATATTCTTTAGCTTTAGTTTCTTTCTTCTCTCTCTCTCTCTCTCTCTCCCCCTCTTTCTTTCCTTCCTTCCTTCCTTTCTTCCTTCCTTCCCTCCCTCCCTCCCTCCCTCCTTTCTCTCTCTCTCTCTCTCTCTCTCTCTTCTTTCTTTCTTTCTTTCTTTCTTTCTTTCTTTCTTTCTTTCTTTCTTTCTTTCTTTCTTTTCTTGCACTTCCTTCCCCTATCTTTTCTTCTCCCTCCCTCCCTCTCTCCCTCCCTCTTTCTTTCTGGAATTTTTTTTTATAATTATCAATAATATTTTTAAAATAGAGATTACATCTGTCCTTTAGAACAGTTTTAGACGGCCTCTGTAAGCTGCCACAGAGGGCTAGATGACTCAAATCCAACAGATGCAACTTTTGCTAATCAGAGTTGGGAAAACAGCACCTGTTGACATTCTGCCTGACTGACACACAACCATTAAAAGGACTGAGTGTCTTTCTTCCATGAAAACAATATGCCTTAAAGGCTTCAGACTTTGATTCAGAACAACGAAAGGAGAAACCAGCTTACAGGCAATCCTCAACTTATAGCAGTTCACTTAGTAACCGTTCAAAGTTACAACATCACTGAAAGAGGTGACCTACGCCCATTTTTCATATTTACAGCCGTTGCAGTATCCCCGTGATCACGTGATCAAAATCCAGACGCTTGGCAACTGACTCATATTTATGACAGCTGCAGCGTCCCGGGGTGACGTGATCCCCTTTTGCGACCTTCTGACAAGCAAAGTCAAATGGGGAAGCCAGATTCACTTAACAACTCTTATGATTCACTTAACAACGGTGACAAGAAAGGTCCTAAAATGGGGCAAAACTCACTCAACAAACGTTGGATTGAAACCTCGCATTTCTATTAACTTCTATTAACGTGAAACCAAAGTGTCTTTTTATCATCGTCCAGGAAGAACGGTCGCTGCCTTTAGAGACCGTCCAGTTGTTTAATTGCCTGCTATTAATGGAGCATAATCCAAACACTGCTGGCAAATATTTACTCCTAAGCTGCTCTCGATAAATGTTCTGCCACACGATGGATGGTTCTCCCATTTCTGTTACCCCGGATTGTTGGATTCCTTTAATCCGGTGAAGCAAAGTGGGAAGATCTTTGGCCTCTGATCTTTGAGCAAAGGGGGACACCCCACTCAAGAGGGCAGCAAAGGCTTTGAGCTTTGTTTCTCAACCTAGGCCCCTTTAAGATGGGTGGACTTCAACTCCCAGAATTCCCCAGCCAGCATTTTGAATTCTGGGAGTTGAAGTCCACAACACCCACCTTAAAGGGGGCAAGGTTGAGAAACATTAGTTTAGAGATTTAAGAAAAAACAATGCTGGCCACCTAGTAGGTCTCTGTTCAAGCCAGTTTGGTATAGTGGTGTTGAAAGAAAAATAATCAGACCCAGTTCCAAGCCGGGAGTAAATAAAATGGAGGCTAAGATGCTGGAAATTAAAATGGAGGCTAGCGGTTTGGAAAGAAGGTTTAACGATGAAGAGAACCAACAATAACATGCAGTTCTGGGACAGCTGACCAAATGGAGTTGAGAGTGGGTGGATCTAACAACAACAACAACAACAACAACAACAATGTTGAAAGGGATCTTGGAGGTCATCTACTCCAACCCCCTGCTCAGGCAGGAAACCCTATACTATTTCAGACAAATGGCTGTCCAGTCTCTTCTTAAAAACTTCCAGTGTTGGAGCATTCACAGCTTCTGGAGGCAGGTTGTTCCACTGGTTAATTGTTCTCACTGTCAGGAAGTTTCTCCTTAGTTCTAGGTTGCTTCTCTCCTTGATTAGTTTCCATCCATTGCTTCTTGTCCTGCCTTCAGGTGCTTTGGAGAATAGCTTGACTCCCTCTTCTTTGGGGCAGCCCCTGAGATACTGGAGCACTGCTATCATGTCGCCCCTCGTCCTTCTCTTCATTAAACTGGACATACCCAATTCCAGCAACCGTTCCTTGTATGTTTTAGCCTCCTGTCCCCTGATCATTTTTGTCGCTCTTCTCTGCCCTCTTTCTAGAGTCTCAACATCTTTATAAGGTTCTGATTGAGATGCTCCAAAAGGGTTGTGCTACGTAGTGAGCCTTGTGCCTTTTGCTATTCAAATTGTGGTGGGTAAATCCTATTATGTCCTACAGGTCATGTCCTGTCCTTAGAATTTGGATGGGGGAATGTAAATTCTTAAACCCATCATTTGTGGGGGCTGAAGGCATTTTGCTTATGAATTGATTGGCCCCAGTCTTTCTAAGGTAAAGGTAAAGGTAAAGGTAAAGGTAAAGGTTCCCCTGCACACGTGTGCTAGTCGTTTCTGACTCTAGGGGCCGGTGCTCATCTCCGTTTCAAAGCTGAAGAGCCAGTGCTTGTTCGAAGACGTCTCCATGGTCATGTGGCCGGCATGACTAGGCGCCAAAGGCACACGGAACACTGTTACCTTCCCACCGTAGTGGTCCCTATTTTTCTACTTGCATTTTTTACGTGCTTTCGAACTGCTAGGTTGGCAGAAGCTGGGACGAGTAACAGGCGCTCACTCTGTTATGCGGCACTCGGGATTCGACCCGCCAAACTGCCGACCTTCTGATCGACAAGCTCAGCGTCCTAACCCACTGAGCCTCCGCGTCCCTCTTTCTATATGGATGATCAAATCTGCATTTCTAAAGAGCGGCCTCCTCAAATTTCTGCCTCAGGAACGGAAGGCTGTTTCTATTTCAGATTTTTCCTCCATTTCTCCTTCAGGGAAAATATTCTATCCTGCCTTTTTTTTAATATTCCCCAAAATATTTCATTCTCTGGGGAGGGGTGTGTGTGTGCTGACTCCCTACAGTGGTTAAAATATCAGGCTAGAAACGTGAAGTCCTGAGTTCTAGTTCCGTTTTGTGCAGAAAACCAACTATGGGGCCTTGGGCCCAGGCATCTCTCTCTCTCTCTCAGCCCTAGGAAGAAAGGAAGGGCAAACCATGTTTGACAAACCTTATTTAAAAAAAAAAAACCCTTCAGGGATTAATCCAGTCAGGCGCCAGGTGTAAACATAATTATGCAAGACCTCCTTGGCAGTTTAAGAATTTTGAAGCATGCTGGTGAAAAACGTTTCTGGCGATATTAGAGGTTTGGGTTGAATACCCACTGAATTTTGTACGCAGGTAATACAGAGTTGCTGGCTGAGATTCCAAGGGCTTTGTGGCAAATATTTGATCAATTGTATGATCCAGCATGGAGGATGGATCTAAACACAACATTGCCACCGGTCAGAGAATGTAGATTGGTGGCCCCCAGGGGGAGATCTTTCTCTGTGGGCGCCCCAGAATTATGGAACCAGCTACCAGTTGAGCTCCGGACGGCGCCCGATCTCCGCTCCTGATAGTGAGTTCAATTAACCAGTGGAACGGCTTGCCTCCAGAAATCGTGGGCGCTCCATCACTGGAGATTTTTAAGAAGGGACTGGACAGTCAATTGTCTGACATGATATAGAGCAGGTATGTCAAACTCGCGATGTTATGTGACGTTGCGCGACGTATCGGAGCTTTTCCCCCATGGCCGGCAATGGGGTGGGCGTGGTTTCATCGTGACGTGTCCGGCCTGCGGGCTGGCAGTTTGACACCCCTGATATAGAGTCTCCTACTTGAGCAGGAGAGTGGACTAAAAGACCTTCAAGGTCCCTTCCATATTCTATTCTTTTCTACTCTACTCTCTGTTCTGTTCTGTTCTATTCTATTCTTTGGCGAACTTTCCATTTATTCTCATGGGAACTTTACTCCCGACACATGTCAGTACTTACTGAATTTATGAGGCAACCTTCAGCTCCAGGTTTATGCCAAATGTTCCAGGCCAATAACATAAATTAACAAAGGCACAATAGACAATCCGTGGGGAGCGACAAGCTCTTTTTTTTTTTTTTTTTTGCTCCTGAACGATATTTCCAAATATTGTTCCACTCCAGTATAATATTTCAGAGACTTTTGCGAGAATTCTACTAACCCCTTTTAAAAAGGTACCAAACCAGTATCTTCTCATTGTAAGGTAAAGGTAAAGGTAAAGGTTCCCCCGCACATGCGTGCTAGTCGTTTCCGACTCTAGGGGCCGGTGCTCATCTCCGTTTCAAAGCCGAAGAGCCAGCGCTCGTCCGAGGACGTCTCCATGGTCACGTGGCCGGCATGACTAGATGCCAAAGGCGCACGGAACGCTGTTACCTTCCCACCGTAGTGGTCCCTATTTTTCTACTTGCATTTTTTACGTGCTTTCGAACTGCTAGGTTGGCAGAAGCTGGGACGCGGAACAGGCGCTCACTCTGCTACGCAGCACTCGGGATTCCATCCGCCAAACTGCCGACTTTCTGATCGACAAGCTCAGCGTCCTAACCCACTGAGCCACCGCGTCCCTCTTCTCATTGTAGTAAGATCCAATTTGCTGAATTGCTTTTGTAAAAATTAAACAAGGTGCCGCCAAAACTCCCCCCCCAAAACTGAACTGAAAACGTGGAGCAACATATCAGCATGTGTTCACTAATAAAATGAGGTTGAGAAAGAAATAAAATATCTATGTGTTACTTTAACAAACACGAACGGCATGCTTTATCAGAATACAGGTCGTCCTCAACACTTCATTTAGTAATTTTTTGAAGTTAGAAAGGTGTTGAAAAAAAAGGGGTTTATAACCATGTTTCACACTTAAGACCACTGTGGCATCCCCAGGGGATGCTTGACAACCGACTCACATTTACGATGGTTGCAGTCTGTTGTGTAGTCGTGGGATCCCCTTTTGCGACCTTCTGACAAGCAAAGTCAAGGGGAAACCTGATTCATTTAACAACCAGGCTACTAATTGAGCAATGGCAGTGATTCACTTAACAATCAGGTTACTAATTGAGCAATGGCAGTGATTCACTTAACGAACGTGGCAAGGGAAGTCGTAAAACGGGGCAAAACCAATTTAATAAGTGTCTCATTCAGCAAGAGAAATTTGAGGTTCATTTGGGGGTCTTTCATTCAAGGGCTACCTGCAATTACACCAAAACGTGGCATGCAAATAAAAAAAAGATTATCTCCAGATAATTCTTCCTCCAGGGGGAAGAATTTATGTCGTAAGAATGGATGGTTTCCCAAGAATGTGATTCTTATTCCAAACAATAACTATTTTGAGTACAGATCTGGCTTTTAAACAATGGCAGAAAGAGATATCTAAGTTTGTCTGGCAACCAACCTTAAATATAAGATTATTATTTTTTGATGCTAAAGGGAGAGAGGACACTCAGCCCTGCCAGATCTGAAATTGTACTTTGCAGCCTGTTGCCTTGTTTGGTTAAAAAGAAAAAAAGAAAAAAGGGTGATGTCGAGAGATACACGATTATTAGATTTAGAGGGTCACGATGTGAGATTTGGATGGCATGCATATCGGTGGTGCAGTGAGGCCAAGATTAAATGTTGACTTTAGAAATCACTTTATTAGGCGTGCCATTTTGAGAATCTGGAACAAAGATAAATTGAGATTATCCTGAAAAAAACACCCCACCACTTTACGAGTCTCCCCTTCCATTAAATATACTACAGGAAGGAAATGATGGCTGGTCAAAAATGGCCAGTCCTTCGGTGGGTTCTCTGGTCCCAGATATTTGACCTGAACCAGCCGGGACTAAGACATTGGCCGTGCCCCTTTCATCCCCAGCCTCCCATCTCAGCCATTTACAGCCAGCTTCCATCCTCTGGTGTCTCTCTCCCAGCCATCCTCCACGGCCGATGGGCCCCAGGCCCTCTGCCCCAGGCCTTCATCCCTGACCATTTTCCCAGACACGGCCTTTGCCTGCAAGGGACAAATAGCCCCCAGCCAATCAGGCAGTGGGCGGCAGCAATGGAGATATGGGGAAACGGGGGGCCTTTGGGGCGTCAGCGTGCAATATGATCAGTGACAAGTTGGGGTGGAGAGAGGAATAGAATAGAATAGAATAGAATAGAATAGAATAGAATAGAATAGAATAGAATAGAATAGAATAGAATAGAATAGAATAGAATAATAGAGAAGTAGAGTAGAGGAATAGAATAGAATAGAATAGAATAGAATAGAATAGAATAGAATAGAATAGAATAGAATAGAATAGAATAGAATAGAATAGAATAGAATAGAATAATAGAGAAGTAGAGTAGAGGAATAGAATAGAATAGAATAGAATAGAATAGAATAGAATAGAATAGAATAGAATAGAATAGAATAGAATAGAATAGAATAGAATAGAATAGAATAGAATAGAATAGAATAGAAAATATGGAATGGAACAGAACAGAACGGGACGGAAGAGAATAGAATAGTAGAATAGAATAGAATAGAAAATAGAATAGAATAGAATAGAATAGAATAGAATAGAATAGAATAGAATAGAATAGAATAGAATAGAATAGAATAGAATAGAATAGAATAGAATAGAATAGAATAGGAGCTGGAAGGGACCTTGGAGGTCTTCTAGTCCAGCCCCCTGCTCAAGCAGGAGGACCAATACCATCTCAGACAGGTGAATGTCCAGTCTCCTCTTAAAAATCTCCTCTGATGGAGCGCCCATGATTTCTGGGGGCTGTGGTGCATTGCTGGTGCCGTTGGAGGGGTGAACCATGGCAACCCGTGGCTGCAGGTGAGGGGGGTGAAAGGTGCCTGTGCACTGCATGGGGGGGGAGGGAGATGGTGCGAGACTGCTGGCATGGGGACGGAAGAGACGTGGTGTGTGCTGGGGGGGGGCGGCAGCTAAACTACCCATTCGGCGTCAGGCTGGCAGGATCAGCTGTGGCTTTCCATTTTGACCACCCCTACCCAGCCATTGCCTCTACACCTAGCCTGTGGCCTGATGCCCTCCGTGCACCATTCCTCTTTCCCCGAACACCTGCATCCACGTGCCGTCACCATTGGCCCCCGCACGCACCACCACCAGCAGCGCACAAGCACCGATGGCCTGCATCCCCCCCTGCAGATGTTACTCTCTCCTGTAACCTGTCACCAATTGCACCCCACCCCACCCGAGCCCCCTCGGATACCCTTCGCAGCACCATCGTTGCCGCCTGCCACCCGATTGGCTGGTGTCTTCTTGTCCTGTGGAGCAAAAGTCCCGGGACAAACGGCATCTGGATGACTGCGTCGGGACGAAGGGCTGGGACAGAGGGCCAGGGGCAAATAGCCAGGGGAAGGCCAGTGGATAAGGAAAGCTTTGAACGGGCTGAGACGGGTGGCTGTAGGCAAAGTGGGTGCAGCCAACGTTGGGAGCCTAAAGTTCCCATTCCAGAACCAGCCAGATCTTCTCCATTTCAAAGACCTTGCTCATATTTAGATTAGCAAAAATGTTTTAAAATATGTCAGATAGATGTTGGAAATGTAAACATAACTCAGGCACCTATTACCACGTTTGGCGGACATGTGACAAAGCAAAGAATTATTGGAAAAAGATACATACTTGGTGTTGTGATTCAGGGTCAGCCTGTGGGTTCGGCAGTTGGGTCGGACGACTCAGAGGAGGAGGAGGAGGGGGGTGTTGAAGAGCTTGCTGAGGGGGTTGGACAGCTTGATGAGAGCCCTGAGCCAGGCCCCTCTCACCTGGTCACAATGCAGACCCAGCTGTGTGAGCCTGACAGCGTGGATGAAGATGACCCACAGCTGGCCCTGTTCAAGGACGCCCGACGCAGGAGGCAGTCAATCAGGAGTAAACAGAGGAAGGCAATGGGGCACCTCGGAAGGAGGCAGAGAGAAGCCACGCCCTGAACTGTATAAAAGGGGAATGCGTGGGAGGGCTGGTTTGCTGAAGGCAACCGTTTGAATAGTTCCTGTTTCATGGTTCGTGTTTGCTCTCTTTGCTCTGTTTATGTTTTTATGTTAATAAATTTGGCAGGCTTAGTTCCAGCCTCTTGCCTTCTTGTAAAAGGGGTTGTCCCTGCCTTATCTGCAGGGCCGGTAGCAGGCTGGTACAGAACACTTGGTTAGCAAAGATGTTGGGAGAATAAGTAGATTTTAAACCTGAACTTTTTTTTTAAATTAGGTATAATGCCAGCAAAGACTAAGAAACAAAGCCTATAGCTGATCTTACACCTCACAACAAAGGCAAGAATAATATTTGCGCCATATTGGAAAAATGAAGCAGTACCAAGAAATAATCAAAAAAATCTTGGAATCTGAGATGGATAGATTGACCGTGAGACTGAAAGAAAAAGAAGAAACAGAATATTATCAAACTTGAGACTTTACCGATGGTTAGAAGAAAAGAATAAAGGATTAGGAATTTAATGTGTATTAGCGTATTTAGACTCAGACAGCACGTTGGTTGAAAAATTGTTATTATATGTATGGGGAAAAAACAAATAAAATCTTATAAGACAAATCAAATCAAAGACCTTGCTCATAGTTTGGGGACTGTGACACCATCCGAAATTGCAATTCTTAATTTCTTAGATGGCAACCAAAGATAAATTCCTCCATTTTTTCCCCCCACAAGGAGAAACCTGGAAGATTCAGAGGCTAAGAGAGAGAATGTTTGGCCCACAACTTCAATGGCTGAGGATGGATCTAAACCGTGTGTGTGTTTGTGTGTCTAACCTTAGCAACTTTAAGACTTGTGGACTTCAACTCCCAGAATCCCCCACCAGCAAGGGGAATTCAGCTCTGGGAGTTGACCTCCACAACTCTTTGAGTTGCCGAGGTCGAGAAACGCTACTTACCAATATCCCTTTCTTCAAAATACAGGGGGTTCTCGACATCCCATTTAGTGACCGCTCAAAGTTGCAACAGCACTGGAAAAAGTATGTTATGACATTTGGCCGTACTTACGACCGTTACAGGATCCCCAGGGTCATGTGAACAAAATTTGGATGCTGGACAAATGGTTCATATTTATGACAGTTGCCTTGTCCCGGGGTGTGTGTGTCATGTGATCATCTTTTGCGACAAGCAAAGTTGACGGAGAAGCCAGATTCCCCGAACAACCATGTTACTAACTTAACGACTGCAGGGATTCCTTTAAAACTGGTGCAAGGAAGGTCGTAAAACGAGTCAAAGCTCACTTAACAATTGTCTTCTTTAGCGACGGAAATGCTAGGCTCGTAAGTCGAGGACTACCTATGCTTTCTACAGGAGGTCAATGACACATTACCTATCTATACTCCTGAAGCTCAACATTTAAGTCGACCTTCATTGTTTGGAATCCACCAGATTCTGGAACTTTCCAATTCGGCCATCTTTAAAATGGGAATAAGTAGCCGATGAGTTGGAGGAATGTTTCAGCCCTTAATCACTTTTCTTCTCTTTTCAACAACATTAAATAATAGTATTTATTTCCCTCTCTGCACTTGGTGTCCACACTTGTGAATTAATTGCCATCAAGTCTTTTTTTTCTTTTCTTATTTTGCCCTTTTTTTTTCCTCCCTGGGGATGAAATCTTATTTTAGCAGTCCTTTTGTAAGCCGAGGAGAATCTTATTTATGTGGTCCTGTTCCCAGCTTTGCTTAAGAGAATCTTTTCCTCCCGATGAGAACATATTTTCATGATATAATATATTCCACGTTTAGCATGTTGGGCGGTTTCATGCTGCAGATGAACTGCTGGGAAGGACTTAGACTTTGAAACTAGCCCAAGATATCACAACTCGGTTTGTATATTGCTGAAAATCTTGCCATTTGATGTGCATTGTGTTCTGAGCAGAGAATATCTATGGTTCATATGGAAAAAATAGAATTAAATTCTTAAATGCAATTAATTTTTGGGAAAATCTTAACCAGTAAGAATATCTAGAATTTGGTGCGAGAAACAAGTTAAAATAAGGACTGTAACAGGATCTATGATAAGGCAACCAGAATGATTGGATAGAAAAGAAATATTATATGATTATTGTTTTTAGGACTATTGGGATATATATATATATATATGTGTGTGTGTGTGTGTAAGTAAATTTATTGCTAACAAAGAATTAAAGGGAGACAAATATGAGACATTTACACAAATATGAGCTGTCACTACTGTGACTACTGCCTGTTGATGGCCTTGGGTTAGGCTGAAACAGGAAATAAGATTTGTCCCATGTTTGGGGCCTGGGGCCTAGCAAGGTAATCTAAATACTTAACAAACATTTAACATATATATATATACATATACATATACATACATACATACATACATACATACATACATACATATATATATATATATATATATATGTGTGTGTGTGTAAATTTTTTTTTAAAATTGCTAACAAAGAATTAAGGGAGACTGATATGCATTTCAAACTTATTAGTTTTCATCAGTCAGCCATACCCTTCTGAGATTTGAACCTGGGCTGATTGCACTTTAGGCAGTTGTTTTCACCTCTAGGCCACAGGATCTCTCTCGCTCTGTTAGCTGAGAAGCAAGGGGAGATATGTGTCACGTGCTTGTTAACTATTTTAGATTACCTTGCTAGGCCCCAAACATGGGACAAATCTTTCTTTCCTGTTTCAGCCTAACCTGAAGGCCATCGACAGGCAGTAGTCACACCGGTGACAGCTCATATTTGTGTAAAAAAATTTTTTTAAGTGCAATCAGCCCAGGTTCGAATCTCAGAAGGGTATGGCTGACTGATGAAAACTAATAAGTTTGAAATGCATATCAGTCTCCCTTAATTCTTTGTTAGCAATTTAAAAAAAAATTACACAAATATGAGCTGTCACCGGTGTGACTACTGCCTGTCGATGGCCTTCAGGTTAGGCTGAAACAGGAAAGAAAGATTTGTCCCATGTTTGGGGCCTAGTTAACAAGCATGTGACATATATATATATATATATATATATATATATATATATATATATATATATATATATATATATATATATATATATATATATATATATATATATATATGTATGTTTTCTGAGGTTTTCGTGGATGTTTGTATGTAGATCTTTGGTCATTCGGGTTTTTCCCCACGTAGAATTGGAGGTATCAGGGCAACGTTTCGACAAAATCTCATCCGTCATCCTCAGGCTGGTGACTTCAGCTTCGTTCTTCTGGGAGAAGTGAACCAGAAGAACTTCTCCCAGAAGAACGAAGCTGAAGTCACCAGCCTGAGGATGACGGATGAGATTTCGTCGAAACGTTGCCCTGATACCTCCAATTCTATATTTGTTATCTATCAAAACGATAAGAATTGTATTAACTCACTGTTTGCAAAAGAGGATATTTTGGGAAAAGAGGAAATCAGCTAAAACTATTATGTGGATTATGGATGATAGAAATCAATTGTTAGTGATGGTTTTACAAATGTAACCCAGACAACACACTGTTCACCAATTATTAAGTGATTTATGGTTTTTTTTTAAAAAAAAATCAATAAAATATATTACAAAAAAAATAATTCTATGTGCATACAGTATAGGTAGAATAAGGGACGCGGAGGCTCAGTGGGTTAGGACGCTGAGCTTGTCGATCAGAAGGTCGGCAGTTTGGCGGGTCGAATCCCGAGTGCCGCGTAACAGAGTGAGCACCTGTTACTCGTCCCAGCTCCTGCCAACCTAGCAGTTCGAAAGCACGTAAAAATGCAAGTAGAAAAATAGGGACCACTCCGGTGGGAAGGTAACAGCGTTCCGTGCGCCTTTGGCGTCTAGTCATGCCGGCCACATGACCACGGAGACGTCCTCGGACAAGCGCTGGCTCTTCGGCTTTGAAATGGAGATGAGCACCGGCCCCTAGAGTCGGAAACGATTAGCACGCACGTGCGGGGGAACCTTTACCTTTACCTTTACCTTTATAGGTAGGGTACCCAAGGGGGAGGGGGTCAAAAAAGGCCAAATGGCTGGCACAACTTTGCAAAGCCCTGCCTTCTTTTTCCCCCACCTGTGTTGCACATGCCAAACACATAGAAAGGGGCGGTACTTTTGTTAAAGACTGGGATCCTCTGATGGACTTTTAGCTAAAAGGAGAGAAAAAAATAAAGAAAGAAATGGCAATTTATGGATCTGCTAATTAAAAAGAGTGGAATACAGTTAGTCCCTTATTTACAACGGTTCGTTTAGGGACCGTTCAAAGTTACAACAGCACTGGAAAAGGTGATTTATGACCGTTTTTCACACTTACAACCGTTAGAGCATCCCCCAGGGTCACATGATCAAAATTCATTTGCTTGGCAAGTGACTCGTGTTTATGATGGTGGCAGGGTCCCAGGGTCACGTGATCCCCTTTTGTGACTTCCTGACAAGCAGAGTCCATTGGCAAGCCAGATTCGCTTAACGACCGTGTTACTAGCTTAACAACTGCAGTGTTTCACTTAAAAACGGTGGCGAGAAGAGTCATAAAATGGAGGCAAAAGTCACTTAACAACTCTCTCACCGAGCGACAGAAATGTTGTCATCAGTTGAGGACTTCCTGTATTGTTTTTCTGTTACACACACTGACACACACAGAGACATACAAACACACACACACACACACACACACACACACACACACACGGATGCTTTACTCTTTTTATACAATATTTTGTTTGCAAGTGGCCTCAGGCTGGCTGCAATAAATTCACATTGATGTTGTTTCCTGTTTCTCTTTTATTTCTGTGAACATCTTTAATAACAATCATAGTTTTAGACAAGGGCCAGGGGTTTCAAGACACCATGACACATGCCCTTTTTACTCACTCCCTGGTAGGTCTCCCTCTCACTCTGTGTGTGTGTGTGTGTGTGTGTGTGTGTGTGTGTGTGTGTGTGTGTTATGTTCTTGCACATTCCTTATTTTGTCTTTCTCTCTTGCAAGTTTCTTGCAGATAATGTTAGAAGTTAAAAGGCCTCTGATCCTCTCTCCCCGCCTTTTAGCATCTTGCTGGCTCCATGGGAAGCAGGAACCCACTCAGGATAAAGAAAGGTGCCAGATCCCCTCAAAATCAGTCCAGACCCCCCCCCCAATAAAACCAAATCTCTGGACCCCATTTCATTGTAGTCTAACCCCCCCCCCAAAAAATCCAAAAACCAAAAACCAAATCTTTTTGTTCTTGGGAATAAATAGATCTCCTTTCTCACAATATGTCTGGATTTCATTTTTTTTTATTTCTTCTTGCACCATCCCGGCAAATTATTCTTCTTACAATAATTTCCACCCGGATTTGAAAGAATAGCCCAAGAGGTTAAACTCTCTCTCATTAAGTAAAATCGGAACGGTAGCTAAAGCCCGTGGAGGGGAAGGGAAGTTAAGAACAGATTTACTGAAAAATCACCCTTCCTAGGTTGGCACTGATTTTTTTTTTTTTTACCATTGAAATGCCCCCCCTCCCCTGGGATTTGCTTTGAACTCCATGCAGCCTTTAATATGCCTCAGCCACCCCGAGTTACTTTCTGCAGAAATCAAAAACATTCCTGAGAAATACATTTCTCTCACAGCACAAAGTACTGTAGATATTTTGTTTATGACTGTCATGGTTTTGGCATTCAGTTTGGTGAGGCAACGAGTCTTTTCAAACGACCAGCCCCGTTTGCCCGGGGTGACGGTGATCCTGAATTATTCTCATTTCAAAAGGCAAGTTTGGTTATCTCTCTTTTTGTCCAAAAGTATAAGAGCGGGTACTATAAAATCCATTTTCTCCCTGCCTCGGTCCTGCAGATCATCATAAATAGATTCAAGATCACGTGAAGTACGTATTAGTACTGCTTTACAAAGCCTTAGTAAGGCCACATTTGGAATCCTGCGTCCACTTTTGGTCACCACAATATAAAAAAATATGTTGAGGCTCTGGAAAGAGTGCAGAGAAGAGCAGCAAAGATGATTAGGGGGCTGGAGGCTAAAACATATGAAGAACGGTTGCAGGAATTGGGTATGTCTAATCTAGTGAAAACAAGGTGTAGGGGATTTCACGATAGCCACGTTCCAATATTTGAAGGGCTGCCACAAAGAAGAGGGGGTCAAACTATTTTCCAAAGCACCAAAAGGCAAGTTGAGAAACAATGGATGAAAACTAATCAAGGAGAGAAGCAACCTAGAACCAAGGAGAAATTTTGTAATGATGAGAACAATCAACTAATGGAACAGCTCGTCCTCAGAAGTTATGGGTGCCCCATCACTGGAGGCTTTCAAGAAGAGATCGGACAGCCATTTGTCTGAAATAGTACCGGGTCTCCTGCTTGAGCAGGGGGTTGGACTAGATGACCTCCAAGGTCCCTTCCCGCTCTGTTATTTTATGCTCCTATGCTAGCAAAATACGGTGCTGGGCATGTTCCTTTGTCTGGAAATTCCTGAATTGGGGAAATTCAGATTCCCAGATGTAATTTCCCAGATGACAAAGCCAGCTGCCATAAATAAAACGAGTGTGTCACTGGAGAGCTTCAAAAATCCTGGAACCCAGCTACAACATTTGGGGGGGGAAATCTTTTTTTTTTTTAGCCAAAAGGAAGAGTCAACATCATCTCTACCCTTGTAGAGACTTCTCAAGTCTAGGAGTTTGTGGTGGTGGTGTTTGGCAAAGCCAAGCCCATGGGGTTCCCTATCACGTTCGCGAACGCCATAATTGCGTTTGAGCCAGACCCTTTGTTGATGCTGATCACCTCCCCACTGGCTTGCTCAAGTTCCGTCTTCCTGAAGATGTTCTTCATGGTGGACTGGAAGTTGTTGGTGACAAAGCAGTAGACGATGGGATCCATGCAACTGTTGAGGCTGCTTAAGCTGACGGTCACGTGGTAAACCACCAAGCTGAGGTTGTAGGACATGGCTGGGTTGATGGCGATGGCCAGCTGGCGGATGTGGAAGGGGGTGAAGCAGATCATGAAGATGATCAGGACAGTGATGAGAAGCTGCACGGCTCTCATCCGCCTCTCCCGGCTCTGGTGCATGAGCGTGGGCTTGGAAAGGGCACACATGATCCTGGTGGTGAAGAACGTGAGGATGATCAGGGGGAAGAAGTACTCGCAGACCATCAAGGGCAAGATCTGCGCAATGCAGCAGTAGGAGAACTTCACGGCCAGGGTGAGGATGGAGAAGGTGATCACGGTGGCGAAGGTCCAGATGAAAGCACAGATCCCTTTGGCGTAGTCGGGGTTCCTCCACTTGCGCGAGGCTTCCACCTGGACAATCGCCAGGTACCGGTCAATGCAGATGCACGTGAGGAAGAGGATGCTACAATACATGTTGACAAAATAGGTGAAAATGTGAACGAGCGCACAGGTGTGGCAGTCCTTGGCGCTGTAGTGCACAATGATCCGGACAGGTAAAGAGAAGCCCACCAGCAGATCGGTGATGATAAGGTTGATGGTATAGATGACTGAGGTGGTTTTCGTTTTTGTGCGGAAGCAGAAGACGTAGAGAGCTACAGAGTTCAACACCACGCCCATCAGGAAGATGATGGTATTGATCACCACCAGGACTATCCACAAGGTATGAAATCTGTCCGAGAGTTCTCCATCCAGGTGGACAAATTTGTTAAAAATATTGCTGTAGTTGGAGGACACCGTAGAATTGTTGGAAGGCTCCATGGTCAACGCTGCTAATGGTACCTACAAGACAACAAGCAAAGATGCAGGTTCAGAGTCCATTTTTATACTGCTCAATAGTCTATATGGAGATTCTTGGTCATCCACATCATGGTTGTCCCAAAGATGATTTTTCACCAGGCAACTGGACTTCTTTGTTTTTCTTTGAAGACATTTCGCTTCTCATCCAAGAAGCTTCTCCAGCTCTGACTGGATGGTGGGGAATGGAAGGATTTATACTCCTTGCAGACAGCTGGTCTATCTCCAATCTACAACCCAGTCATTTCAACCTTTCCAAGAAGGCTCCACACCCATTTGCACCACTCAGGTGACCCTGAGGACACAGGTAAACCTCCAAGTGGCCTCAATGACTCTCTAACAGAAGGCAAATGACCGGCTGTCTGCAAGGAGTATAAATCCTTCCACTTCCCCACCCTTTGGTCAGAGCTGAAGAAGCTTCTTGGATGAGAAGTGAAACGTCTTCAAAGAGAAAAAAGGAAGTCCAATTGCCTGCCCAAAAGACACCTTTGGGACTGCTCAATAGTGTAATCTTGAGGTCAAGTATAACTTTTAGAAAAACAACAACAACAACCAAGGAGGTTAGGACCCAAAGCTTCCTGTCTCTACCCTTCTTTGCAAATATCCTAACTACTCCCGGATGAGAGAAAGATCCTATTGCTTTGCACACCCAAAGCGTGGAATACAGATAGCGCAACAGATTTGTAGCAAGCCATCATTTAACTAGGTTCCCAGTTCTTCCAGTATAGGTAGCCCTGTACTGAACTAAACCATTCGTTTAGAATGCCGCTACAATGGCTCTGACAAAGTGACAGGACTGTTTTTCAATGGTTTTACAACCGTTGCAGCATCCCCGTGGTCACGTGATCAAAATTCAGACACTTGGAAACTGACTCGTATTTATGATGGTTGCCGTGTCCCGGGGTCACGTGATCACCATTTGTTGGCCCTCTGACAAGTAAAGTCAATGGGGGAAAACAGATTCATTCAACAACCATGTTCCTAACTTAACAACTGCGGTGATTCACGTAACAACGGTGGCAAGAAAGGTCGCAAAATGGGTCGTGGGAAGCATCCACAGAAAGAAATATTTGGGGAAATATTAAAAAGGCAGAATAGTTATATTTCCCCAAAGGATCTTAAAAGGCAGAAACCAACCCCCCCCCCACACCCACCCCCAAGTCTCTTTGCCCCAAACAGAAACCAGATCTGCAGAATTGCAGATGTGATCATCTTGTCAGAAAGATTGGAGTCAGGAAGCTGGGATTAGAAAGACAAAGATCCCTCACACCCAAAAAATCCAACACTCATCAGCCCCAGCCCCAGGGAAGCAGGATATGACCTTTGGGACATAATAGGATTAATCCACCACCATCAGAATACCAGAAAGGCACACTCAGACCCAGGTCAAAGTTCATGACACAGGAACACGTCCAAACACAAAAGCCCAAGAAGGTATAAAAACCCACTATGCCCTACTGCATGTGGTCAGTTTTTTTTCTCAGAGCCGTGTTTCTGTCTGGCTCTGTTCTTCAATAAACTGCAACCTTCTTTCTAAAGCAATCTCCATTTTGTTTCTTCCCGGCTTGGACTGCACCCTGGTGAAGATTTTTCTTTCAACAGGGGCAACGTTCACTCAAGAACTCTCTCGCTGAACCACAGAAAGTTTGGCCTGAGTGGTAGTCAATTCGAGGACTTCCTGTAAATCTTCTTAATCAACAAATCAATAAATTTTAAAGTTCCACTTGTCTGCATTTTATAGTAGAAGAACTAATCTTAACTCTTCTTTTAAACAAAGCTCAAGTGATTTACAGAAGGTGTTAAGAAGTTTTTTTAAAAAAATTTTTAAAAGAAAATCACACGAGAACTTTTTGACCTCGGGTGGGTTGTAACGTATTGCCTAATATGGATTTGCAGCATTTCCCCCTCCACTGCAGCCGACTTGTAGTAAAAAAACGTTGCTAACCATTATTTAGCAGCAGGGGAGGAGAAAACTCGGGGAGACTGAACGGGGAAAGGGTGAGAACTGCTGCTTTTGTGCCTTGTGATTAACCTGGTTAATGCGTTCATCCATTTCCTAGGCTCGTGGACAGCATTCAACAGAAATTCGACAAACAGCTGGATTTGCCTAACACCCAAAGCTGGAAAACTCCCCAGCCAAAGTTAGATGAATCGAACGTACTGTGTCTGTGTCATGTAAAATTCTGTGGGCGCGCCAGACCTGTGGAACCGCTTGCCGGTCGAGCTCCGGATGGCCCCCGACCTTTGCTCCTTCCGGCGGGATCTAAAAACTTATTTATTCGAGCAATCCGGCCTGGTTTGATGGGTTAAGGGTTGGGGTTTTAACATGGTTTTAATTATTGTTTATATTCGGGCATAATATTTAATTGTTTTTTTAACTTTTGTACATCGTTTTTATATTTATTGCCCTGTACACCGCCCTGAGTCCTTCGGGAGAAGGGCGGTATAAAAATTTAATAAATAATAATAATAATAAAGGCAGTGTAGAAACACATAATCAGAGCGAAAAGTTGAATTAGAGAAGAGTTTTCACTTTCAATAATATAATTCCAACAAACATTTAGCCTTGCTCTTTCGGCTGCCTACATCTTTCGTGTCCTGAAACAAATCAACCTAGCTGATATTTATTAGTCCTGCCCTGCTCTGAATAGCTGGATCTAATCCTGTGGTCTGTCCTGTCTTAATTTTCCAACAGCTCCGTGTTTAAATGTTCCTTCGGGTAATTTGTCACAAGATGTATACACAAAGGGTTAAACATCTTCTTGGCAGCTTCTGGCTTAGCTGGGGCAGAGATTGGCCAAATATGGTATTTTGTTTTGGGGGAACGTGTGAAGCTGTGACCTTCAGTGTTCAAGGAGGAACAGAAAGATCTGGCAGCATCAAGATTGAATGGGAATATCTTTGAGGAGATATATCAAACCGGTCAGTCCTAGAGGAGATCAACCCTGACTGCTCTTTAGAAGGCCAGATCCTGAAGCTGAAACTCAAAGACTTTGGCCACCTAATGAGAAGGAAGGACTCACTGGAGAAGAGCCTAATGCTGGGAAAGGTGGAGGGCAAGAGAAGAAGGGGACGACAGAGAATGAGGTGGCTGGATGGAGTCCCTGAAGCAGTAGGCGGGAGCCTAAATGGACTCCAGAAGATGGTAGAGGACAGGAAGGCCTGGAGGAACGTTGTCCATGGGGTCATGATGGGTCGGACACAAGACGATGGTTCTAGAAACCTATTCCTTCACTTACGACAGTTCATTCAGGGACCGTTCAAAGTTACAAAGGCACTGGAAAAAGTGACTTATGACCATTTTTTCACACTTATGACCGTTGCAGCCTGCCCCCCAGGGTCATGTGATCCAAATTTGTACGCTTGGCAACTGACTCGTATTTATGACAGGTTGCAGGGTCCCGGGTTCACGTGATCCCCTTTTGCGACCTCCTGACCAGCAAAATCCAAGGGGAAGCTGGATTCACTTAACAACCGGGTTACTAGCTTATTCACCACAGTGATTCACTTAATAACCGAGGCAAGAAAGGTCACAAAATGGGCAAAACCTCACTTCTTAACAAAAGTCTCACTTAACCATGGAAATATTGGGCTCAGTTGCGGTTGTGAAAATCAACCAACAAGCCAAGAAAGGGCTTGTTGGGATTAAGAGCACCGGGGAATTCAAGAAATCCAGACAGTTCAAAACATCTATGGAAAATTATTGTAAGCTTAAGTTCTCTACAAGAATCTGAGCTACTAAGGGTCAAGGGAAATTGGAGTGAGTTAAGAACGAAAGGAATGCAAGGTGGTCTGGACTTTGATCTCTTGTGAGCACACAGGGACTCGGGACTAGTGACGCATTTGACCCCTCCCTCTGGGATCCTCTCCTACAGACCAATCCTAGAACTCTGAGATCAATCTCTGCCCGCTGCTTGATTGATCAGGAAAGAAAGAGAGGAATGGAATGCAATAGAATAGAATAACAGAGTTGGAAGGGACATTGGAGGTCTTCTAGTCCAACCCCCTGCTCAGGCTGGAAACCCTTTACCATTTCAGACAAATGGTTGTCTAGTCTCATCTTAAAAACCTCCAGTGTTGGAGCAGCCACAATTTCTGGTGGCAAGCTGTTTCACTGGTTGATTGTCCTCACTGTCAGGAAGTTTCTCCTTAATTCCAGGTTGCTTCTCTCTTTGGTCAGTTTCCAACCATTGTTTCTTGTCCTTCCCTCTGGTGAACAAAGTGACCCCCTCTTCTTTGTGGCAGCCCCTCAGATGCTGGAACAATGCTATCAAGTCTCCCCTATTTCTTCTTTTCTCTAGACTAGCCAAACCCAAGTCCTGCAGCCGTTCTTCGTACGTTTTGGTCTCCAGGCCTTGGATCATCTTAGTTGCTCTTCTCTGCACTTTTTCCAAAGTCTCAACATCTTTTTTGTAGTACGGTGACCAAAATTGGCTGCAGTATTCCAGGTGTGGTCTCATGAGGGTTTTATAAAGCGGTACTAATGCCTCGCGTGATCTTGATTCTATGCCTGGGACTCACAGCGTCCCTACAAACAGAAGTCCAATTAAGATGGATACAAAAATCACCTTCGTTTAAGTTGCTCAAGATTCCTAGGGCTTTGCTCCAAATTTCTCGGAAGAAAAGTTCATCCTGGATTGATTTATATCGGCTTCTGGCTTATATCACCAAGTGGTTGAAGCTCTCACGTTGTCAAGTGGTGCTCCTCAGTTTTAGTGTGCGATTTGCATTTGTAATTTCCCCCTGCTTTGTCCATGCTGTTACCTTCCCTCACAATATAACAATCTGAAGAGCTTTTCCTGAGGAAAAGCTTCTGAGATGACTAAGTAAATCTGGCTGGCTGCTCCAGTATTTATCTGAGCGCACACTACAAAACCTATAAATACATTTTATTAGGGAGACTCAGACGGTTGGGTGGCTCAAGTTGTCTTGTAAGGTGCTTGTAAATCCTTCACAGCCTCCACAGTATTTATAATGAAAGCTGATTTAAATTAAAAATCCAATCTTGGCAGAAGATACTCAAGATATGTGTCCAGCATGAGGATAATGATGGCGATGATGAGGTTAACCATTCAGTCATGTCACCCTGCCAACAAAAGTGTGTATAGTCAAGGCTACGGTCTTCCCAGTTGCAATGTATGGCTGTGAAAGTTGGACCATAAGAAAGGCTGAGCGCCAAAGAATTGAGGCCTTTGAACTATGGTGCTGGAGAAGACTCCTGCGAGTCCCTTGGACTGCAAGGTGATCAAACCGGTCGGTCCTAGAGGAGATCAACCCTGACTGCTCTTTAGAAGGCCAGATCCCGAAGTGGAAACTCAAATCCTTTGGCCACCTAATGAGAAGGAAGGACCCACTGGAGAAGAGCCTAATGCTGGGAAAGATTGAGGGCAATAGAAGAAGGGGATGACAGAGAATGAGGTGGCTGGATGGAGTCACTGAAGCAGTAGGTGTGAGCTTAAATGGACTCCAGAAGATGGTAGAGGACAGGAAGGCCTGGAGGAACGTTGTCCATGGGGTCACAATGGGTCGGACACAACTTTGCAACTAACAACAACAACATGTCTGACTCTTAAGAGTCTTTGAGTCAGATCTCTCTGCATCCTCCAATCTTGAAATAGTTCTTTGATGGGTCCCTCAGCTTCTTCTCAATGAAGTTTTTATTTATATAAAAACTTTAAATTGTAGTTCAGAATTCGACGGGCCTCAATCAATCAATCAATCAATCAATCAA
>CM044356.1:216899141-216932767 GCA_024294585.1 Vipera latastei
CCTGAGGTATTGGAAGACTGCTATCATGTCACCCCCTCGTCCTTCTCTTCATTAAACTAGATCAGGGGTAGGCAACCTCGGCTCTTTTATGACTCATGGACTTCAACTCCCAGAATTCCTGAGTCTGACTAGATATACCAAATTCCAGCAACCGTTCCTTACATGTTTTAGCCTCCAGTCCCCTAATTATCTTTGTTGCTCTTCTCTGTACTCTTTCTAGAGTCTCAACATCTTTTTTCACATCATGGTGACCAAAACTGGATGCAGTATTCCAAGTGTGGCCTTACCAAGGCCTTGTAAAGTGGTATTAACACTTCACGTGATCTTGATTCTATCCCTCTATTAATGCAGCCTAGCACTGTGTTGGCTTTTTTGGCAGCTGCAGCAGACGGCTGGCTCCTATTTAAGTGATTGATAAGATGATCCCATCTCTTAATGCAAAACTTTATTGAGTACATCATTTCAGCACAAATGAAAGGAAAACCAGCTTGGGCCAACTCCAGTGCAAACCCTACAGTTCAGCTATAGATTTCTCCCTCCCCTATCAATGCAGGTCACATTGTCCAATCCGGTGTCAAAATAGTGTTACGGGAAAATGTTTCTATTGATTTGTGAAACGACCTTGATTCCCACGGCTTGTGTTGTCTGGAGCCCGCGTTCCATTCCCTCCTCTCCCTGCCTCCCAAGGATGTTGACAAGCTGTGAAGCAGGAATGGTGGCAATATCATATGTGCGCTTCAAGCTTGACACAGCCTTTTGCAACCTTGGCAACTTTAAGATGTGTGGACCTCAAGTGAAATTCTGAAGTCCACCAGTTGTGTATTGGATTCTTAGGAAGCAGGAGGCGAGAAGAGAGGGTTCAAACAGGAACATTGCCTGATTGAAGTAACAGGAACAGAACTGAGAACAGAGGCTTCTATGCAGCTACTTATACGGTTGGCCACTAGGCGGCGGCCAATAGGTTTAAAGGAACCCATTCCCGCCCCCAGAGCCAACCAATGATTGTCCTGGAGACTGCATGTCTGGGCAGTCAGTGACCATTACACAGACACCCTAATTAAGCAATCTCAAGCAGCATTCAAAGACACGTGAAAACAGTTCAAGTAAAAGGCTCAATACATTACACCACCAATCTTGAAGTTGTCTCACTGCTCTACAACAGGGCTTTTCAACCAGTGGTACGGGTACCACCTGTGGTACATTGGCACCTGGCAGGTGGTACGTGACCATCCTAGAAAAGTGGTAGCGGGGGAGGGGAATGAGCCGAACCGGTGGCAGCACCGCACAAGCCTGAGCGAGAGATGGCTGGAGCTGCAGGGCTGTCAGGGCTCAGCGGAAGCGCCAGGATCAGCACTTATTCAGGGCTGTCAGGGCTCAGCGGAAGCGCCAGGATCAGTGCCAGGCTCCAGCTGGAGCTCGGCGCTGATCCTGGCACTTCTGAGCCCAGAAGAAGCGCCAATCAGCTGGAATGTTGCAGCATCTCCAGGGTCTTGTGATTTACATTCAGATGCTTGGCAAGTGATTCATATTTATGACGGTCACAGTTTCCCAGGGTCATGTGAAGTGACCAAAACCTGCTGCAACCACCCAGCAGAGGGGGGGGGTAAAAGCCAAACCCCCACCCCCACCCCACCCCTGCTGCCAATCCTCAACAGAAATGCTCACAACAATGAAAACCTCGGACAGAAGGAAGAGCGCCGCCGGGCGGGCGGGCAGGTGTCTTGCTCGGCTGTGGCTTGGGGGGGCACTTTTTTCAGTGCCAGTGTAACTTCGAACAGTAACTTCATCACTTTTTTCCTTTTTTTTTTTGGTCATCAAGTTTTTGACACTTGCTAGGCGACTGGTGGTACTCAGATGTTGCCATATCCTCAAAGCGGCACAATGAGTGAAAAGGTTGAAAAGCCCTGCTCTACAACAGAGGTCCCCAACCTTTTGGGCACCAGGGACCGGTGCCATGGAGAAAGGTTTTTCCCGCATACCGGAGGAGGTGAGGTTTTGAATACTGCCTACATCCTGAGGATGGAGCTTTGCTTGTTTGTGCGGTCCGCTTGCTGGCATGCTGCGGACCGGTGCTGCTTCACGGACCAGGGGTTGGGGACCCCCGCTCTACAAGATGTCCTTTCTGAGCATCTTGCCCACGTGGAGACGCACTTGTATCTCCTCCAGCTAAAACTGAGAATCTAACCCAGATGTTCACCCTGTCTCCGTGCTGGGATCTGAGGGATGTTTCAAACATCTGGAAGTCCTCAAGTTGCTGTGTGGGACAGGACAAGGTCTGTGCATATTGGGTTGTCCCTTCAGGCTCAAGTTAAAGAGGGACATTCTCCTCTTATATTGCTCTCTTTTTAAAATTGCATTCAGTCATGCAATGCTTGGAGACTTCTCTGAATAAGTCCCTGCAGCTTTCCTGGCAAGGTTTTTCAAGCAGTTTGCCATTTGTCTCCTTCCTGGAGCTGAGACAAAGTCCACACACACCTAAGGCGGGACTAGAACTCAGACTCTCCTCGGGATTGGCCCAAAGTCACCCGGCCGGCTTTCATGCCTAAGGCGGGACTAGAACTCAGACTCTCCTCGTGATCGGCCCAAAGTCACCCAGCCAGCTTTCATGCCTAAGGCGGGACTAGAACTCACAGTCTCCTTGTGATTGGCCCAAAGTCACCCAGCCGGCTTTCATGCCTAAGGCGGGACTAGAACTCACAGTCTCCTCGTGATTGGCCCAAAGTCACCCAGCCAGCTTTCATGCCTAAGGCAGAATTAGAACTCACAGTCTCCTGTTCCAAAGGTGAGTTTTCAAGAGGCAAATGGACTTTCTTTGTTTTTCCTTGAAGCTGTTTCACTTCTCATCCAATACGACAGCAGTTCCAAAAAGATTCCACATCCATTTGCACTATTCAGATGACCCGGAGAACACAGATATACCTCCCAATGGCCTCAACGATCCTCAGAAAGAGTGCTAATAACCAGAAGACTGCAAAGAATATAAACCGTTCCATCCTCCCCCATTCAGTCAGAACTGAAGACGCTTCTTGGATGAGAAGCAAAACGTCTTCAAGAAAAAGCGAATTCCAGTTGCCTCTTGAAAAAGCATCTCTGGGACAAGCGTGACCTGGATGACTGAGAATCTCCATAGACAGTCAGAATTTCCTGCTTGCTAGCTTGATGTCTTAACCATGACACTGGCTTTCACTGCACTCTTTTGTGGGAAGAATCCAGAGAAAGAAATATTTTGGGTAATATTAAAAAGGCAGAATATATTTCCCCAAAGGAATAATGGAGAAGATCTTTAAAAAAAGGCAGAAACCATCCCCAGTCCCTCCCCTCTAAGCAGAAAACTCAGCAGAGGCCAGCTTTTAGAAATGCAAATTCAATAATCCTTTCGGAAAGGTTGGAGGGTTGGAGCCTTCCAGCTAGAAAATGAAGAAATTAGGAATACAAAGACCCCTAAAATCTACATAGGTAAAGGTAAAGGTTCCCCCGCACATGCGTGCTAGTCGTTTCCGACTCTAGGGGCCGGTGCGCATCTCCGTTTCAAAGCTGAAGAGCCAGCGCTTGTCCGAGGATGTCTCTGTGGTCATGTGGCCGGCATGACTAGATGCCAAAGGCGCATGGAACGCTGTTACCTTCCCACCGTTGTGGTCCCTATTTTTCTACTTGCATTTTTACGTGCTTTTGAACTGCTAGGTTGGCAGAAGCTGGGATGAGTAACAGGCGCTCACTCTGCTACGCGGCACTCGGGATTCGACCCGCCAAACTGCCGACCTTCTGATCGACAAGCTCAGCGTCCTAACCCACTGAGCCACTGCGTCCCATTTAAAATCTACATACCCTCACCCAAATTCTAAGGACAGGAGACATAATAGGATTAACTCACCAATGCCAAAGGGGCACTCTCAGACTCAGGTCAAAGTCCATGACACAGGAAATACAAAGCCTCAAACAGGAACAGGAGACAACCTCAAGAGCCCCAGAAGGTATAAAAACCCACCACTCTGCTCCACGTGGTCACTTTTTTTCCCCAGAGCCATCTTTCTGTCTGTCTCTCCTCTTCAATAAACTACAACCTTCTTTCTAAAGCAGTCTCCATGTCGTTAATTCCCAGCTTGGACTGGACCCTGATGAAGACTTTTTCTTTCGACACTTTCAAAGCCACTAATGACACCAACTGTCCTTTCAAGTCAAGCCACAGAAGAAGAAAAAGATTTCCACAAATTTGGAGGCTCCAGATAAATCTCCAGATAAATTCACCTCCCCGAGATGGGACGCTAATGTTGCTAGAGAAGAAGTCAAACATCCAGCTGCTTTTTCCATGTTCCTGCTCTTTTACACACCTTTATCAAGGAGGAAAAAGTACAATAATAACTTTTAAAGGTAGAACGTCATAAATGTTTTGAGTCTTGCCCAGTATTGCTGAGGGTCAGAAATAGTGGGGATTTTTAATATAAAGCACCTGGAAAGTAACAAAGTATGAATCCACCTTAGTATTTCTCATATCTTTTATGCCCAGCAAACTTTACTAAAAATATAATTGAAGACAAGACTGATAAACAGTCCTTTCCTTGGAACAGAATTTAAAATTATTAACATATTAAATCAAAGGAGTCTGAATCTGGTAAGTTACATAACATTAACCAGTTCAGCGTGATTGATATCGTTTCTATTAAGACCCGGAGGGTAGCCACGATCATTATAAACACTTTAAACTTCAATAGATATTGAGCACATTATTCTAAAAATCCATCTCCGTGATTCATGAGGACTACAGCCTTGCCAAGTCACAATAAATCAGACTGTTTACTGTCCGTGCCATTATTCCTCAGCCATTTGGGGTTTACAACCCACTGGAGAACACCAATAAGGAGTTTTGAAGAAACATCAAGCAACATAGATACAGGTAAAATAAGCCTGTAGGGTAAAAATGATGTTAAATCTGTGCCACGTTGGGATAACAAAACCTTTCTCCAACAGGCAAAAGGATAAACAATTCACACACACACAAACACCCTCAAACAAATATTAAGGTCAAAAGAAAGGAAATTAATTTGATTAGCCCCTCTCTCCAAGTTAGCTGGGAGGTTGGCTCCTGACTCACCAAAACTCACATTTCTTTTTTTAAAGCGGAGAGCCATAAAACTATTTTTAATAACACATCTGGGGTTTGCAACTCAAGTTTGTGACATTCACAGAGGAAGCTGCCTAATTCCTATCGGGTGTTCGGTCCAGCCTTTTTCAACCTATGCCAGCTGAGGCTTCTGGGAGCCACAGGCTCAAAGTCTCTGGAGGGCCCCAGGGTGGAAAAACACGCAGGAGCCGGCCGGGCAGAAGCGAATACGGTAAGTCCTTCGTGTCCCAGTTTTGCCCCATCTTCTATATAATGTACATCCTTGACATCTTTCAGGGTTTTACGGAAAAGTCAATATATGTCAGCGTGTTGGGATGCAACATGTTATAGCAGTTGTGGATCCAATTAGCTTCCTTCCTTCCTTCCTTCCTTCCTTCCTTCCTTCCTTCCTTCCTTCCTTCCTTCCTTCCTTCTTTCTTTCTTTCTTTCTTTCTTTCTTTCTTTCTTTCTTTCTTTCTTTCTTTCTTTCTTTCTTTCTTTCTTCTTCACTCACTCCTTCCTTCCTTCCTCCCTCCCTCCTTCCTTCTTCCTTCCTTCCTTCCTCCCTTCCTCCTTTTCTTCCTTCCTTCCTTCCTTCCTTCTTCCCTCCCTCCCTCCCTCCTTCCTTCCTTCTTTCCTTCTTCCTTCCTTCCTTCCTTCCTTCCTTCCTTCCTTCCTTCCTTCCTTCCTTCCTTCCTTCCTTCCTTCCTTCCTTCCTTCCTTCCTTCCTTCCTCTGTCCCTCCTTTTCTTTCTTCCTTCCTTCCTCCCTTCCTCCTTCTTTTCTTCCTTCCTCCATCCCTCCTTGCTTCCTTCCTTCCTTCCTTCCTTCCCGTCCTCCCCCTCCCTCCCCCTCCCTCCCTTTTTCCTTCCTTCAGCATGTTGGAAACAAAAGCAACTAAGATGATTAAGGGCCTGGAGACAAAAACATACAAAGAACGGCTGCAGGACTTGGGTTTGGCTAGTCTAGAGAAAAGAAGAAACAGGGGTGACACGAGAGCAGTATATTCCAGTATCTGAGGAGCTGCCACAAGGAAGAGGGGAGTCAACTTATTTTCCAAAGCACCAGAGGGAAGAACGAGAAACAATGGTTGGAAGCTGATCAAAGAGAGAAGCAACCTGGAATTAAGGAGAAACTTCCTGACAGTGAAAACCATTAACCAGAGGAACAGCTTTGCCTCCAGAAATCATGGGCGCTCCATCACTGGAGGTTTTTAAAAAGAGACTAGACAGTCACCTGTCTGAGATGGTATAGGTTCACCTGCTTGAGCAGGGGGCTGGACTAGAAGACCTCCAAGGTCCCTTCCAGCTCCATTCTGATTAACTGAGCAATGCTTAATTCCTTCCTTCCTTCCTTCCTTCCTTCCTTCCTTCCTTCCTTCCTTCCTTCCTTCCTTCCTTCCTTCCTTCCTTCCTTCCTTCCTTCCTTCCTTCCTTCCCTTGCCTACTTTTTGAAGCTTAGACATTGAACAACAGACTGTCCACTTACCATTCAGGGCACCCTGAAATGAACAAATGCTGAAATCCAGGAGGAATAAAACACCCTTAAATCTGAAACATCGGATCCCAGCTCTCCGAACGGGAGCCAGAGCAGAGAGCCAGGCATGCAACGGACGGAGAGAACTGCTCTGATTCCTTGTCTCCTCTCAGTGTAGCCCTGAAAGCAAAGTTAGGTGCTGGGTAGGGCACAGTCACTGGGAACCAAATCATGAAAAAAATAAAATAAATCAGACTCCGACTTCTCGTCTTTCTTCAGTTTTGTAAAATGCCTCTGCGAAAGCCTTGGCCGAGAGCCCTGCCTGATTCGGCTGGAAAATTTATGAAGTGACAGAAAAGCTGCTGAATGTTTAAGCCCGGGCAATCTGCTTGCAATTATGGTTTTATCTTGAAATGTGTGCTCCTTTGCTTTTAAGCAGATCTACCCTGAACCGTGGTTAAAAATAAGAAAAAGGACAAATAAACTTTAATTTAGAAGTGAAACGCAAAATGCACGGAAAGACCAGCAAACTCTGAAAAAAAACCAAAGTTTCTAGCTGTTCATCCTTGGATGCCAAGGGAAGAATGACTTCATGGATCTGCTGGGAGAATGCTCTGTGACTTTTCTAGACTCTTGTTCTATAATAATAATAATAATAATAATAATAATAATAATAATAATAATAATAATAATAATAATAATAATAATAATAATAATAATAATAATAATAATAATAATAATAATAATAATAATTATTATTATTATTATTATTATTATTATTATTATTATTATTATTATTATTATTATTATTATTATTATTTTATAAAGTTGGAAGGGACCTTGGAGGTCATCTAGTACAACCCCCTGCACAGGCAGGAAACCCTATACCATTTCAGAAAAATGGCTATCCAGTCTCTTCTTAAAAACCTCCAGTGTTGGAGCATTCACAGCTTCTGGAGGCAGGTTGTTCCACTGGTTAATTGTTCTAACTGTCAGGAAATTCCTCCTTAGTTCTAGGTTGCTTCTCTCCTTGATGAGTTTCCACCTGTTGCTTCTTGTCCTGCCTTCAGGTGCTCTGGAGAATAGCTTGACTCCCTCTTCTTTGGGGCAGCCCCTGAGATACTGGAAGACTGCTATCATGCCCCCCCTCGTCCTTCTCTTCATTAAACTAGACATACCCAATTCCAGCAGCCGTTCCTTATATGTTTTAGCCTCCAGTCCCCCGATCATCTTTGTTGCTCTTCTCTGCAGTCTTAGAGTCTCGACATCTTTTTTACATCGTGGTGACCAAAACTGGATGCAGTATTCCAAGTGTGGCCTTACCAAGGCCTTGTAAAGTGGTATTAAAACTTCACGTGATCTTGATTCTATCCTTCTGTTAATGCAGCCTAGCACTGTGTTGACTTTTTTGGCAGCTGCAGCACACGGCTGGCTCCTATTTAAGTGACAGCGAGGAGTCTCCAAATGTGGGAACTTTAACGCTTGGAAGAAGAAGAAGAAGAAGAAGAAGAAGAAGAAGAAGAAGAAGAAGAAGAAGGAGAAGGAGAAGGAGAAGGAGAAGGAGAAGGAGAAGGAGAAGGAGAAGGAGAAGGAGAAGGAGAAGGAGAAGGAGAAGGAGAAGGAGAAGGAGAAGGAGAAGGAGAAGGAGGAGAAGGAGAAGGAGAAGGAGAAGAAGATCACTGGGGAAAGACTGTAAAATGGCTGTGGCCATGAGGCGCACTCAACCGTTAATTTTCCAACCACGGTTTGGCCTATTTGTGTCAGCCTCACCTGCAGAAGATTGGGTTAGTTGAGTGAACCATAGAATCCGACACCATCGCTGTAAGTGACCTCGGAGGTCTTCTAGTCAAGCCCTCTGCTCAAGGCAGGAGACCTTACACCAGGGTTCTTCAAACCTGGCCCTTTTATGACTTGTGGACTTCAACTCCCAGAATTCCTCAGCCAGCAAGGGCTGGCTGAGGAATTCTGGGAGTTGAAGTCCACAAGTCATAAAAGGGCCAAGTTTGAAGACCCCTGCCTTACACTGTCCCAATCAAGTATTTCTCCAGTTTCTTCTGAAAAACCTCATGATGGAGCACCCCCAATTCCAAAAGGCAAGCTATTCCATTGATTAATTGCTCTCATTGCCAGAAAATTTCTCCTTACATCTACATTGGATCTCCACCCATTACTCCTTGACCTGCCTTTTGGTATCCTAGAGAATAAGTCAACTGCCTCTTCTCTAGGACATCCCTTCAAGTACTGGAAGACAGATACCACGTCCACTAATCCTTCTCTTTCATAGGCTAGACGAGGGGTAGGCAACCTCGGCTCTTTTATGACTCATGGACTTCAACTCCCAGAATTCCTGAGTCAGCTATGCTGACTCAGGAATTCTGGGAGTTGAAGTCCATGAGTCATAAAAGAGCCGAGGTTGCCTACCCCTCGGCTAGACATACTTAGCCCCATCAATCAATCGTCATACGATTTAGCCTCCAGACTCTTTATCATCTTTATTGCTCTTCTCTGCACACTTTCCAGGGTCTCCACATGGGTTTGTGTGTGTGTCATGGTTAGGCTAAACATGGCTAAATATGCCACAGGGATACCAAGAACCTCTGGACACTGTAACTTTCTGCTTAATGACTCAATAAGCAATCGGAATTGGTTCTAAATCCAAGGGGACTAGCTTGATCAAACAAAGCCAACCTTTGTTTGAAACCGTGCTTAGGATTTTGCGGCAGTCTTCGGCAGCAACCGCAGGAAGCCCTTGTGCCTAAAAGCGCTGCGTATGTGTGTCTGTGTGCATGCATTTGTCAAAGTCTCCGTTATCAGGATGGGAAAGGAGAGACAGAAAAATCTTGAGAATGTGAGAGGGTTCCCATCGCTGACCGTTCTCAGTAACATGGATCAAAGACCGTCACTCAATCACTGTGGCCTGGCAACCGGGGTCTATAACTTAAGGTTATGTGGAACTGGTCAACAAAACATGTCTCAAGATGTTGAGACTCTAGAAAGAGTGCAGAGAAGAGCGACAAAGAGGATCAGGGGACTGGAGGCTAAAACGTATAAGGAACGGCTGCTGGAATTGGGTATGTCTAATTTAATGAAGAGAAGGACGAGGGGGGACATGATAGCAGCCTTCCAATATCTCAGGGGCTGCCCCAAAGAAGAGGGAGTCAAGCTATTCTCCAAAGTGCCTGAAGGCAGGACAAGAAGCAATGGATGGAAACTAGTCAAAGAGAGAAGCAACCTAGAACTAAAGAGAAACTTCCTGACAGTTAGAACAACTAACCAGTGGAACAACCTGCCTCCAGAAGCTGTGAATGCTCCAACACTGGAAGTTTTTAAGAAGAGACAGGACAGCCATTTGTCTGAAGTGGTATAGGGTTTCCTGTCTGAGCAGGGGGTTGTACTAGATGACCTCCAAGGTCCCTTCCAACTTTATTATTATTATTATTATTTTTAAAAATCCCATTTATATCCCGCCCTTCTCCGAAGACTCAGGGTGGCTTACAATTTTAAGCACAAACCAATGTGCTTAGCAATAGCCTTCATTCTATGTATATGCCTGCTTATTAGGGCTTTCGCCCCCCCCCCCAAGTGGCATTATTACAAAGTCAGCTTATTGCCCCCAACAATCTGGGTCCTCATTTTACCTACCTCGGAAGGATGGAAGGCTGAGTCAACCTTGAGCCTGGTGGGACTTGAACTTGCACTAATTGCAGGCAGCTGGTGTTACTTAAGGACGCATTAGCCCACTGCTCCACCAAGGCTCTTATAATATTATTATTATAACAAAGATGATCAGGGGACTGGAGGCTAAAACATCTGAAGGGGCTGCCCCAAAGAAGAGGGAGTCAAGCTGTGAATGATCCAACACAGGAAGTTTTAAAGAAGAGACTGGATGGCCATTTGTCTGAAATGCTATAGGGTTTCCTGCCTGAGCAGGGGGTTGGACTAAGTGACCTTCAAGGTCTCTTCCAACTTTATTATTATTATTATTATTATTATTATTATTATTATTATTATTATTATTATTATTATTATTATTATTATTATTATTATTATTGATTAACCCACACTTACATCATATATGGATGTGTCAGAGCATGCACAGTCTTATTGCGCTGAGGTAACCCAGGAGTAAATACAGTAAACAGTGGTTTGTAATTAAATGGTGGTTTATATTACACTATATCTACAAATATATACTAGAAATAAGATACATACACAGGGTGAAACAACAAACTCTAATACACAGCAGTTACAGCAGTCAAACGGATGAGAGAGAAAGACTCCAGCAAAAAGCTTTCCTTTTACACTCAGGCTCTTAAAGGGATACGCACACCTGCTGAGTCATTCCTATATTGCATCATCCACATTACCTTACATCTTTACGCAAGCTGTTTAGCTTTTAAATCATTAAATCTTGACAGGATGCAACCTCAGTCGTGTCTTCATTTAAATACTGAGTTGCAGCCATCAACTGGGCGCGAAGGATGTGTTTATTACCAGATGCATGAGTATCTGGTCTCATGAGTCACAGGAGAGGACAGTCTTGGCCAAGGGTCTTCAAACTTGGCAACTTTAAGACTTGTAGACTTCCATGCCCAGATTTTCCCAGCCAGCATGCCTGGCTGAGGAACTCTGGGAGTTGAAGTCCACATGTCTTAAAGTTGCCAGTTTGAAAACCCTTGGTCTTGGCTGAGCTGAAAAAATGTTTAGGAAGGCCTTTGAACTATGGTGCTGGAGAAGACTCCTGCAAGTCCCTTGGACCGCAAGTCGATCAAACCAGTTGGTCCTAGAGGAGATTAACCCTGACTGCTCTTTAGAAGGCCAGATCCTGAAGCTAAAACTCAAATACTTTGGCCACCTAATGAGAAGGAAGGACTCACTGGAGAAGAGCCTAACGCTGGGAAAGATGGAGGGCAAGAGAAGAAGGGGACGACAGAGAATGAGGTGGCTGGATGGAGTCACTGAAGCAGGAGGCGTGAGCTTAAATGGACTCCAGAAGATGGTAGAGGACAGGAAGGCCTGGAGGAATGTTGTCCACGGGGTCGCGATGGGTTGTACACGACTTTGAAACTAACAACAACAACAACTTGTTTACTCCATGGTTGGGAAACCACCAGGTCCAACAGGACTAGTGACAGGCTGGGAAGTTGAACAAGCCATGGCAGAAGGGATTCTGTATCGTGGCTAAGGAATGTACTTGGGGCTTGAGCCACCAGTTGCGGATCTCAACTCAACAGAGCGAGAGAATTCCCACGCATGGAGAAATGAACTAGCCCCAGCAGCAGAGACCAAACAAGGACAGACCAAGTTGGCTCCAGAAGCAGAGACATTTGATAAATACATCTGCCCTGGTTAAGTACACGACACAGCTTCTGCTCTTAACTACTTGAGATTGCTTGCAAAAGGGTGACATCAATTAAGAGGAAGAAGAGCTTGTGGGCTTCTAGGAACAGTTCAACCCAACACTCCCTTTTGAAGCATTGCTACTTCCAGACACCCGACAATGATCTGACTGCTCACCAAAGATTTAAGAAGTATTAGTACCGCTTTATAAAACCCTAGTAAGATCACACCTGGAGTACTGCAGCCAGTTTTGGTCACCATATCACAAGAAAGATGCGGAGAGTTTGGAATAAATTCAAAGAAGAGAAACTAAGATGACCAAAGGCCTGGAGACCAAAACGTAAGAAGAACGGCTGCGGGACTTGGGTCTGGCTAGTCTAAAGAAAAGAAGAAATGGGGGAGACATGATAGCAGTGTTCCAGTATTTCAGGGGCTGCCACAACGAAGAGACGGTCACGTTATTCACCAAAGCACTAGAGGGAAGGACGAGAAGCAATGGTTGGAAACTGATCAAAGAGGGGTGAAACCCCCTCCCTCAATTGCTGTTGACCCCTGGGTTGAGAAGACCAAGGCATTCAGACACCCTCCAATCCTGCTGCCCTCTGACATGTCTGCTCTGCAGGATGTCCTTGGCCAATCCTTGGTCAACGGCTGTAACATTTCCAGCTGGCTTTTGAGATGCTGCCAAGGAGAGACAGGTTTCCCAGGCAATTATGAAGGCTGAGTGATGGATAGCAGACCAAGAAGAGACAACCCTATCTCTTGGCGGCTTCCAGAATGAGAGGAGAACGGCCAAGGAGGACAGGAGGGCCAGAAAGGAACCACCATTGGAAGGAAGGCTGTGCCAGATCTGTGAGAAATTACATGTTTGTGATTATTTCATAGAATAGAATAGAGCAGGGGTAGACAACCTTGGCTCTTTTATGACTCCTGGACTTCAACTCCCAGAATTCCTGAGCTAGCCGTGCTGAGGGGAAAGGGAGAGGTTTCCAAGCTGAGCCATGCTGGCTCAGGAATTCTGGGAGTTGAAGTCCACGAGTCATAAAAGAGCCAAGGTTGCTTACCCCCCTGGCCTAGGCCACTTAATGACTCGTGGACTTCAACTCCCAGAATTCCTGAGCTAGCCGTGCTGAGGGGAAAGGGGGAGGTTTCCAAGCTGAGCCAGGCTGGCTCAGGAATTCTGGGAGTTGAAGTCCACCAGTCATAAAACAGCCAAGGTTGCCTATCCCTGGAATAGAGTAACAGAGTTGGAAGGGACCTTGGTAAGCTTCTAGTCAACTCCCAGGCAGGAAAACCCTATACCAGGGTGTCAAACTGCCAGCCCACGAGTTGGCTGTGGTGAGTTGTCCCATTCTGAGGCAGGCAGGCAGGCAGGAAGGAAGGAAGGAAGGAAGGGGAAAGGGAGAGAGAGAGGGAGGGAGGAAGAGGAAAAGGAGGGAGGCAGGGTGGAAGGAAGGAAGGAAGGAAGGAAGGAAGGAAGGAAGGAAGGAAGGAAGGAAGGAAGGAAGGAAGGAAGGAAGGAAGGAAGGAAGGAAGGAGAAAAAGAGGGAGAAAGGGAGGGAGGGGAAATGGAGGGAGGCAGGGCAGAAGGAAGGAAGGAAGGAAGGAAGGAAGGAAGGAAGGAAGGAAGGAAGGAAGGAAGGAAGGAAGGAAGGAAGGAGAAAAGGAGAGAGATAGGGAGGGAGGAAGAGGAAAAGGAGGGAGGCAGGGTGGAAGGAAGGAAGGAAGGAAGGAAGGAGAAAAAGAGGGAGAAAGGGAGGGAGGGAGGGGAAATGGAGGGAGGCAGGGCAGAAGGAAGGAAGGAAGGAAGGAAGGAAGGAAGGAAGGAAGGAAGGAAGGAAGGAAGGAAGGAAGGAAGGAGAAAAGGAGAGAGATAGGGAGGGAGGAAGAGGAAAAGGAGGGAGGCAGGGTGGAAGGAAGGAAGGAAGGAAGGAAGGAAGGAAGGAAAGGAAGGAAGGAAGGAAGGAAGGAAGGAAGGAGAAAAAGAGGGAGAAAGGGAGGGAGGGAGGGGAAATGGAGGGAGGTAGGACAGAAGGAAGGAAGGAATTAAGGAAGGAAGGAAGGAAAGGAAAGAAGGAAAGAAGGAAAAAGAGGGAAGGAAGGAAGAGAGGGAAGGAGGGAGGGAGGGAGGGGAAAAGGAGGAAAACGGGACCCAAAGTCCCCCAGGAACCAGCATGCTTAAGGGAGGACTGGACTCTGAGATCTGCTTGTTCCTACTCCAGATCTCAACTCTACTACATCACCCAGGTTCTCACCTTACGCTACATAGCACAGATTAAAAAGTAACCATGCCCCCTCTCGGGATACCGGCAGGGCTTTCTTGGGGCGGGTGAAAGAATCTAAGGAGTCTGCATGACAGCAGCCACCATCTTGCTTTATAAAACCCATCCTTGGTGCTTCTCCCCACCACCTGGGGTGGAAGAAAAAAAAAAGTAAGGCCTATATTAGATGATGGCAGTTGCCTCTTTCGTGATCTTCTCAGCACTCTGGACCCAAATTCTGGCTGCAGTCCTAGATGTCCTCTCCGGGTTGGTCAATCAATGCATTGAGGTGTGTCCTCTGATCAACGAGGGAATTTACAACCTCAGTTGGCTGAGGGCCAGCCTGGATCCAGGGATGGAGCACCCACAACTTCTGGTGGCAAGCTGTTCCACTGGTTAATTGTCCTCCCTGTTAGGAGGTTTCTCCTTAGTTCCAGGTTGCTTCTCTCCTTGATGAGTTTCCATCCGTTGCTTCTCGTCCTGCCTTCAGGTGCTTTGGAGAAGAGGTTGACTCTCCACATCTTTGTGGGGGTGGGTGGTCTGTTATGTTTCGGGTTCGGACGAGCAGGAAAGACGCCAGGCAGATGAGTTACAGAAGAATACTTGCTTTATTCATAACTTTAACTGTACTGAGGGTTAGGGGTATCCATGCAGTCTTTATATACTCTCCCATAGTCTGAACAACCAATCAGATTCAACCCATCATTCCCGCCAAGTTGACTGCAGCCTGGACTGGAAAGTCCCATCTGTGTTGCTGGAGAACCCTTAGCTTTCCAGCATACACGTGGTAAGGTCTTCCCAAAAGCTCCATACATAACACCAGCTGCCTGCAATTAGTGCAGGTTCGAGTCCCACCAGGCTCAAGGTTGACTCAGCCTTCCATCCTTCTGAGGTAGGTAAAATGAGGACCCAGATTGTTGGGGGCAATTAAGCTGACTTTGTAATAATGCCGCTTGGGGGTGTGTGTGAAAGCCCTAATAAGCAGGCATATAAATAGAATGAAGGCTACTGCTAAACTTGTAAGCCGCCCTGAGTCTTCGGAGAAGGGCGGGATATAAATGGAATTAAAATAAAAAAAACAATAAAAAAAACAGGGTCAATCTATTTTCCAAAGCACCAGAAGGCAAGACAAGAAACAACGGATGGAAACTAATCGAAGGCCAGCCGTCAAAAAGGATCAAGGTAATATTTTTTTTTACGTCTTCCTCCCTTGTTTACCTATTAGGGCTTCGCTCATTTTTAATCTCCTTTCTTTGCAAAAAAAAAAAGTAAAAAAATGTTGGTAAGATTCAAGGTGCTGGTGATGACCTATAAAGCCCTAAATGGCATGGGTTCGGATTATCTCAGGGAGCACCTGCTGCCAGCATCAACCTCCCAGCATCCTGTGCACAGGGAGGGCCTTCTCAGGGTACCGCCGGTTAATGAATGCCGGTGAGTTATTCCCAGGGGAAGGGCGTTCTCTGTGGGTGCGCTGGCCCTATGGAATGAACTGCCGGTAGAACTTCAGACTGCCCCAGACCTTTGCTTGTTTTGCCAGGACCTTAAAACTTGGTTGTTTGATCTTGCTGGCCTGAACTGAGGGGGTTTTAATTTTAATTTTAATTTTAATTTTAATTTGTTTAATTGTGGGCTAGTCTTAATTTAATTCTATTTTAAAGTGTACTTATTTGTATTGTTTTAACTCGCCCTGTAAACCGCCCTGAGTCCTTCGGGAATAGGGCGGTATATAAAATCAATAAAATAAAATAAATAAATAAATAAATAAATAAATAAACAGCAACATGATTCCGGCAGTGGAAATGTGGTTTTTTTTTGTGTGTGTGTGTTATAGCTCTCTCTACTGATGAAGGGGACACTTTGCACGTTTTTCTGTTTCTCAGTAGAAGGAAGAGCAAAAGGAAAATGGAATTAGATGGGGCTGAAGATCTGAATTGTTTTTTTTTAAAAACAAAACAAAACTGGGGGAGGGTGGATTTAAAGGAGGCAAATCTCCTAGCAATTCCCACTTTGGGGTGGATCTCTGGGAGGTAAAAGCCCCAATGTCTGGAGGACCACAGATTTGGAAAGGTGAGGAATATAGAAACATCAGTCATACTAGTCCAGGGGTAGGCAACCTTGGCTCTTTTATGACTCGTGGACTTCAACTCCCAGAATTCCTGAGCCAGCCACGCTGAGGGGAAAGGGAGAGGTTTTCAAGCTGAGCCATGCTGGCTCAGGAATTCTGGGAGTTGAAGTCCACGAATCATAAAAGAGCCAAAGTTGCCTACCCCTGGCCTAGGCCTAGGCCACTTTATGACTCGTGGACTTCAGCTCGCAGAATTCCTGAGCCAGCCACGCTGAGGGGAAAGGGAGAGGTTTCCAAGCTGAGCCATGCTGGCTCAGGAATTCTGGGAGTTGAAGTCCACAAATCATAAAAGAGCCAAAGTTGCCTACCCCTGGCCTAGGCCTAGGCCACTTTATGACTCGTGGACTTCAGCTCCCAGAATTCCTGAGCCAGCCACGCTGAGGAGAAAGGGAGAGGTTTCCAAGCTGAGCCATGCTGGCTCAGGAATTCTGGGAGTTGAAGTCCACGAGTCATAAAAGAACCAAGGTTGCCTACCCCTGTACTAGATGTAGTAGGTGTTGAGTATCTTACCTGTTCTCTTTATTTCACAAGGTAAGGGTCACATACTTACAGGGAAAAGTGAGTGAGGGTTGATATAGGTCAGGGGTCTTCAGACTTGGCCCTTTTATGACTTGTGGACTTCAGCTTCCAGAATTCCTCAGCCAGGCACATTGGCTGAGGAATTCTGGGAGTTGAAGTCCACAAGTCATAAAAGGGCCAAGTTTGAAGACCCCTGATATAGATTAATAAAAAAGCAACAGATCACATATGCACCATGATTGCCTGTGTTGGAGTTAATGCATGGAGCGTGGACGTGAGATTAAAATAGCATTCAACTGTTCTAATTAAATGTTTAGTCCATGAATTTATTAATAAATTAGTTGACTTATTCACTAATATTAAATTCACCACTGTTCACTAATTCACCAATAGATTAATGTATCAATAAATTAGTTCACCAATTAACTGTTCAAAGAGATTCAACAATTAACCAGTGAAGGAAATTGCCCCATTACTGGAGGATTTTATGAAGAGACTACACAGCCATTTATCAGCCTCCTGCAAGAGCAGTGGGTTGGACTAGAAGACCTCTAAGGTCCCTTCCAACTCTGTTACTTACTTCAACCTAAACAGCTTTACGGTAGGTGAACTTCAATTCCCAAAGCTGGCTGCGGAATTCTGGAAGTTGAAGCCCCTCCATCTCAAAGTTGCCAAGGCTGAAAAACATTGGATGAAAAGATGAAGTTGAGTTCATTCTTTCCTTTTCTTCTAATTATTTGAATATCATTCTGGGAATATTTGACGTTCACTAGGAACTCACCTAGTGACAGATTTTATTTTCCTGGGCTCCAAGATCACTGCAGATGGGGACTGCAGCCAAGAAATTAAAAGACGCTTGCTCCTCGGGAGGAAAGCCATGGCAAATCTAGACAGCACACTAAAAAGCAGAGACATCACCCTGTCAACAAAAGTCCGTATAGTCAAGGCTATGGTCTTCCCAGTTGCAATGTATGGCAGTGAAAGCTGGACCATAAGAAAGGCTGAGCGCCAAAGAATGGAGGCCTTTGAACTCTGGTGCTGGAGAAGACTCCTGCGAGTCCCTTGGACTGCAAGGCGATCAAACCGGTCAGTCCTAGAGGAGATCAACCCTGACTGCTCTTTAGAAGGCCAGATCCTGAAGCTAAAACTCAAATCCTTTGGCCACCTAAGGAGAAGGAAGGACTCACTGGAGAAGAGCCTCATGCTGGGAAAGGTTGAAGGGAAGAGAAGATAGGGACGACAGAGAATGAGGTGGCTGGATGGAGTCAGTGAAGCAGTAGGCGTGAGCTTAAATGGACTCCAGAAGATGGTGGAGGACAGGAAGGCCTGGAGGAACATTGTCCATAGGGTCACGATGGGTCGGACATGACTTCGCAGCTAACAACAACGACAAGGAACTCACCAGGAATCAAACACAACTGCCACTGCCACCTCTCCAAGGCACATCAAAGGACAACTTAATTTCCCGTCAATCACCGGCAAAAGTGCTTGTCTTCTTTCGCAGATCAGTTACAGCCCATGCCAACTCTGCCATCCTAGAAATGTGAGCCAGGAGGCTTCGTAAATTGAATTTATTCTAAAAGTCTCCAGCAAAAATCCACTTTAAAGACTGCCCTGAGTCCATCGTCAATAATTAAGCTTCTCTGTCTCCCTTACAGATTTTGTGTGTGTGTGTGTGTCCACAATAGCGCAGGCTTAGCGCCAAATTCTTGAGGAGACGGAGAAGCAGCCAAAGGACCTTGGAGTGATTTGTTTATTTAGCCTTTCACGCTGGGGAATAGAATATAAATCTGACTGAACTTTGACTGAATGTGCAACCTAAAGAATGTCTGTCCACCTTTCCTCTATCAAAATGTGCACTGATGATGTTACCTAGTTTGGTAATGAAACGTTCTGCAAGAAAATCACCAAGCTCAGAGAGCACCAAGGACTCCACAGTCCTCCTCCTCCTCCTCCTCCTCCTCCTCCTCCTCCTCCTCCTCCTCCTCCTCCTCCTCCTCCTCCTCCTCCTCCTCCTCCTCCTCCTCCTCTCTGCAACCCCCCCTCCCTTCTAGCACTGATGATGTTACCTGGATGGGTCATAAAACATTTGCAAGAAAGCCACCAAGCTTGCACGACATCAAGGACCACAAATTCCTCTCCCCGCCCCCAGTGTGAAAAACAGTCATAAGCCAGTTTTCCCAGTACCGTTTTAACTTCAAGTGGTCCCAAGAAACTACAAACTGATGTAAGTCGAGGACTAGGTGTAAATTGCGATTTGCAGCATACAGCTGGAAATCCTTTTAGCAAACAGTTTAATTGTTTGGCAATCAAATTTCAACAGCATATCATGACTTTCAAAAAACAACAACAAAAAAAACACACCCTCCCAACTTTTGCTAGCACAATATACCACCTTGCTGGTGCTCAGACTGAGTTTCTGGAGGAGAAGAAGAATTCACTAATTGCCTTACTCTGATAGTATCCAGTCACAGACAAGGAATATACCGTAGTGAAATGTCAGTCTATTTGTGTGTATAATAAATTTATTTATTTATTTATTTTAATTCCATTTATATCCCGCCCTTCTCCGAAGACTCAGGGCGGCTTACAAGCTTAGCAGTAGCCTTCATTCTATGCATATGCCTGCTTATTAGGGCTTTCACACAGACCCCAAGCATACACTCCCCAAGGGGGAGATATAAAATCTTCCCGTGAGAAAAGAAGGACTGGGGGGGGGACATGATAGCAGTATTCCAGTATTTGAGGGGCTGCCACAAAGAAGAGGGCAGGCGGTCAATTTATTTTCCAGAGCACCAGAAGGCAAGACAAGAAATAATGGATGGAAACTAATCAAGGAGAGAAGCAACCTGGAATTAAGGAGAAACTTCCTGACAGTGGAAGTGGAACAGCTTGCCACCAGAAGTTATAGGTGCTTCATCACTGGAGGTTTTTAAGAAGAGATTGGACAGCTCCTTGTCTCAAGTGGTATAAGGTCTCCTGCTTGAGGAGGGGGCTGGACTAGAAGACCTCCAAGGTCCCTTCCAGTTCTGTTCCGATTGATTGGTTGCCTAGAACCCTATAAAAACTAATAAGGGACGTGGTGGCTCAGTGGGTTAGGATGCTGAGCTTGTCGATCGGAAGGTCGGCAGTTTGGCGGGTCGAATCCCAAGTGCTCTGTGTAACAGAGCGAGCGCCTGTTACTCGTCCCAGCTTCTGCCCACCTAGCAGTTCGAAAGCACATAAAAATGCAAGTAGAAAAATAGGGACCACTCCGGTGGGAAGGTAACAGCGTTCCGTGCGCCTTTGGCGTCTAGTCATGCCGGCCACATGACCACGGAGACGTCCTCGGACAAGCGCTGGCTCTTCGGCTTTGAAACGGAGATGAACACCGGCCCCTAGAGTCGGAAACGAGTAGCACACGTGTGCGGGGGAACCTTTACCTTTACCTTTATAAAAACTAATAAAATCTGTATATATAAAAAGAACTTGTTAGCCATTCTACTCCATCAACTTAACTTTGCGAGAAACCCAATTAAAAAAACAACAACATAAGGCCCCCGAAAAACAGAAACCAAGAAAAGCACATATGTACACACTGTGTACATTTCAAGAAAAATATCATTTCTATCTTCAGCTCAACAGTATTCTTTAAAAGTAGAGGTTGCAGAAAGCGGGTCTAGAATCTTCCGTCAGAAATCTATCATTCTTTCTCAAGAAACCATTATGGTTCTCCCAGGCCCAACTACCCTCCATTACCCCACTGCTGTCCAATCTGACCCTCTTAAAACTCATTGCAATCTTTGCAATGATTTGTCACGAGATTCCTTTGGCCTCAAATTCCAGGAATTGAATTAAAAAGAAGACAGAATAATTTTGCTAGCACAGGTGCATAGAATGACAGGGTTGGAAGGGATCTTGGAGATCATCTAGTCCAACCCCCTGCTCAGGCAGGAAACCCTATACCATTTCAGACAAATGGCTGTCCAATCTCTTCTTAAAAACTTCCAGTGTCGGAGCATTCACAACTTCTGGAGGCAGGTTGTTCCACTGGTTAATTGTTCTAACAGTCAGGAAGTTTCTCCTTAGTTCTAGGCTGCTTTTTTCCTTGGTGAGTTTTCTTGTTCTGCCTTCAGGGGCTTTGGATAATAGCTTGACTCCCTCTTCTTTGGGACAGCCCCTGAGATACTGGAAGACTGCTATCATGTCACCCCTTGCCCTTCTCTTCATTAAACTAGACATACCCAATTCCTGCAAGCGTTCTATATATGTTTTAGCTTCTGATCCCCTCATCATCTTTGTTGCTCTTCTCTGCACTCTTTCCAGAGTCTCCTCAAACCCTGTTCTTCTCTCCATAATGTCCAAAGGCTGGTGAGTTTCTCAAGCAGCTGAAACGGAGAAACCTGAAACTTGATTATTATTTTTTTACTGGTTGGTGTAGAAGACATTCCCTGATTCTACCTGACGTTAGTCTTCAGCTTACAACTGCTCATTTGGTGACCTGTGAGATCTGCTGCTGTCTCCAAAGCTTTCCCACGAGCTTCAAGCATTCTTCATTTCAACCCTTTGAGAAACCCATCAGCTGTAGGCCATTATATTCTACCTGCATCCATGAGGAGCTACGGATGCAGATTCTGAGGTGGACCCGATTCCTAGACATTTCCATGGATGTCAACATACACTTTTCTTGGCCGCAGAGTGGTAGGAACAGAACCTAGAATAGAATAGAATAACAGAGTTGGAAGGGACCCTGGAGGTCTTCTAGTCCAAGAGAAGAGCAACAAAGATGATCAGGAGACAGGAGGCTAAACCAAATTGGGTACATCCAGTCTAGTGAAGAGAAGGACGAGGGGGGACACGATAGCAGTCTTCCAATATCTCAGGGGCTGCCCCAAAGAAGAGGGAGTCAAGCTATTCTCCAAAGCACCCGAAGGCAGGACAAGAAGTGATGGATGGAAACTAGTCAAGGAGAGAAGCAACCTAGAACTAAGGAGAAACTTCCTGACAGTGAGAACAATTAATCAATGGAACGACCTGCCTCCAGAAGTGGTGAAGTTTTTAAAAAGAGACTGGACAGCCATTTGTCTGAAATAGTATAGGGTTTTCTGCCTGAGCAGTGGGTTGGACTAGATGACCCCCAAGGTACTTTCCAACTTCTTCTTCTTCTTCTTCTTCATCATCATCATCATTAAACTTATAATTATAAATATCATTATTATTATTATTATTCCATGCTCAGGCAGGAAAACCCTATACCAGGGGTGTCAAACTGCCGGCCCGCAGGCCAGATGCGTCATCCGGAAGCCACGCCCACCCCATTGTCATCAATGGCAAAACCGTCCAGTCGCAAGTTTGGCATGTCTGCCCTATACCATTTCAGACAAATCGCTGTCCAGTCTCTTCTTAAAAACTTCCAGTGTTGGAGCATTCACCGCTTCTGGAGGCAGGTCGTTCCACTGATTAATTTTTCTCACTGTCAGGAAATTTCTCCTTAGTTCTAGGCTGCTTCTCTCCTTGATTAGCTTCCATCCGTTGCTTCTTCTCCTGCCTTCTGGTGCTTTGGTATTTCTCAGATATTTCCTCAGGTTCTAGTTTATCCTACAACTTTGAGGTGCTTTAGTAGTGTGCCATGGTATGACACACCAGCTCTCATCCTTCTAACTCAGAGGTCCCCAACCTTTGGTGCACCAGGGACCAGTTTCGTGGAGAGAGGTTTTTCCATGGACCGGAGAGTGTGTGATTTTGTGTGCTGCCTGCATCCCGCAGATGGGGCTTTGCTTGTTTGTGCTGCCCGGTTGCTGGCATGCTGTGGCCCAGTACCGGTCCATGGACTGGGGGTTGGGAACCCCTGTTCTAACCTACATTTCTAGATACAGAGAACTGACATTTTTTCATGGGCAAAAATGAGCTTTCTGATCTCCTGCTGTCTCTAGAGTAGAAGAAAAATTAGGTAGCCCTATCTAGATTTCCTGGAGCTGGTTGCTACTTGGGGCCACGGTGAGTTTTTAACCCAAAACCCAACCTGCGTGTTTCTCGGGTAGTCCCCAAACTTACAACAGCTCATTTAGTGACCATTCAAAGTTCGAACGGTGTTGAAAAAATGTGACTGATGACCATTTTTCACACTTATGACTGTTGCAGCATCCCCATGATCGCATGATCAAAATTCAGACGCTTGGCAAGATATTTATGATGGTCGCAGAGTCCCTAGTTTGGTGGCAGCCATGCCTCAGATAGAAAGTCCATACAGAGAGTGGTGAGGACAGCTGAGAAGATCGCAGGAAGTTGTCTCCCTGGTATTCAGGATGCTGCTTATAAGCGCTTATATGTGCTTAGAGCTCGGAGCATTGTTAGAGATCTCACCTCTGAGAGGAGGTTTCAAAGTATTTATAGCAGGACTACCTGATTCTGTATTAGCTTTGTTCCCTATGCCATCCGTCTGTTAAACTCCCATGATTCATTTGTCTCGCCATGCACATGTATACATAACCCAAACTAGACTTTGTTGTTTCTCTGTGTCACATAATATATGTGGGTATGTGCATAATTCTGTATTTATTTATTTATTTTTGTCATATTTATGTACCGGTATATATCGGAGGTGGTGACTCTTTGACAGCTGTATGCAATGAAATTTCATTTTAATGTATGCTGATCTGTGTACATTCAAAGTGACAATAAAGTTATTATCTATTCTATTCTATTCTATTCTATTCTATTCTATTCTATTCTATTCTATTCTATTCTATTCTATTCTATTCTATTCTATTCTATTCTATTCTATTCTATTACATTACATTACATTACATTACATTACATTACATTACATTACATTACATTACATTACATTCTATATTTTCTATTCTATTCTATCCCTTTTTGCGACTTTCCAACAAGAAAAGTCAATGGAGAAACCAGACTCACTTCACAACCGTGTTACTCACACTGTGTCAAGAATGATCGTAAATCATTTAGCATTTGAATAAGTAGTGGTTTTATATTATTAGTTATTAGTTATTTGTTAGTAATATAATTATGACTATGGAGAGTTAAAGTGCGATAGAATTTAATATTTTATTCTTGTTGTTAGCATATTTTAACTTATGTTTGTAAGTCTATACCCTGTATTCAGCTCTGGGAAGTCGGGGCGGGGGGAGGGGAGGGGAGGGTTGGGGAGAGGGGAGGGGGAGGAGGGAGGTTATTTTTCCTATCTGAAAAATGTATTGTAAAACTTTTCAATAAAAAAAAGAATGGTCGTAAAATGAACTGAACAAAGGTCTCACATAGGAACAGAAATTTGCGGCTCAGTTGTGCTCGTAAGTTGAGGACTACCTGTCCTCTCTTTATCGATTCTCTGTTTTCTCTACACAGAGAGTGACCAGCCAATCCTGCTGGCCAATGAGAAGAGGAGTTACACAAAAACCCGGCTCATTCTTTATGGCATGTGAGGCATTCAGGCCTGGATAAAGCGGGCGCTCTCGCTCTGTCTACCTGGCTGACCACACTGAGGCTCTGATTGTATAACTGCCCTCTTCTCTGGAACATACATGTCTTGATCTGGGTGGGGAGGGACTCCTGCCAGCCCTTTATCTTGGGAACTCAAGGCCAGCTGGAAACCGGAGGCTGAAGGTATGAATTTTGGATGGGAAGCCTGCAGATTGTAAGGCGGGGTGGGGGGTGGGGGAGGGGGGCATCAGCAGCACCTCACCCAGAGTGGCCTCTGGCTTTAGGTAAATGCATGCAAATAAATCTTCTATTCTGGTCACCGTGATACAAAACAAGATGGTGAGACTCTAGAAAGAGTACAGAGAAGAGTAAGAATGATGTTGAGTAGAGGACTGGAGGTGAAAACATCTGAAGAAGACAAGAAGCAACGGATGGAAGCTAATCAAGGAGAGAAGCAACCTAGAAGTAAGGAGGAATTTCCTGACAGTGAGAACAATTAACCAGTGGAACAACCTGCCTCCAGAAGTCAGGTGGTGCTCCAATACTGGAGGTTTTTAAGAAGAGACTGGACAATCATTTGTCTGAGATGGTATAGGTTCTCCTGCTTGAGCAGGGGGCTGGACTAGAAGACCTCCAAGGTCCCTTCCAGCTCTATTCTATTCTATTCTATTCTATTCTATTCTATTCTATTCTATTCTATTCTATTCTATTCTATTCTATTCTATTCTATTCTATTCTATTCTATTCTAGTTCTGTTCTATTCTATTCTATTCTATTCTATTCTATTCTATTCTATTCTATTCTATTCTATTCTATTCTATTCTATTCTATTCTATTCTATTCTATTCTATTCTATTCTATTCTATTCTATTCTTTCACTTATTCTATTCTATTCTGTTCTATATTCTGTTTCAAGGTCTGGGACATCCACGCATATTTAGCTGATAACATGGTCCTGCACGCATTCTTCAAAATTGGAATGAATACAGAGACAGACTGGGACAAAAGAAAAAGCTCAGACAATCTTCTGCATGAGTTGGAAGAATCTCTCTCTCTCTCTCTCTCTCTCTCTCTCTCTCTCTCTCTCTCTCTCTCTCCTCTCTCTCTCTCTCTCTCTCTCTTGTGTGTGTGTGTGTGTGTGTGTGTGTGTGTGTGGTGAAGAGAGGGTGGAAGGGGAAGAGATTAATGCCATCTGCTCCAGGATCACATCTTTAATGTTAGCGGTTTGTACAGGGGAGAGAATATGTGATAAGACGTTGATTTGGCAATGGGTCCTTCAAATGAAGCTCTGTTCCCCTTTCATCTGCAGAGCTGGTCCATGGATGGTCCAACAGGTGGGGAGCTGAGATGAGGCACTTGGCCTCGCAGCCAGCAGAGATTGGAAAAAGTCTACATGGGGGCCATAAATGCCTTCCCCATCGCATTGTTCCTGCGATGGACATCATGCAATCACCTTGACTTTTTTTGTCCCTAACTCCTCAGTAATCACTCCTGTCAACCGGCATGTCTACAGCTCCTCCATATCCAGAGATATGGAGATTTAGATATCTCCATGTCTCCATGTCCATATTCCATATCCATATCACAGACTAGGTATGTCTAGTTTACTAAAGGGAAGGACATGATTACAGTTTGCCAATAGTTGAGGGGCTGCCCCAAAGAAGATGTGGTCAACTCTTCTCCAAAGCACCCGAAGGCTGGAGAAGAAGCAATGGAAGAAAGCTTATCAAGGAGAGAAGCAACCTAGAATTAAGGAGAATTCTAAAAAGGTAAAGGTAAAGGTTCCCCCGCACATGCATGCTAGTCGTTTCCGACTCTAGGGGCCAGTGCTCATCTCCGTTTCAAAGCCGAAGAGCCAGCGCTTGTCCGAGGACGTCTCCGTGGTCATGTGGCCGGCATGACTAGACGCCAAAGGAGCATGGAACACTGTTACCTTCCCACCGTAGTGGTCCCTATTTTTCTACTTGCATTTTTACGTGCTTTCGAACTGCTAGGTTGGCAGAAGCTGGGACGAGTAACAGGCGCTCACTCTGCTATGCGGCACTCGGGATTCGACCCGCCAAACTGCCGACCTTCTGATCGACAAGCTCAGCGTCCTAACCCACTGAGCCACCGCGTCCCTTAAGGAGAATTCTAGGCTTCCTTAATTCTAGAATTCCATTCCCCACACCATCCAGTCAGAGCTGAAGAAACTTCTTGGATGAGAAGCCAAACATCTTGAACCAAAAAGTCCAGCTGCCTCTTGAAAAAAGCCCTTAGGGACAAACATGACCTGGATGACTGAGCATCCCCATAGACAAATTAAGGAGAAACTTCCTAATAGTTAGAAATATCCAGTGGGAACGACTTGGCTCCAGACGTTGTGGCTGCTCCATCACCGGAGGCTTTCAAAGAAGAGTTTGGACCACAATTTATCTGAAACAGTATCAGGTCTCCCGCTTGAGCAGAGGGTGGACTAGGAAATGTCCCACATCCCTTCCCACTCTGTTATTCTGTAATTCTTTCATTTCTCTCTTGATCGACACCTTCTCCATTCAACATTTCCAAGTACCGGATGTTTTTTAAACTCATAATTTCTAGAACGGCATGTTTTATATCTCCGTTTCTCGCTCATGTCTGCAATTTGTGGTCCTTCATATCCCGGAGGAATAAATTAGGCTTTGGTTTAATCAATCTCCTTGTCTTGATAGCCTAAGACCCAGGAGATGCAGACTCATCACAGGCAACATCCACGCAGGCACGTTTTCAACTCAAGACATTGAGTTTTAAACGCATTCCAGAGGTGGGGCCCATTTCACCCATAATATAGCCTTTCATCTCCTTCAACAATCTCCTAGATTCCACTTTTATCTCGCAGAATTTTTGAATTGAGTTTTGAATTTTTTTGTGTGTTTTCTATGAAATCTGAGCAACTCTGCCATCCCCTTACAGCGCAAACGAAATGACAACAACTGTTCTCTGGATGTGCAAAAAAGGCGATTGCCAGGAAATCTACTGGCAGCGCAGCTAGAACTTCAGGAATTAGGGCTCAGAGGATGCTAATTCAAGCCCTTTGCATTTTACTCAGGTTTCCCTCCATGGATACGTTTCCACGGGCTTTCTGGTTCTGCCTCAATCTTTTCAATCCACTGCACATACAAGACATTCAACAGGTGCCACACAGTCTCTCCTACAATCCCAAACTCAGATGCCTTCTTACAACTTGCTGGATCTCATGTATAACATGATGAAAAGCTGGAGAGAGTCTTTTCTTTCTTTCTTTCTTTCTTTCTTTCTTTCTTTCTTTCTTTCTTTCTTTCTTTCTTTCTTTCTTTCTTTCTTTCTTTCTTTCTTTCTCCTTCCTTCCTTCCTTCCTTCCTTCCTTCCTTCTGTTTCATTTTGTATTCTTTCTTTCTTTCTTTCTTTCTTTCTTTCTTTCTTTCTTTCTTTCTTTCTTTCTTTCTTTCTTTCTTTCTTTCTTTCTTTCTTTCTTCCTTCCTTCCTTCCTTCCTTCCTTCCTTTATTTCTCTTTCTCTCTCTCTCTCTCTTCCTTCCTTCCTTCCTTCCTTCCTTCCTTCCTTCCTTCCTTCCTTCCTTCCTTCCTTCCTTCCTTCTGTTTCATTTTGTATTCTTCCTTCCTTCCTTCTGTTTCATTTTGTATTCTTCCTTCCTTCCTTCCTTCCTTCCTTCCTTTCCTTCCTTCCTTCCTTCCTTCCTTCCTTCCTTCCTTCCTTCCTTCCTTCCTTCCTTCCTTCCTTCCTTCCTTCCTTCCTTCCTTCCTTCCTTCCTTCCTTCCTTCTGTTTCATTTCGTATTTTCTTTCTTTCTTTCTTTCTTTCTTTCTTTCTTTCTTTCTTTCTTTCTTTCTTTCTTTCTTTCTTTCTTTCTTTCTTTCTTTCTTTCTTTCTCTCTCTCTCTCTCTCTCTCTCTCTCTCTCTCTCTCTCTCTCTCTCTCTCTCTCTCTCTCTCTCTCTCTCTCTTTCTTTCTTTCTTTCAGTGTCTCTTCTGCCCATGCCACTTCCCCCCACCCCCAAAGTCCTTACCTGTCTACTCCGCTGGGCTGAAGAAGCTCCGATGTAGATCCTCCTTCCAGGCTGGAGATGTGCAGCCAGCAGTTCTCGTAACTCCAGAGGGCTAAATCAATCTTTTAGCAGCGAAGCTTCAGGGTTTACTTTGAGATTGACGTCAGAGTTCTTTTTCCAGCATCCAAATTTTTTTTTTGGCAAAAGGCAGGAAGGGAAGTAGACTCATGGCCTGCCTTAGAACCGTCCTTACAACTGGGACGTTATTCGGGGCTGCCAGAGTGTGTGTCTCCAGTAAACAGATGTAATCGCCCATTTATATCTGCCCTGATTTATTGATCGGACCTCTTTTGCTCTCCAGTGGGGGGGGGGATTAAGGCAGGAGGGTTTATTAGGGCTAGGCTGACTTTTACAAGGATGAATTTAACAAGGAAATCATCATGGAGCTTTACAGAACATTTTGTAAACTCTGTCAGAAAAACAATCTGGCCGAGAGACGTGGGTCACCCCTAGCGCAGCCGTGGCCCATCCGAAGGATTTATGTTTTGGCTTCTTGGAGAAAAGTTAAAGCAAGTGCATCTTTTTTTAGCTTAGGGGGAGAAAAAAAAGGATTTCTCAGAAGGAACGTAGTAAAGCTTATTAAAATTAGACTGTAGGGAGATAAAAGGGAGGAAGGAAGGAAGGAAGGAAATGAGAAGGAGAGAGGGAGCAAAAAAAAGAAGGGGAGGGAGGGAGGGAGGAAGAAATGACGGGAAAGAATGGGAGGGACGGGGAGAGAAAGCGGGAAGGAAGGAAGGATTTAATAAGCTGCCGGAGTCCCCCACAGTTTCTTAAATCTTAATTATTCACTATGGAAAGGAGCCCAAAATAACCATTCCCAGGGACTATATACTTATTTGGCTTACATTGAATTACTCCCCCCACTTCTCTCTCTCTCTTTTTTTTTGCTTGCACAATAGTTTGGGTTCATGCAACATATAAAGAATGAAGCCAGGTTAAACCGCAATCATCCCAATCTGTATGTGGGGCGAATGTGTCTGCTCATTCTTCTTACCTGTCCAGGTTAAGAGAATTGCAGGAATTTCTGAGTTTTTCATTTCCTCTGGGGATTTCCTCCTCCTCCTCCCTCCTCCTCCCCCCTCCCACTTCCTCATCTTCCTCCCATCCTCCTCCTCCCCCTCCCCTCCTTCCCCTTCCTCCCCCTCCCTCTTCCTCCCTTCCTCCTTCTCCTCTTCCGCCTCCCTCCCTCCCTTCCACCCCCTCCTCTTTTTCCTCCTCCTCCCAAAGATTCAATTTGAGGTCCCTCTGGGTAACAGGGGACTTGAACCCTCCTCCTCGCTCCGATCCAACTGAATGGGCACAGGCCACCGGCAACAGAGAGTTCCTCAAAAAACCAGCCGCTCCTAAGGTTCGCTTCGGGCACCAGTAGTTTCTCATTTATTGTCAGCCTGACACAGAAGGTTAACCCGATTCGCCAGCAGAATAACAGAATAACAGAGGATACACAGAGTGGGAAGGGACCATGGAGGTCTTCTAATCCACACACACACACACACACACACACACACACACACACACACACACACACACACCTGCTCCCTGCTCAGGCAGGAGACCCTGGTAGACCACTTCAGACAATCTCTTCTTAAAAGCCTCCAGTGTCGAAGCATCCACAATTTCTGGAGGCAAGTCGCTCCACTGATTAATTGTTCTCACTGTCAGGAGTGAGCAGCTTGAGCAGCGGGCTGGACTATAAGACCTCCGAGGTCCCTTCCAGCTCTATTCCATTCTATTCTGTTCTGTCCTGTCCTGTCCTGTTCTGATCCGTTCCATTCTATTCTATTCTATTCTATTCTATTCTATTCTATTCTATTCTATTCTATTCTATTCTATTCTATTCTATTCTATTCTATTCTATTCTATTCTATTCTATTCTATTCTATTCTATTCTATTCTATTCTATTCTATTCTATTCCAGCCCATCCCATTTCATATTCTATTCTATTCCATTCTATTCTATTCTATTCTATTCTATTCTATTCTATTCTATTCTATTCTATTCTATTCTATTCTATTCTATTCTATTCTATTCTATTCTATTCTATTCTATTCTATTCCTCCATTCCATATGTTCTGTTCTGTTCTATTCTACTGTATTCTATTCCTACCATAAGCAAGGGGTGGGATAGAAGACCTCCAAGGTCCCTTCCAGCTGTACAATTCTTTCTTCCACATTTCAGAAGATATGAAAGAGATTTCTCTCCTTAGGTCCAGGGCAGTGTTATCATGGCTTAACTGACTTCTAATCTCATGGGTTGTTCCCCCGTTTAATTTTGACAAAGACATTCCATATCTACAAAATACAAATCTTGGGACACAAGAGAAGGAGGGTTAAAACTGAAGATTTTTTTTGAGTTCTCATCTTCTTTATAAGCTGATTTTTCTCTGTTTCTCTGCCTTTCTTTCAGAAATGGAGTTGACCTTAGGCCATAGCATTAACTTCTCAAGTTCATCTTTCATCTTGCTGAAAAATGAATTGGCGGTCATGTCAAAACCCCGTTTTGAGTTTTAGACAAGCCTTGCTTACATCCTTGGTAGATTTAGCATTCCATGGACAATTACAGCTACTTGTGTTTTGCCAACTTAAAACAAAATACACTGCCAAAAAAATATTACAGGCTATGTTGGCTTTCCAAGGCTGTTTAACTCTTTTCTGCTCGATGATTTTAGCTGGATTTTAGAATAGAATAGAATAGAATAGAATAGAATAGAATAGAATAGAATAGAAGAATAGAATAGAATAGAATAGAATAGAATGGAATGGAATGGAATGGAATGGAATGGAATGGAATGGAACGGAATAGAATATATTAGAGCTGGAAGGGACCTTGGAGGTCTTCTAGTCCAACCCTTTGCTCAGGCAGGAGTCTATACTATTTCAGACAAATGGTTATCCAGTCTCTTCTTAGAAACTTCCAGTGTTGGTGCATTCACAGCTTCTGGAGGCAGGTTGTTCCACTGATTAAGTGTTCTAACAGTCAGGAAATTTCTTCTAGTTTATTTCTCTCCTTGATAACTTTCCCTCCGTTGCTTCTTGTCCTGCTTTCAGGTGCTTTGGAGAATAGCTTGACTCCCTCTTCTTTGGGGCAACCCTTGAGATATTGGAACATTGCTATCATGTCACCCCTCGTCATTAAACTAGACATACCCATTTCCAGCAACCATTCCTTATAGGTTTTAGCCTCCAGTCCCCTGATCACCTTTGTTGCTCTTCTCTGTACTCTATTCAGAGTTTCATCATCTTTTTTTACATCGTGGTGACCAAAACTGGATGCAGGATTCCAAGTGTGGCCTTAGCAAGGCATTGTAAATTGATATTAACACTTCACGTGATCTTGATTCTATCCCCCTGTTAATAGAATCAAGATCACGTGAAGTGTTAATACCACTTTATAATGCCTTGGTAAGGCCACAGTTCTAATTGTGGGAATGCTTTTTGTTAATATTGTTTATTTTTAGCTTATGCCACCCAGGGTTACATGTTGTGAATTGGTCACTATATAAAAATGATAAAGAAATAAAGAAATATTTTTGTTATGTATATTCTCTATGTCATACCTTTAATTTTTTAACCAAAGAAAGTTGGAGGTACCTGATTCATTTAACAACTGCAGTGATTCACTTAACAAGTGTGGTAAAAAATGTCATAAAATCAGGTGTGACTTTCTTGTCCACTGCCTTGCTTAGCGACGGAAATGCAAATCTCAATTGAGGTTGTAATCTGAGGAATACTTGCTTGTATTTATTGATACGATCTTGTTTCCTTGTCTGCTTGTCTCTGCTGCAGTGATAAATTCTGTTTCATATTTTTTTAAAAAAATGGTAAGCAACATTTTATTTTAAACGATGGGCCATAAATATATGACTGAGATTTTTTTTAAAAAAAAACTTCATTACACGTTAGGCTCTTTTGCACGCTCGGTCAAAAGAAAGTAACCTTAAGGATCTACAAAATTTTGATTCTTGCAAAAGACTCTTCTTACTGGAATAACTGGACCAATGTCACAGGCTAATCCTTCCCTTTGTAAAAAAAAAGATCTTTTATGACGTGCCGAGTGGGACTCACACGACAGCCATCCAGGATGTTATGTTTCTCACAATGATTTGAGAGTTGCGTGGTGTTGGTTCTGCTCGGCACGCAGTGGACACAGCCTTCTGGGTGTGAATTTTCCCTTGGGCAGCAGGCCAAGAAAGAGTTCCCTTGGTTAAGTTCTCTAGTTGGTTAAGACAGAAAAAATGCAGATGAGCTTGAGACTGTTCTGGCCTTTGGCTATATATAGTGGATAGATTTGCTATTTTTAAATTGATTATTTGTCAGAGAAGGGTAGCAGTCTGTTCCCTTCTGGGTACGCATGAAAAAAGTGATGTGTAGAAGGCAACGGATCGAAGTGGTTCTGTCCAAAAGATCCTGATTATCCCTCCAAATTTCTGAATGGAATGGAATGGAATAGAATAGAATAGAATAGAATAGAATAGAATAGAATAGAATAGAATAGAATAGAATAGAATAGAATAGAATATATGGCACAGAATTGAATAATGAAGAGAGAATAGAATAGAATAGAATAGAATAGAATAGAATAGAATAGAATAGAATAGAATAGAATAGAATAGAATAGAATAGAATAGAATAGAAAATATAGAATAGAATAGAATAGAATAGAATAGAATAGAATAGAATAGAATAGAATAGAATAGAATAGAATAGAATATATGGCACAGAATTGAATAATGAAGAGAGAATAGAATAGAATAGAATAGAATAGAATAGAATAGAATAGAATAGAATAGAATAGAATAGAATAGAATAGAATAGAATAGGAGCTGGAAGGGACCTTGTAGGTCTTCTAGTCCAGCCCCCTGCTCAAGCAGGAGACCCTCTACCATCTCAGACACGTGACTATCCAGTCTCTTCTTAAAAACCTCCAGTGATGGAGTGCCCACAATTTCTGGTGGCAAGCAGTTCCACTGGTTGATTGTCCTCACTGTCAGGAAGTTTCTCCTTAATTCCAGGTTGCTTCTCTCCTTGATCATTTTCCAACCATTGTTTCTTGTCCTTCCCTCTGGTGCTTTGGAGAATAATGTGACCCCCTCTTCTTTGTGGCATCCCCTCAAATATTGGAACACTGCTATCATGTGTCCCCTATTTCTTCTTTTCTTTAGACTAGCCAAACCCAAGTCCTGCAGCCGTCCTTCATATGTTTTAGTCTCCAGGCCTTGGAGCATCTTAGTTGTTCTTCTCTGAATTTTTTCCAAACTCTAAAAATCTTTTATGTGATATGGTGACCAAAATTGGCTCCAGTATTCCAGGTGTGGTCTTACT
>CM044356.1:216932780-216935280 GCA_024294585.1 Vipera latastei
TTGGCCCTGGCCCAGAGACCCTCCTTCTGCCAGAGACCCTCAGATCTGTCCCACTCCTCCCCCAGGCCCCCCCATAGGCACCTTTGATGCGAACGATGTAGAGCTGGCCATGCCCACCCAGTAGGCCACACCCACCCAGGCCACACCCACCCGGCCCCCTGAGGGCAACCGCAATGCTGATGCGGCCCTCAATGAAATTGAGTTTGACACCCCTGCTTTATGGCATGTGAGGCATTCAGGCCTGGATAAAGCGGGCGCTCTCGCTCTGTCTACCTGGCTGACCACACTGAGGGCTCCGATTGTATAACTGCCCTCTTCTCTGGAACATACATGTCTTGATCTGGGTGGGGAGGGACTCCTGCCAGCCCTTTATCTTGGGAACTCAAGGCCAGCTGGAAACCGGAGGCTGAAGGTATGAATTTTGGATGGGAAGCCTGCAGATTGTAAGGCTCGGGGGGTGGGGGTGGGGGAGGGGGCGTCAGCAGCACCTCACCCAGAGTGACCTCTGGCTTTAGGTAAATGCATGCCAAATAAATCTTCTATTCTGGTCACCGTGGATACAAAACAAGATGGTGAGACTCTAGAAAGAGGACAGAGAAGAGTAAGAATGATGTTGAGTAGAGGACTGGAGGTGAAAACATCTGAAGAAGACAAGAAGCAACGGATGGAAGCTAATCAAGGAGAGAAGACAACCTAGAAGTAAGGAGGAATTTCCTGACAGTGAGAACAATTAACCAGTGGAACAACCTGCCTCCAGAAGTGGTGAATGCTCCAACACTGGAAGTTTTTAAGAAGAGAGCTGGACAGCCATTTGTCTGAAATGGTATAGGGTTTCCTGCCTGAGCAGGGGGTTGGACTAGAAGACCTCCAAGGTCCCTTCCAGCTCTATTCTATTCTATTCTATTCTATTCTATCTATTCTATTCTATTCTATTTCTATTCTATTCTATTCTATTCTATTCTATTCTATTCTATTCTATTCTATTCTATTCTATTCTATTCTATTCTATTCTATTCTATATTCTGTTTCAAGGGTCTGGGACATCCACACATATTTAGCTGATGACATGGTCCTGCATACATTCTTCAAAATTGGAATGAATACAGAGACAGACTGGGACAAAAGAAAAAGCTCAGACAATCTTCTGCATGAGTTAGAAGAATCTCTCTCTCTCTCCTCTCTCTCTCTCTTCTCTCTCTCTCTCTCTCTCTCTCTCTCTCTCTCTCTCTCTCTCTCTCTCTCTCTCTCTCTGTGTGTGTGTGTGTGTGTGTGTGTGTGTGTGTGTGGTGAAGAGAGGGTGGAAGGGGACAGAGATTAATGCCATCTGCTCCCGGATCACATCTTTAATGTTAGCGGTTTGTACAGAGGGAGAGAGATATGTGATAGGACATTGATTTGGCAATGGGGTCCTTCAAATGAAGCACTGTTCCCCTTTCATCTGCAGAGCTGGTCCATGGATGGTCCAACAGGTGGGGAGCTGAGATGAGGGCACCTGGCTCCATCGCAGCCAAGCAGAGATTGAGAAAAAAGTCTACATGGGGGCCATAAATGCCTTCCCCATCGCATTGTTCCTAGCGATGGACATCATGCAATCACCTTGACTTTTTTTTTGTCCCTAACCTCTCTCAGTATCACTCCTGTCAACCGGCATGTCTACAGCTCCTCCATATCTAGGAGATATGGAGATTTAGATATCTCCATGTCTCCATGTCCATATTCCATATCCATATCACAGACTAGGTATGTCTAGTTTACTAAAGGGGAAGGACATGATTACAGTTTGCCAATAGTTGAGGGGGCTGCCCCAAAGAAGATGTGGTCAACTCTTCTCCAAAGCACCCGAAGGCTGGAGAAGAAGCAATGGAAGAAAGCTTATCAAGGAGAGAAGCAACCTAGAATTAAGGAGAATTCTAAAAAGGTAAAGGTAAAGGTTCCCCCGCACATGCATGCTAGTCGTTTCCGACTCTAGGGGCCGGTGCTCATCTCCGTTTCAAAGCCGAAGAGCCAGCGCTTGTCCGAGGACGTCTCCGTGGTCATGTGGCCGGCATGACTAGACGCCAAAGGCGCACGGAACGCTGTTACCCTTCCCACCGAGAGTGGTCCCCTATTTTTCTACTTGCATTTTTACGTGCTTTCGAACTGCTAGGTTGGCAGAAGCTGGGACGCGTAACAGGCGCTCACTCTGTTACGCGGGCATTCGGGATTTGACCCCGCCAAACTGCCGACCTTCTGATCGACAAGCTCAGCGTCCTAACCCACTGAGCCACCGCGTCCCTTAAGGAGAATTCTAGGCTTCCTTAATTCTAGAATTCCATTCCCCACACCATCCAGTCAGAGCTGAAGAAACTTCTTGGATGAGAAGCCAAACATCTTGAACCAAAAGTCCAGCTGCCTCTTGAAAAAAAAGCCCTTAGGGACAAACATGACCTGGATGACTGAGCATCCCCATAGACAAATTAAGGAGAAACTTCCTAATAGTTAGAAATATCCAGTGGGAACG
>CM044356.1:216940280-216955280 GCA_024294585.1 Vipera latastei
ATAGAATAGAATAGAATAGAATAGAATAGATGGAATGGAAAGGAATAGAAATAGAAATAGAATAGAATAGAATAGAATAGAATAGAATAGAATAGAATAGAATAGAATAGAATAGAATAGAATAGAATAGAATAGAATAGAATAGATGGAATGGAAAGGAATAGAAATAGAAATAGAATAGAATAGAATAGAATAGAATAGAATAGAATAGAATAGAATAGAATAGAATAGAATAGAATAGAATAGAATAGATGGAATGGAAAGGAATAGAAATAGAAATAGAAATAGAAATAGAATAGAATAGAATAGAATAGAATAGAATAGAATAGAATAGAATAGAATAGAATAGAATAGAATAGAATAGAATAGATGGAATGGAAAGGAATAGAAATAGAAATAGAAATAGAAATAGAATAGAATAGAATAGAATAGAATAGAATAGAATAGAATAGAATAGAATAGAATAGATGGAATGGAAAGGAATAGAAATAGAAATAGAAATAGAAATAGAATAGAATAGAATAGAATAGAATAGAATAGAATAGAATAGAATAGAATAGAATAGATGGAATGGAAAGGAATAGAAATAGAAATAGAAATAGAAATAGAATAGAATAGAATAGAATAGAATAGAATAGAATAGAATAGAATAGAATAGAATAGAATAGAATAGAATAGAATAGAATAGAATAGAAGGAATGGAATGGAATAGGAATAGGAATAGGAATAGAATAGAATAGAATAGAATAGAATAGAATAGAATAGAATAGAATAGAATAGAATAGAATAGAATAGATGGAATGGAAAGGAATAGAAATAGAAATAGAAATAGAAATAGAATAGAATAGAATAGAATAGAATAGAATAGAATAGAATAGAATAGAATAGATGGAATGGAAAGGAATAGAAATAGAAATAGAAATAGAAATAGAATAGAATAGAATAGAATAGAATAGAATAGAATAGAATAGAATAGAATAGAATAGATGGAATGGAAAGGAATAGAAATAGAAATAGAAATAGAAATAGAAATAGAATAGAATAGAATAGAATAGAATAGAATAGAATAGAATAGAATAGAATAGAATAGAATAGAATAGAATAGAATAGATGGAATGGAAAGGAATAGAAATAGAAATAGAATAGAATAGAATAGAATAGAATAGAATAGAATAGAATAGAATAGAATAGAATAGAATAGAATAGAATAGAATAGAATAGAATAGAATAGAATAGAATAGAATAGATGGAATGGAAAGGAATAGAAATAGAAATAGAAATAGAAATAGAATAGAATAGAATAGAATAGAATAGAATAGAATAGAATAGAATAGAATAGAATAGAATAGAATAGAATAGAATAGAATAGAATAGATGGAATGGAAAGGAATAGAAATAGAAATAGAAATAGAAATAGAATAGAATAGAATAGAATAGAATAGAATAGAATAGAATAGAATAGAATAGATGGAATGGAAAGGAATAGAAATAGAAATAGAAATAGAAATAGAATAGAATAGAATAGAATAGAATAGAATAGAATAGAATAGAAGGAATGGAATGGAATAGGAATAGGAATAGGAATAGAATAGAATAGAATAGAATAGAATAGAATAGAATAGAATAGAATAGAATAGAATAGAATAGATGGAATGGAAAGGAATAGAAATAGAAATAGAAATAGAAATAGAATAGAATAGAATAGAATAGAATAGAATAGAATAGAATAGAATAGAATAGAATAGAATAGAATAGAATAGATGGAATGGAAAGGAATAGAAATAGAAATAGAAATAGAAATAGAATAGAATAGAATAGAATAGAATAGAATAGAATAGAATAGAATAGAATAGAATAGAATAGATGGAATGGAAAGGAATAGAAATAGAAATAGAAATAGAAATAGAATAGAATAGAATAGAATAGAATAGAATAGAATAGAATAGAATAGAATAGAATGGAATGGAATGGAATGGAATGGAATGGAACGGAATAGAATATATTAGAGCTGGAAGGGACCTTGGAGGTCTTCTAGTCCAACCCTTTGCTCAGGCAGGAGTCTATACCATTTCAGACAAATGGTTATCCAGTCTCTTCTTAAAAACTTCCAGTGTTGGTGCATTCACAGCTTCTGGAGGCAGGTTGTTCCACTGGTTAAGTGTTCTAACAGTCAGGAAATTTCTTCTAGTTTATTTCTCTCCTTGATAACTTTCCCTCCGTTGCTTCTCGTCCTGCCTTCAGGTGCTTTGGAGAATAGCTTGACTCCCTCTTCTTTGGGGCAGCCCCTGAGATATTGGAACATTGCTATCATGTCACCCCTCGTCATTAAACTAGACATACCCATTTCCAGCAACCATTCCTTATAGGTTTTAGCCTCCAGTCTCCTAATCACCTTTGTTGCTCTTCTCTGTACTCTATTCAGAGTTTCATCATCTTTTTTTACATCGTGGTGACCAAAACTGGATGCAGGATTCCAAGTGTGGCCTTAGCAAGGCATTGTAAATTGATATTAACACTTCACGTGATCTTGATTCTATCCCTCTGTTAATAGAATCAAGATCACGTGAAGTGTTAATACCACTTTATAATGCCTTGGTAAGGCCACAGTTCTAATTGTGGGAATGCTTTTTTTTTTATTGAAAAGTTTTAAAATACAGTTTACCTTTAAGAATCCCCCCTTCCCCCTCCCTCCTCCCCCCTCCCTCCTCCCCCCTCCCTACCTCCCCCCCTCCCCCCCTCCCCCCCCCCCCGGCTTCCCAGAGCTAAATACAAGGTATATATATAAAAAGCAATCATATACAATCATATACTAACACTTATAATCTCTAAAATCCATCACTCTCTAGCTTATATAGGATAAAACAAATCTTAATAGTATTAAATATGTAGATAAAAAAAACTAAAATAAAAAAAAAAGAAAAAAAGAAAAAACAAAAGAAGACTTATTCAAATGCTACATAAAACTTTTTAACCCTATATTTGTTCTGGATAAAATCAATCCATTTTCTCCATTCCATAATATAGCGTTCTTGCGAATGATCTTTCAAATAGGCCGAAATCTTCGCCATCTCTGCCAGGTCGGAAACCTTTAAAGTCCACTCCTCTATAGTCGGCAGTTCCTCTTTCTTCCAATATTGGCCTATCAAAAGTCTTGCCGCCGTAGTTAAGTTCAACATCAATTTAATGTCCACAACTGTAGCGTCTCCAATTATTCCCAACAAAAAAAGTTGCGGACAAAACTTTATCCTCTGTTTAAAAATCTTCTGCATATTCCACCAAACTTTTATCCAAAAAGCCTTAACCTTCTTACATGTCCACCATATATGAAAATACGTTGCATCTTCAGCACCACACCTCCAACATTTAGGCTGATAATTCGGATACATACTTGCAAGCTTTTTAGGATCTAAATGCCATCTATAAAACATTTTATAAAAATTCTCTCTTAGATTCTGAGCTTGAGTAAATTTTACGTTCCTCACCCAAATCTTTTCCCATGTGTCCATTGTGATAACTTCCTGGATATTTTGGGCCCATTTAATCATACAGTCCTTGACAAGCTCTGTTTCTGAATCAATCTCTATCAATGCAAGATATATCCGTTTAATATGTGCTGGTCCCTGATTCCTAATTTGCTTCATCAAATTTTCATCTGCCATTGTAAATCCATTTTTCTGGTCTTCTTTCCACCTGGCCCGTAACTGAGTATATTGAAACCAATTCTGAACAACCTTCTCTTCTCGCAAGAGGCTATATGATTTCAAACACCAAACATTTCTTTCCAAACTGAGAATCTCCTTATACGTAGTCAGATCATGTTTGAAGCCAGCATGTATATTTTCTATTGCGTGTTTTGGAATTGCCCACAATGGTATCTTGCAACTTAACTTATGTCTATACTTCTTCCAAACTCTCAGCAATGCCTGTCTTAAAATGTGCACCCTAAACACGTTGTCTACCTTCTTATCAAACAACAAATATGCATGCCAGCCAAACAACAAATCGTGGCCCTCAAGATTTAATAACCTCCGTTGCGTCAAATCAATCCAATCACTTATTCCTACTAATGCAGCAGCTTCATAATATAATTTAAAATTAGGCATTTTAAGGCCACCTCTCTCACGAGTATCCTGCATAATCTTAAATTTAACTCGTGGTTTTTTCCCTGCCCAGACAAATTTATTGATACCTCGCTGCCATTCCTCCAAATTAGAATCTTTCTTAAGAATCGGTATCATTTGAAATAAAAATAAAAATTTTGGCAGGACATTCATTTTTACTGCTGCAATCCGTCCCAACAAAGACAATTGCAACTTTTCCCAACTCTCCAATTCTTTTTGAATTTTCCCCCATAGTTTTTCATAATTATTTTTATATAGCTTTGTATTAGAGGGCGACAAAATCACCCCCAAATATTTAACCCTTTTAACAATCTCAAATCCAGTTAATCCTTCTAAAAGGGCCTTTTGCGATGTTGTCATATTTTTGGCCAAAATTTTTGTTTTTCGTACATTAACCTTAAATCCAGAAACCTTCCCATATTGTGTTATTATCTCCATCAGGTCCACAACAGAATTCTCTGGCTGGGTCACTGTAACAACCAGATCGTCTGCGAATGCTCTCAATCTATAGTCCTGATCTCCAATTTGAATCCCCTTAATTTTTTCCGAATTCCGAATTTTAACCAATAATATCTCTAATGTTAACACAAATAACAAGGGCGATAACGGACACCCTTGCCTTGTGCCCTTCTCAATATTACATACCTCTGTCAAACTATTATTAACTATAATTCGGGCAGTTTGTTTTTGATATAATGCCCTAATCGGTTGTAAAAATTTTTCCCCAAAATCCATTTTATCTAAAACTTTCAATAAAAATATCCAATTCAATTGATCAAAAGCTTTTTCAGCATCTAAAAAAATTAGCACCGCAGCAATCTGGTTGTTCCTTTCCAAAAACTCTAACACATCAACTATATGCCTCACATTATTTTTCATTTGCCTACCACTAATAAACCCTGTTTGATCCCCGTGAATCACCTGTTGCAGAACCCTCATCAATCTGTTAGCCAAAACCTTAGCAAATATCTTGTAATCTGTGTTTAAAAGCGATATCGGTCTATAATTTTTAACTTGAGTGGCATCTTGGTCTTCTTTCGGAATCAAAGAAATAAAAGCTGTTCTCCAAGACGGTGGCACCTTTCCCCCCCTCTGGATTGTCTGGAACAGTTCCTTTAACGGTTTTATCATTTCTAATTGTAAGTTTTTGTAATAGGCCGCAGTCAAGCCATCCGTACCTGGTGCTTTATCCACCTTCAATTCCTTAATTGCTGTAAAAATTTCTTCTGTAATCAGTTGATTAATCCCTTCTTTTTGTGCTTGCGTAAGAACCGGGATGCTAGCATTTTCCAAATATATATCAATGTCTTTTTCATTAATTTTCTCCTTAGCATATAATTTAGAATAAAAATCCACAAAAGCGTCCTTAATAAAATCCTGTTGAAACACAACCCTTCCTTTATGCTCAATCTTGTCTATATTAGAAGCCCTTTGTTTTTTCCTCAATCTATAAGCTAACCATCTACCTGGTTTATTAGCGTTGCAAAAGGTATTATGCCTGGCAAACCGCAGATTGGTTGCCACTTGGTCGGCCATTAATTTATCAAATTGTCCTCTTAACAATTTAATAGCCTCCTTAGTCTTCGCATCCTCTGAGTTCAAAATCAAAGCCTTTTCCTTTTCCTTTATTTCATTCTCCAGTTCTTTCCTCCTAGCTTCCACAACACGTCTATGTTTGTTGTTCATATATATCAACACACCTCTCATGTATGCCTTACTAGCATCCCACACCATATCCATGGAAGTACCTTTATTCATATTAATTTCGAAAAAATCCTTCATCCGCTGTTTGCATTCTTCCACATTTTTCTGATTTCTAAACAAATTCTCATTTACGCGCCACGAGCGCCTATCCCTTTTCTCCTTATCAATCTCTAACCAAACTGGACTATGATCAGAGATAGTTCTTGCACAGATCTTCACCTTTTTAGTCCTCAAAAAAAAGTCATTGGTCACCAAAATAAAATCGATCCTCGAAAAAGATTGATGTCTATCAGAATAAAAAGTATAATCCTTTTCCTGCAAGTGTCTCTCACGCCAAATATCTCGCAGTTCCAAGTCATCCTTCATTTCAAAAAAAGATTTAGGCAGTCTAGCATGACTTGGAATGCGCTTAAAAACTCCAGCCTTATCCATCTGTACATCCAAAACACCATTCCAGTCCCCCATAAAAATAAAAGATTTATAATCCAAGTGGGTAAGCTTTGTATAAAGTAAACTAAAAAAGTCAGCCTGTTGTTGTTGTTGATTAGGGGCATACAGTCCAACTAAAAGCGTCTTTTTGCCTTCTAACAACAAGTCTATCAGTACGTATCTTCCATGCTTGTCTGCTTCAATTAAATCCGCTGTTATAGCACTTTTAATATAAACAACCACTCCATTTTTCTTATTCATTGCAGAGGCAACAAAGTGCGTACCCAATCTTGAGTTCAATAAAAACTTTTGGTCCGTAGCCCTAATATGCGTTTCTTGCAAACATATAACATCTATCTTATATTGTTTTAAATATTGAAAAACTTTCTTTCTCTTCTGTGGTGAATTTAGTCCATTAACGTTCCAAGTCAAAAATTTAGTTGCCATGCATATCCTCCCAAAGCTCTTGAAGCACTCCTTTGATAGGACTATCTTCTTTAGGCCGTGCTCCTCCCACTGCTTGGCTATGAGTACGTTGTGAAGATTCTGAAGACTTTTGCTGGTCTTGTTCTTTTATTTTCCTTGCTCTTTTTAAAGCAGCACGCGTTACCCTTTGCTCTCTAGGATCATCCAGAGAAGTTATACCTTGATCTCCTTCAGCACCATTTTCCTCTGTTTCATCCTCTTGATGTTCTCCTTCTCCTTCTCCAGATCCCTTTGCAGCTTCCAGAAGTGTTAATGGGGTTGCTTTTAAAACAGTATTGTAGAAATCACGCACTTGCTTCACAGTAATCAACCGATACCTTTTGCCTTCATACATCACCATCAGCCCATCTGGAACCTCCCATCTGAACCTTATATCTCGCTGCTTGAGCTCTTGCACCAGAAATGTAAAATCCTTCCTTCTCCTTAAAATCTTTGGGGGGATTTCTTTTAAAACCAAAACTTCTTGCTCAGCAATCACAACTTTAGCATCATAGGCAGCTTGTATAACTTCATCTCTCATTTCTCTTTTTACGAAGTAAACCACCACATCTCTAGGCAGCTTTCTCTGTCTAGCAATCCATGAGTTTACACGAAACACTTTATCCATAGCTGCTCTTATTTCAGACGCTGGCTGATTCAATACCACTTCAAAAGCCTCGGAAACCAGCTGCTTTAAATCTTCCTTAACGTTCTCTTTTAAACCTCTGATTCTAACAGCAAACTGCATCTGGTAATATTGGGCAAGGCTTAACTCCCTTTCCATTTTGTCTCTTAAATTTTCATTCTCCCGTACTTTAACTTCTAATATTTCATTCTTTTGAGTCAACTCATCCACTTTTTCATCTAAATCTTCCACACATTCCGCCACTTTATGCACTGAAGACAATATGTCTACCTTCATCACGCTGAACTTCTGTTCCATCCTCTCTTCCATTCTCTCCTCCAGTTTCTCCAATTTCTCCTCCATCTGTGCAAATTTGTCACCCATTGATTGATTAATTGATTCCAAAAGTACCTGGGCGTGTTTATCCAAAGCATCTCGTAAGTCCTTCGGTGTCAATACATGAGGAGGGTGCAACGCCTGTAATGATGATTGTTGCACCGGAGAAGATCCACCACTCCGAAGAGTTTTAGGGGGAGGTTTAGCCGCCATCTTTTACTGTTCAATTATGACGCACTTTCATTTAGAGTTTAAAAAGTCCATCAAGCTAGAGAGTATAATAAAATAATCCTCTTCACCTTTTCCTCTTGTACCGCTCTGCCTGCTCCTTTAATCCATAGTCCTTTCTTCAGGCAGGGGTGGTCGCAGACGCCTGGCTCTGCTCCAAGAAATCCGGAGCAGAGACGCCAGCCAGCTGGGAGCAACCCAGGCTTCGGGGGAGTTCAATCCTTCAGCCGCCCAAGCTCCAAGCTCAGGCGGCCCCGGAGAACTCTACCCCTACCTGGGGCCTCACCCCCTCCTCTTCTCCCGAGGAGGGGGCTTCAAATTCGCCCAAACAGCTGTTCGGCGCTGTTTCGGGCGAAAAAACAACAGCTGAGCCGCGGGCAGCCCGGGAGAGCTGTCTCCGTCGCCGCGGAGCCACCGGAAGTTTGGGAATGCTTTTTGTTAATATTGTTTATTTTTAGCTTATGCCACCCAGGGTTACATGTTGTGAATTGGTCACTATATAAAAATGATAAAGAAATAAAGAAATATTTTTGTTATGTATATTCTCTATGTCATACCTTTAATTTTTTAACCAAAGAAAGTTGGAGGTACCTGATTCATTTAACAACTGCAGTGATTCACTTAACAAGTGTGGTAAAAAATGTCATAAAATCAGGTGTGACTTTCTTGTCCACTGCCTTGCTTAGCGACGGAAATGCAAATCTCAATTGAGGTTGTAATCTGAGGAATACTTGCTTGTATTTATTGATACGATCTTGTTTCCTTGTCTGCTTGTCTCTGCTGCAGTGATAAATTCTGTTTCATATTTTTTAAAAAAAATGGTAAGCAACATTTTATTTTAAACGATGGGCCATAAATATATGACTGAGATTTTTTTTTAAAAAAAACTTCATTACACGTTAGGCTCTTTTGCACGCTCGGTCAAAAGAAAGTAACCTTAAGGATCTACAAAATTTTGATTCTTGCAAAAGACTCTTCTTACTGGAATAACTGGACCAATGTCACAGGCTAATCCTTCCCTTTGTAAAAAAAAAAGATATTTTATGACGTGCCGAGTGGGACTCACACGACAGCCATCCAGGATGTTATGTTTCTCACAATGATTTGAGAGTTGCGTGGTGTTGGTTCTGCTCGGCACGCAGTGGACACAGCCTTCTGGGTGTGAATTTTCCCTTGGGCAGCAGGCCAAGAAAGAGTTCCCTTGGTTAAGTTCTCTAGTTGGTTAAGACAGAAAAAATGCAGATGAGCTTGAGACTGTTCTGGCCTTTGGCTATATATAGTGGATAGATTTGCTATTTTTAAATTGATTATTTGTCAGAGAAGGGTAGCAGTCTGTTCCCTTCTGGGAAGGCAACGGATCGAAGTGGTTCTGTCCAAAAGATCCTGATTATCCCTCCAAATTTCTGAACGGAATGGAATGGAATAGAATAGAATAGAATAGAATAGAATAGAATAGAATAGAATAGAATAGAATAGAATAGAATAGAATAGAATAGAATAGAATAGAATAGAATAGAATAGAATAGAATATATGGCACAGAATTGAATAATGAAGAGAGAATAGAATAGAATAGAATAGAATAGAATAGAATAGAATAGAATAGAATAGAATAGAATAGAATAGAATAGAGGTGGAAGGGACCTTAGAGGTCTTCTAGTCCAGCCCCCTGCTCAAGCAGGAGACCCTATACCATCTCAGACACGTGATTATCCAGTCTCTTCTTAAAAACCTCCAGTGATGGAGTGCCCACAATTTCTGGTGGCAAGCAGTTCCACTGGTTGATTGTCCTCACTGTCAGGAAGTTTCTCCTTAATTCCAGGTTGCTTCTCTCCTTGATCATTTTCCAACCATTGTTTCTTGTCCTTCCCTCTGGTGCTTTGGAGAATAATGTGACCCCCTCTTCTTTGTGGCATCCCCTCAAATATTGGAACACTGCTATCATGTCTCCCCTATTTCTTCTTTTCTTTAGACTAGCCAAACCCAAGTCCTGCAGCCGTCCTTCGTATGTTTTAGTCTCCAGGCCTTGGAGCATCTTAGTTGCTCTTCTCTGAATTTTTTCCAAACTCTAAAAATCTTTTATGTGATATGGTGACCAAAATTGGCTCCAGTATTCCAGGTGTGGTCTTACTAGGGTTTTATAAAGCGGTACAAATACCTCGCGTGGTCTTGATTTTGCGCCTCCGTTTATACAACCCAGGATTGTGTTAGCTTTTTTGTCTGCTGCTGTACACTGCTGGCTCATAGTCAAGTGATCGTCCACTAGGACTCCAAGGTCCCTCTCACAGTTACTGTTTTGAGCCAGGTCTCGCCTAGTCTGTATTTGTACCTTTGGTTTTTCCAAAGGGAAGAAGAAGAAGAAGAAGAAGAAGAAGAAGAAGAAGAAGAAGAAGAAGAAGAAGAAGAAGAAGAAGAAGAAGAAGAAGAAGAAGAAGAAGAAGAAGAAGAAGAAGAAGAAGAAGAAGAAGAAGAAAGAAGGAGGAGGAGGAGGAGGAGGAGGAGGAGGAGGAGGAGGAGAAGGAGAAGAAGAAGAAGAAGGAGAAGGAGAAGGAGAAGGAGAAGGAGAAGGAGAAGGAGAAGGAGGAGGAGGAGGAGGTGGAGGAGAAGGAGAAAAGAAAGAAAAAAGAAAGAAAGAAAGAAAGAAAGAAAGAAAGAAAGAAAGAAAGAAAGAAAGAAAGAAAGAATTTCATTGTACAGCACATACAGATAGTCTTTGACGTATGCCTACAATGCAGCCTGCTAGTTAACATTGTAAGATGAGGACCACCTGTATGTACTCTACAAGGAAATTCTTCTACTTTCTGTAAAAGAAAATTTGGAGAGATAATCAATGCACTATGTTCTTCTGGGCAGAACCACTTTGCTCGTTAGCAGTTGTAAGTCATGACGGTCATAAAGTGGGTCACCAGGATTGTGCCCCAATTGTTACCTTGAAACTTTGCTGTCCAGTGTGTGGGAACAATCCAGAGAAAGAAATGTTTGGGGGAATATTAAAAAAGGCAGAATATATTTCCCCAAAGGAATAATGGTGAAGATCTTTAAAAAGGCAGAAACCTCCCCCCCCACCACCAGAAAACTCAACAGAAACCAGCATTTAGAAATGCAAATTTAATAATCCATTCAGTCAGTTGGTGGCCCCCAGGGGGAGGTCCTTCTCTGTGGGCGCCCCGGAACTATGGAATCGGTTGCCGGTTGAGCTCCGGATGGTGCCCGACCTTCGCTCCTTCCGTCGCGAGCTGAAGACACACTTATTTGAACAAGCCGGCCTGGCCTGATAGGGGATGGGTTGGGTTTTTTTATTGTCATTTTTAATATATGTATTTACTGTTTTTAGCTTGGGCATATGTTTAATTTTTCTTTTAACTTTTGTATTTTTGTATTTTTTATATGTCTGCCCTGTTCACCGCCCTGAGTCCTTCGGGAGAAGGGTGGTATATAAATAAAATTATTATTGTTATTATTATTATTATTATTATTATTATTATTATTATTATTATTATTATTATTATTATTATTATTATTATTATTTATTCAGGAAGTTTGGAGCCAGGAAGCTAGAAATTAGGAAGATAAAGACACCTAAAATCTACATACCCCCACCCAAATTCTAAGGACAGGAGACATACAGTAATAGGATTAACCAACCAATACCAAAAGGGCACACTCAGACTCAGGTCAAAGTCCATGACACAGGAAATACAAAGCCTCAAACAGGAGCAGGAAACAACCTCAAGATCCCCAGAAGGTATAAAAACCCACCACACCCTGCTTCATGTGGTCAGTTTTTCCCACAGCCATCTTTCTGTCTGGCTCTGCTCTTCAATAAACTGCAACCTTTTTTCTAAAGCGGTCTCCGTGTTGTTTATTCCCGGCTTGGCCTGGACCCTGATGAAGACTTTTCTTTCAACAAGTGTGAAAACCCCAGTGGAAATTCAAGGCTTTTACAAGGATGAGTGACCTGCCAGTCTGATTTTGGAACAGAGGCTTTGAAATTACACGCAGAGGGAAGAGCCAATGCTTCTATTTGGAAGGTTGATAGAAATAAGGAGGCCAAATTTCTATTTATTTATTTATTCAAATTTCCACAGCCAGCTCGCGACAGCCCAGTTGCCACAGCCAACTCATCATTGGACAATTCACTGTGGGACGAGAGTTACACTGATATTGAAGAAATAGGCTAACAGAGTCATTAAAGAAAGAAGGCCAAAGGAGGGACAAAGTGAAATGTGCATGACAAAAATTAAAATATTTTTAAAATAATTTCAAATAATTAAAATGAAATGTTGAATTGTCCTGCAGTGAGTTGTCCCTTGGTGAATTGGCCATAGCGAGTTGACCATGGCAAGCTGGCCGTGGTGAGTTGGCTGCAGCAAGCTGTCCCATTCACCACCAGGAGATGGTGAGTTCTAGTCCTATCTTAGGCACAAAAGCTGGCTGGGTGAGGTTGGGCCAATCACCAGGAGACGGTGAGTTCTAGTCCTATCAAGCACAAAAGCTAGCTGGGTGACTCTGGGCCAATCGCCAGGAGACGGTGAATTCTAGTCCTATCATAAGCACAAAAGCTGGCCAGGTGACTCTGGGCCAATCACCAGGAGACGGTGAGTTCTAGTCCTATCTTAGGCACAAACACTGGCTGGGTGACTCTGGGCCAATCGCCAGGAGACGGTGTGTTCTAGTCCTGCCTTAGGCATGCAAGTTGGCTGGGTGACCTTGAGCCACCATCTTGCTGAGCCTGGCTCACCTCACAGGGTTATTGTGATAGGGAAAATAGGAGAAAAGAGTATTAGTTGAGTCTGTCATCTTGAGTTATTTATAAAAAGAAAAACTAAAATAAACAGATAAAACCAATCCAGTTAGTGGCGATCCCTTTTAGTTCAACTCATTTTAGCGGGAAAGAGTTAAACACATACTTCCCATTTGCCTTAAACTGAATAAGGGTTGAAAATCACTTCCTCTGGATTTATTGTGCCAAATATTTAAGAACTGGCATCTGCTCAAATTTTGGCAGAACTAAATATTACCAGCTGCAATGGTCATGTCTTACAAATGGGATTCCGGGCATTTAAAGAGGCATTAATCAAATCGCCTTTTCTCAGTGAAATTTTTAAATAAGATACGGGAGCGATTTGTTCCCCTGGAAAGCTGATAAGTCTCAAATCAAACACAGCCGGAGGTACTCCGATGATCTTATCCATTAACTAGATTGAAACACAATACTAAACTACGATTTAACATCTGAGCGCAGGAAGAAAGTGTGTGTGTGTGTGTGTGTGTGTGTGTGTGTGTGTATGTGTAAAGGACATGAATGACTCCTAAATGCAAAAAAAAAAAGAATTCTGATTCCCAATGAGACACAGTGGGATAAGGATCGATTCAAAGGCCACATAAATATGAGAATTTTAAGACTGCTTTGCATTTTTTCCCCCAATTAAAATTGCCTGTTGGGCAGAATCTGGCTTGGAAGAACTACTCTCTATGGCAGCGTCCCTCAACCTTGACTGCTTTAAGTGGTGTGGATTTCAATTCCCAGAATTCCCCAGCCAGCATGGCTGGCTGGGGAATTCTAGGAATTGAGTTTCACATGGCTTTGTGGGAAGTCAACCCCTCCCCCAGAGAAGGAAATATTAAAAGGGCAGAATATTATATTTCCTCAAAGGATCTTAAAGAGGCAGAAAAACATGCCCAGTTTTTTCTTAATAGCCCCAAGTCTCCCTCCCCCAAGCAGAAACCAGCTCTGTAGAAATGCAGGTGTAAATAATCCATTCAGGGAGGTTGGAGGCCTCCAGCTAGAAGCTTAGGAAGACCCCTAAAATCTACATACCCCACCCAAATTCTAAGGACAGGAGACATAATAGGATTAACCCACAGATGCCAAAGGGGCACACTCAGACTCAGGTCAAAGTTCATGACACAGGAAATGCAAAGCCTCAAACAGGAACAGGAAACAACTCCAAACCAAAGGCTTCAGAGGGTATAAAAACCCACTCCCTACATGTGCTCGCTCTCTTTTCTTCCAGAGCCATCTTCCTGTCTGGCTCTCCTCTTCAACAAACTGCAACCTTCTTTCTAAAGCGGTCTCCGTGTTGTTTATTCCCGGCTTGGCCTGCACCCTGATGAAGACTTTTCCTTCAACAGCTTAAAGATACCAAGTTTTTTTTAAAAAAACAACGTTTATTGTCTATCTCTCCTTGGTTGAATCCAGCAGAAAAGGAATGAAAGTATTGCTAGAGATCTTACATCTAGGTCTAGGCAAAAATGTGGGTTTGTCTTTTTGCCAAAATCTCATTTTCAGGTCCAAAGTTTCATTGCAACAAGCAACCTGGCACTGCAGAGCGACAGAGCGGTGACGTCCTTGGCAAAGCACAGCAATCAATCCTCCTTTCAATCCGAGTTGTGCGATACACAGAACCGCAATGAAGGATCTGGCCTTTGTGTGCGGTGTAGGCCTGCTGGCCTTCGTAATAGGAGGGCCGAAAGGAAGTTACGGATTGCAGTTTCCCTCGTCCTTTACCACCGTCCCCATCAGACAGCACAAACCTTACGTTACTTTTATAAATATTACTTGAGGCTGGTAACAAATTATTTCAGTGTGGTTATGAGGAAGACATGAGTGTTTTACAGCCCTGGAGCAACATCTGAATCTTTGGCTGTCCTTGTCCGGCCTGCGTGAAGTCAAGCTATTCTCCAAAGCACCAGAAGGCTGGACAAGAAGCCACGGATGGAAACTGATCAAGGAGAGAAGCAACCTAGAACTAAGGAGAAACTTCCTGACAGTGAGAACAATTAACCAGTGGAACAACCTGCCTCCAGAAGTGGTGAATGCTCCAACACTGGAAGTTTTTAAGAAGAGACTGGACAGCCTTTTGTCTGAAATGGTCTATGGTTTCCTGCCTGAGCAGAGGGTTGGACTAGATGACCTCCAAGGTCCCTTCCAACTTTATTATTATTATTATTATTTTGCAAAGCAATTGTTTAAAATCTAAATAAAGGATTGCCGACGGGCGATCCACAGGGGGAGGGCGTTCTCTGTGGGCGCGCCTGCCCTATGGAATCAACTGCCAACGGAACTCCGGACTGCCCCCGACCTTCGTTCA
>CM044356.1:216957780-217157780 GCA_024294585.1 Vipera latastei
AACCGTGTTGCTTTCCCAAATTTAACCCCTGGATTCGCAGAGCCACAAGCCAACCGACCACATTGAGCCTTGGCATGTCGTGTGAACGCAGCCAATCGTGGCTAATTCGGCAGCTCGGCCCTCTCCGGCTTACTTAATGTAAGTAGCCCTTGACGTAACAGCCGTTCATTTAGTGACTGAAGTCACAACAGGGCTGAAAGAAAGGGACGTAGGACCGTTTTTCATACTTACGACCGCTGCGGCATCCCCAGGGTCACGTGATCAGATGCTTGGCAACTGGCTCAGACTTGTGACCACATGATCCCCTTTTGCGATCTTCTGACAAACAGAGTCCATGGGGAAACCAGATTCCCTTAATGGCCTCTAGGGGGCGCTAGGTGACACTCCTTTGCTGCCATCTACTGTATGTTTTTGCTGCTGAGCTCCCTTGGATGCCCACTAGATGGCAGCAAAGGAGTGTCACCTGGCGCCCCCTAGTGGTCATTAGGATTTTTGCATCCCAGATTTGGGAGGCCTACCTGAGAAATAAAATAGAGGCCAAAGTAACCCTCCAGGGCAGACTCTGAGATAACCTTTGACCACCAACAAATGAGATAGTTGGATTACATAAACCAGTGGTTTCTCAACCTTGGGAGCTTGAAGATGGTGGACTTCAACTCCCAGAATTCCTCCGTCAGCCTAGCTTTGAGCCTAGCTGGCAGGGGAATTCTGGGAGTTGAAGTCCACCCATCTTCAAGCTGCCAAAGTTGAGAAACACTGAGATAAATGTTTGCTCCAGTAAAAGTTCTCCTATCAACCATTGGATAAGTCACTAAATCTCTGATAAACATCGCTATTAAAACAAACCACACATATTCGCTTCAGAGCTTGTGCTCTTCAAAAATTTGTTTGGGTCATCTGAACGATACTGCCGATATACTCACCCAGAACAGACTTGAATAGAATAGAATAGAATAGAATAGAATAGAATAGAATAGAATAGAATAGAATAGAATAGAATAGAGCTGGAAGGGACCTTGGAGGTCATCTAGTCCAACCCCCTGCTCAGGCAGAAAACCCTATACTATTTCAGACAAATGGCTGTCCAGTCTCTTCTTAAAAACTTCCAGTGTTGGAGCATCCACAGCTTCTGGAGGCAGGTTGTTCCACTGGTTAATTATCCTCACTGTCAGGAAGTTTCTCCTTAATTCCAGGTTGCTTCTCTCCTTGATGAGTTTCCAACCATTGTTTCTCGTCCTTCCCTTACAGAGTTCCATCTTGAACAGATTATTTCTTCAAATCTGAGAGCAAAGAAATTTTTTTTCCTTCTGTGCTGTGGGACTTTTCAGTTTATTGATTTAAAGTCCAAGATTATTTTGGACCTACGATGGCTGACTTCTGCTTTGTAGGTCCGCCCCTTGTTCTTGTCCTCTTTCTAAAATTTGCAACGTATAAATCTCCACTATTTTTCTTTTTTCTTTTTTCCTGGGGAAAATACACAGGCTGGTAGCCAAAGTTTTGAGTTGGTTAGTTCGAAGATGCCAGCTTTTAATGTTTTTCCAAAAAGTCCTAACTTGAAGGATGGCAGGTGGAACACAGAATGAGTCAAATAATAATAATAATAATAATAATAATAATAATAATAATAATAATAATAATAATAATAATAATAATAATAATAATAATAATAATAATAATAATAATAATAATAAAATGAGTTTAAAAATAATTCAAATAATTACTGGAAATGTAAACAAAGGCCAGGTACCTACTACCATATCTGGTGGGTATGCCCTAAAGCGAAAAAATTCTGGCTTAAGATACATACATGGTTGGAAAAAGATGACTGAAATACAGGTTGAATTTAAAGCAGAACTTTTTCTGTTAGGAATATTAAGAGCTAAGTATGAGAAGCAGACCGATTTTATTTTCCTGGGCTCCAAGATCACTGCAGATGGGGACTGTAGCCAAGAAATTCAAAGACGCTTTCTCCTGGGGAGGAAAGCCATGGCAAATATAGACAGCACACTAAAAACCAGAGACATCACCCTGCCAACAAAAGTGCGTATAGTCAAGGCTATGGTCTTCCCAGTTGCAATGTATGGCTGTGACAGTTGGACCATAAGAAAGGCCGAGCGCCAAAGAATTGAGGCCTTTGAACTCTGGTGTGGGAGAAGACTCCTGCGAGTCCCTTGGACTGCAAGGCGATCAAACCGGTCAGTCCCAGAGGAGATCAACCCTGACTGCTCTTTAGAAGGCCATATCCTGAAGTTGAGACTCAAATACTTTGGCCACCTGATGAGAAGGAAGGAAGGACTCACTGGAGAAGAGCCTAATGCTGGGAAAGGTTGAGGGCAAGAGAAGAAGGGGACGACAGAGAATGAGGTGGCTGGATGGAGTCACTGAAGCAGGAGGCGTGAGCTTAAATGGACTCCAGAAGATGGTAGAGGACAGGAAGGCCTGGAGGAATGTGGTCCATGGGGTCGCGATGGGTTGGACACGACTTCGCAACTAACAACAACAGTGAGAAGGAGAATGAGTATCTAACATTGCATGTATTGACAGCAGCCAGAATAGCATTTGCCCAATACTGGAAAAATGAAAACCTACCAACAGAGGAGATTTTAATCAAGAAAATGTTAAGAGTGTGCAGAAATGGACGGATTAACCTTAGAGGTTAAAGAGAAAGAGGATTCAATTTATTTTAAAACATGGGATAAATTTTACCAATGGTTAGGAAAATGAACTAGCGAGAAATGAATGTGATATGTTATTTTGAATATATATTAGTAAGGAGAATGATATGTATTGACTGATTGATACCGTTTATGATTATCGTTTAGCGAATATATATTATAGCTATTTACTGTTATATTCATTAGCATTAATTGAACATATGTACCCGGACAATAGTCTGTTTGCTAAAGCTTGAAAATGTTATTGGGGGGCAACCCCAATGTTGTTCCCAACCCCGTTCCCACCCCAATCCCGATCCTAACCCCATCCCAAACCCTGATCCTTACCCTGGTTATATCCTCTTCCTAACCCTATCAAACTAAATAAAAACTCTTATAAAAAAGAATGAGTCGAGAAAGCAAAGTTCCTGCAATGTTACTGGGGACTTTAACGTTGAAAATAACAGCAGTGCATATAGACCACAATTGAGCCCAAATTTTCCGTTGCTAAGCGAGACACTCGTTCGGTGAGTTTTGCCCCGTTTTATGTCCTTTCTTGTTAAATGAATCACTGCGGTTAAGTTAGTAGAGCCTTGGTGGAGCAGTGGGCTAATGCCTCCTTAAGTAACACCAGCTGCCTGCAATTAGTGCAGGTTCGAGTCCCACCAGGCTCAAGGTTGACTCAGCCTTCCATCCTTCCGAGGTAGGTAAAATGAGGACCCAGATTGTTGGGGGCAATTAAGCTGACTTTGTAATAATGCCGCTTGGGGTGTGTGTGAAAGCCCTAACAAGCAGCCATATACATAGAATGAAGGCTACTGCTAAGCTTGTAAGCCGCCCTGAGTCTTCGGAGAAGGGCGGGATATAAATGGAATTAAAATAAAATAAAATAAAATAAATAAAATAGTAACGCGGTTGGTAAGTGAAGCTGGCTTCGCAAAAAAGGTCGCAAATAGTGAGCACGTGACCCCGGCACATGGCAACCAGCATAAATCTGAGTCAGCTGCCAAGCGACCGAATTTTTTTCCCATGACCACAAGGATGCTACAACAGACGGAAGTGTGGGAAAATGGTCATTCAGGTGCCATTGTAAGTTTGTAGAGTCATATTATTATCATATTATATAATAATAATAATAATAATAATAATAATAATAATAATAATAATAATAATAATAATAATAATAATAATAATAATAATAATAATAATAATAATAAAGTTGGAAGGGACCCTGGAGGTCATCTAGTCCAACCCCCTGCTCAGGCAGGAAACCCTATACCATTTCGGACAAATGGCTGTCCAGTCTCTTCTTTAAAAACTTTCAGTGTTGGAGCATCCACAGCTTTTGGAGGTAGGTAGTTCCACGGGTTATTTGTTCATTAAACCAACTGTTGTAAGTTGAGCGCTGCCTGCTTTAAGAGGCAGCCTCTGCCTGGATTATATTCCCAGGCTGAAGTTACAAGGCTTAAGATCTTTCCAGAAAGATCATTTTGAGACAAAAAAACCATTGTTTGAACCATCTGATGCGGTCCCTGCCAATTCTTCTCTGTCTCCCCTGGAATCTGCATTTGATGTGTGTTTGATTTCCCGCAGCCTGTGATCTTTTACTGAATGGAGGAAAACTGAGTGACTTTGCTGGTTTCCTGCTTAGACAGATTGTCAGGCAGAGAGAAAACAGGCCAGGGTTTGGGGTTTTCCCCCACCCTCCCACCCAAAAAAAAGAGAAAAACCAGGATTTAATTTGTCAGGAGCCCTCTAGCCTGAGACAGGAGTGATTTGGGTGGGCTGCTGAACTGGGTCTACTGGGAAATCGCTGTTTCTGGATACGGAAGGTGCCAGCATCTTCTCTATAGAATAGAATAAACAGAGATGGAAGGGACCTTATAGGTCATCTAGTCCAGCCCCGTCCTTAAGCAGTAGAAGCGCTAACCTTTCTGACAGTTGGCTGTCCAGTCTCTTCTTGAAAGATTCCAGTCCTGTCAGAAAATTTTGGAGAGGATCAACTTTCTCCATCGTCCAGAGCCGTCAAAGAAAAACTTGTTTCTTCCAAACGGATCATCGGTTTAACTCCGTCACTTGAGCAGGTGTCTGGGAAAAACAAAACGAAACAACAAAACAGATCCTGTTTCCTCTCCCGCAACCAATCTTTTACCCTTTTGCTGTCCTTGCAGAGCCGATTATGGCTTAAAAGATGGTTATGGTTATGTACTGGGTTTTGCTGATACACCAAGTGGGTTGCTGGAGCAGCTAACGGCTCTCCAGCAACCCAGACTAACTGTCTCCTGTCCTGCAGTTGGCTAGCCCCAGGCGGCAAGAGTGGGTTCAAACCTATTGGCTGCCGCCTAGGGGCTAGACTATATATTGCGGCTGGTTGCAGCCCATGCTTCAGTACAGTTCTAGCAAGAATAAAGTATGAGTTATCCTGTACTCAGCCTCATGTATTCATTCCTGCACCTAAGAGCCCACTACTTAACAGTTATCTTGCTCAAGTAAATTATCCCAAGCTCCCGTTTGTAGGCATCGTACCTGCACTTTGGCCCTGGAGAGAGTGGAATATGGTGGAAAAGAGCAGCGGCCCAATATCTCCGGGGCTGCCCCAAAGAAGAGGCAGTCAAGCTATTCTCCAAAGCGCCCGAAGGCAGGACAAGAAGCCACGGATGGAAACTAATCGAGGAGAGAAGCAACCTGGAACTAAGGAGAAATTTCCTGACAGAAGAATTAATTGGTAGAACAACTTGCTTCCAGAAGTTGTGGCCGTAATGTCTAGTAGTTTAATGAAAAGAAGTGACATGATAGCAGTCTTCCAATATCTCAGGGGCTGCAGATCCAGCTATCCAGGTTGCTGTCATTAAGCGAGGACCTTTATGCTTCTCCTGCTGTGAGCAGCCTGCCTTGAACCGGGGTTAGCAACTGGAGGACGGAGATAGTAGTGTTCAGCTGCTGGAGGAGGGGGCTACAGGGGTGGGTGGTCAACTTTAGAGCAGCTAAAAGGACAGTTGAGAGGAATTGAGGCAGAGACAGTCCAGGTAGGGCAGGAGAAGGTGACCCTTGCACTCTGCAACCTGTTGTAAATGCCGGCCAGTCCCCAAGGGCCCAGATTTTGATCACACGATTGTGGCATTGCAGCAGCCAGAGCCTCAAGGACCAGCCATAACCGCCAGTCAGCACTCTCGTGATTTCAAGCAGTCGTTGAACGAAGGGACACAACCTGAGAACTTGCTGCAAACCGATGAAGGAGAGAAGCAGCCTGGGATTAAGGAGAAACTTCCTGACAGCGAGGAGAATTAACCAGTGGAACAGCTTGACACCAGAGGTTGTGGGTGCTCCATCACCAGAGGTTTTTAAGAAGAGACTGGATATTCACTTGTCTGAGATGGCATGGGTTCTCCTGCTTGAGCAGGGGGCTGGACTAGAAGACCTCCAAGGTCCCTTCCAGCTCCATTCTGATTGAATGATTGATTGATTAAACTAATCAAAGAAAGAAGCAACCTTGAATTAAGGAGAAACTTCCTAACAGCGAGGACAATTCACCAGCGGAACAGCTTAGCCTCCAGAAATTGTGGGGGCTCCACCACTGGAGGTTTTTAAGAAGAGGCTAGACAGTCACTTGTCTGTGATGGTACAGGTAGTCCTCGACTTACAACAGCTTGTTTAGAGACCATTCAAAGTTACAACGGCACTGAAAAAAGTGTATGTTTTTCACACTTACAACCATTGCTGCATCCCCAGGATAAAAATTCAGATGCTTTGGCAACTGACTCATATTTATGACGGTTGCAGTGTCCCGAGGTCATGAGATCCCCTTCTGACAAGCCAAGTTCATAGGGAAGCCAGATTCACTGAACAACCGAGTCATTAATTGAACAGCTGCAGTGATTCACTTAACAACGGTAGCCTGAAAGGTAGTAAAATGACTCAACATTCACTTCACCAATGTTTTGCTTAGCAACAGAAATTATGGGCTCCATTGCGGCCGTAAGTCGAGGACTACCTTTATAGGGTCTCCAGCTTGAGTAGGGGGTTGGACTAGAAGACCTCCGAGGTCCCTTCCAGCTCTACTCTGATCGATTTGCACATCTATATTTGGTTTAGGGGAGCGATCCAGAAAGAGGTGAATTTATAGACAGTCCTCGCTTAACGACCGATCGTTTAGCAACCATGAGAAGTTACGGCAGATTTTCCCCCCCACACACACAAAAGCTACAGGCAGTCCTTGATTTGCAACCACAATGGAGCCCCCAATTTCTGTTGCCAAGCAAGGCAGTTAAGCGAGCTTTGCCCCGCTTTACGACCTTTCTTGTCGCAGTTGTTAAGTGAATCTCTGCAGTGGTTAAGTTAGTCATGCGGTTGTTAAGTGAATCTGGCTTCCCTCCTCGACTTTGCTTGTTAGAAGGTCGCAAAATGGGGATCACGCGACACACACATACACACACACACACACATACACCCCGGGACACTGACTGTCTTAAATATGAGTCGGTTGCCGAGCCTCTGAATTTTGAACATGGGACCCCCGGGGAAGCTGCAGCGGTCGTAAGGGTGAAAAAAAGGTCATAAAGTCACTTTTTTCAGGGCCTCGGAACATCAAACCGTCGCTCGACAAACGCTTGTAAGTCGAGGACTAACTTGCACCCAGCTAGCTGATTCACAGTGTAGATCAGGGGTCTCCCAACGTGGCCACTTTAAGACGTGTGGACTTCAACTCCCAGAATTCCCCAGCCAGCTGGCTGGGGAATTCTGGGAGTTGGAGTCCACACGTCTTAAAGTGGCCACGTTGGGAGACCCCTGGCGTAGATCCTAGTTTTAAAAAAACAGCCACAACAGATGCCAGGAATAAACTGAATCACACAAACTGTGATGCAAGCGTAAGAGAATGAGGGCAATGCGTGTGTTTCCCCGCCCCCAGCTTAGTGTCACTTGTGAACATCTGTTTGGGGAAAGAGAAAAAGGAATTGATTGCAGCCCTGGGGAGAGGCAGGAGAAGAGAAATTAATTGGGACTGACAGGAAAAATAAAAATAAAAATGGATTGCGACTGTTTCAGGGCAGGGGGATGATAGCAAGGGGTTGTGAGAACAAGCGGGTTGGGTGGGTGCGAATTTGCAAAAACAAATTCGATTTGGAAAGGCAGAGAAGAACAGAGGAACTTTCACATTGCTTAAACTCGGCTTCCAGGTAAACAAATCAAGGGTTGAGTTGTGGAACATGAGCACAAACGTGCCGGGGACATAATGTACAACAAGGAGCGGGCCATATAAATTTTCCCGTCCTTCTTCTTCTTCTGCGCTGGAGTTTCCCACTGCTTCTTTCGACCGGTCCCAATAGGGATGAGTGACGGCAAAGGAGATGGGTTTGAAAACTTGGGAATCTCTCCCAGATCTCCTTTTTCCCCCCCTTTTTCCTGGAAAAGGGGCTTATTCTTTCTCAAGTTGGACTCTGGAATTTTGGAGGGAAAAATGTGTCCTGAAAGCAAAGCTGAATACATGCAGAGACCTTCAATCAGAATAGAGCTGGAAGGGACCCTGGAGGTCTTCTAGTCCAGCCCCCAGCTCAAGCAGGAGACCTTCAATCAGAATGTTGTGATTCAGGGTCAGCCTGTGGGTTTGGCAGTTGGGTCGGACGACTCAGAGGAGGAGGGGGGTGTTGAAGAGCTTGCTGAGGGGGTTGAAGATCTTGCTGATGAGAGCCCTCAGCCAGGCCCCTCCCACCTAGTCACGACAGAGACCCAGCTGTGTGAGCCTGACAGCGTGGATGAAGATGACCCACAGCTGGCCCTGTTCAAGGACGCCCGACGCAGGAGGCAGTCAATCAGGAGTAAACAGAGGAAGGCAATGGGGCACCTCGGAAGGAGGCAGAGAGAAGCCACGCCCTGAACTGTATTTAAGGGGGAATGCGTGGGAGGGCTGGTTTGCTGAAGGCAACCGCTTGATTAGTTCCTGTTTCATAGCTCCTGTTTCATGGTTGGTGTCTTGTTTTGCTGTTTTATGTTAATAAATTTGGCAGGCTTAATTCCAGCCTCTTGCCGTTTGTAAAGGGGTTGTCCCTGCCTTTTCTGCAGGGCTGGTAGCAGGCTGGTACAGAACACAGAATAGAGCTGGAAGGGACCTTGGAGGTCTTCTAGTCCAACCCCCTGCTCAAGCAGGAGACCCTATACCCATTTCAGGCAGATGGTTGTATAGTCTCTTCTTAAAAGCCTCCAGTGATGGAGCACCCACAACTTCTGACAGCAAGCTGTTCCACTGGTTAATTGTTCCCACTGTCAGAACATTTCTCCTTAATTCCAGGTTGCTTCTCTCTCTGGTTAGTTTCCATCCATTGTTTCTTGTCTCGACTTCTGATGCTTTGGATAATAAGTTGACCCCCCCTCTTCTTTCTGGCAGCCCCTGAAATACCAGAATAACTGCTATCATGTCTCCCCTACTCCTTCTTTTCTCTAGACTGGCCATACCCAATTCCTGCAACCGTTCTTCATGTGTTTTTGTCTCCGGGCCTTTAATCATCTTAGTTGCACTTCTCCGCACTTTTTCCAAAGTCTCAATATCTTTTTGCAATTTGATGACCAAAACTGGGTGCAGTATTCCAGGTGTGGCCTTACTAAGGCTTTATAAAGCGGTACTACTACTTCACATGATTTTGATTCTATGCTTCTGTTTATACAACCAAGTGTGGGAAGAATCCAGAGAAAAAAATATTTTGGGGAATATTAAAAAAGGCAGAATATATTTCTCCAAAGGAATAATGGAGAAGATCTTTAAAAAGGCAGAAACGTCTCCCACCCCCAGCCAGAAAACTCAGCAGAAACCAGCTTTTAGAAAGGCAGATGTAATAATCCATTCAGGAAGGTTAGAGCCAGGATGCTAGAAGCTGATGAGATTAGGAAGACAAAGACCCCTAACATCTACATACTCCACCCAAACTCTAAAGGTCATAACCTTTTGGAACATAATAGGATTAACCCACCATCAGAATACCAAAAGGGCACACTGAGACTCAGGTCAAAGTGCATGACACAGGGAATACAAAGCCTCAAACAGGAACAGGAAATGACCTCAAAAGCCCCAGAAGGTATAAATATCCAGCACTCCCAGCTACATGTGGTCAACTTTCCCAGAGCCTTGGTGGAACAGTGGGCTAATGCCTCCTTAAGTAACACCAGCTGCCTGCAATTAGTGCAGGTTCGAGTCCCACCAGGCTCAAGGTTGACTCAGCCTTCCATCCTTCCGAGGTAGGTAAAATGAGGACCCAGATTGTTGGGGGCAATTAAGCTGACTTTGTAATAATGCCGCTTGGGGTGTGTGTGAAAGCCCTAATAAGCAGGCATATACATAGAATGAAGGCTACTGCTAAGCTTGTAAGCCGCCCTGAGTCTTCGGAGAAGGGCAGGATATAAATGGAATTAAAAAAAAAATCTGTCTGGCTCTGCTCTTCAATAAACTACAACCTTTTTTCTAAAGCAGTCTCCATTTTGTTTATTCCCGGCTTGGACTGGACCCTGATGAAGACTTTTTCTTTCAACACAAGGATTGTATTAGCTTTTCTGGCTGCTGCTGCACATGGCTGGCTCGCAGTCAAGTGTTCGTCCACTAGGACTCCAAGGTCCCTCTCACAGTTGCTGTTTTTGAGCCAGGTTTTGCCCAGTCTCTACTTGTGCCTTTGGTTTTTCCCGTCTAAATGTTCCACATTAAAACACATTTTGTTGGATAGGGCCCATTGTTCAAGTCCTTCAAGCTCCTTTTGGATCCTGAGTTTGTCTTCTGGGGTGTTGGCTACTCTTGCCAGCTTAGTGTCATGTGCAAATTTGATGAATTGCCCTTCTATTCCCTCATCCCTCCTTGTGGTCATTAGTCAAGGCCTACCTCAGGAGTAGGCCACCTCGGCTCTTTTATGACTCATGGACTTCAACTCCCAGAATTCCTGAGTCAGCTGACTCAGGAATTCTGGGAGTTGAAGTCCATGAGTCATAAAAGAGCCAAGGTTGCCTACCCCCTCCATTTTATGACCTTTCTGGCCACAGCTGTTCAGTGAATCACTGCAGTTGTGAAGTCAGGAGCACAGCTGTTCAGCAAATCTGGCTCACATGACCCTGGGACACTGCAATTGTCATAAATACATGCAGTTGCCAAGGGTCTGAATTTTGATCAGGCGACTGTAGAGATGCTGAATGGTTGTACATGTGAAAAACGGGGATAAGTCACAGTTTTTTAGCGCTGTTGTAATTTCGAGCAGTCATTAAACGAATGGTTTGCAGAAATGTGCGCATGAAGCTTTTTGCAACACGAAAACCAACAGCATTGTCTGCTTTATGAAAAGTATAGGTATCTTTTTTCAAAAAAAAAAAGATCAGCAAAGTAAAGTTCTACATTTAGGCAAGAAAAACCAAATGCATAAGTACAGTATAGGTGCTATCTTGCTCAGTATAGTAGTAACTGTGAGAGGGATAATAATAATAATAATAATAATAATAATAATAATAATAATAATAATAAGAAGAAGAAGAAGAAGAAGAAGAAGAAGAAGAAGAAGAAGAAGAAGAAGAAGAAGAAGAAGAAGAAGAAGAAGAAGAAGAAGAAGAAGAAGAAGTTGGAAGGTATCTTAGAGGTCATCTAGTCCAACCCCCTTCTCAGGCAGGAAACCCTATACCATTTTAGACAAGTGGCTGGCCAGTCTCTTCTTAAAAACTTCCAGTGTTGGAGCATTCACCGCTTCTGGAGGCAGGTTGTTCCACTGGCTAATTGTTCTAACTGTCAGGAAGTTTCTCCTTAGTTCTAGTTTGCTTCTCTCCTTGATTAGTTTCCATCCGTTGCTTCTTGTCCTGCCTTCAGGTGCTTTGGAGAATGGCTTGACTCCCTCTTCTCTGGGGCAGCCCCTGACATATCGGAACATGGCTATCATGTCACTCCCTGGTCATTCTCTTCATTAAACTAGACATCCCCAATTCCAGCAGCCGTTCCTTATATGTTTTAGCCTCCAGTCCCCTGATGATCTTTATTGCTCTTCTCTACACTCTGTGGAGTCCTAGTGGACAATCCCTTAAATATGAACCAGCCGTGTGCTGCAGCTGCCAAAAAAGCCAACACAGTGCTAGGTTGCATTAATACAGGGATAGAATCAAGATCATATGATGTGTTAATACTGCTTTATACTGCACTGGTAAGGCCATACTTGGAATCCTGCATCCAGTTTTGGTCACCACGATGTAAAAAAGATGTTGAAACTCTGGAAAGAGGGCAGAGAAGAGCAACAAAGATGATCAGGGGACTGGAGGCTAAAACTTACAAAGAACAGTTGCTGGAATTGGGAATGTCTAGTTTAATGAAGAGAAGGATGAGGGGGGAACATGATAGCAATCTTTCAATACCTGAGGGGCTGCCCCAAAGAAAAGGGGGTCAAGCTATTCTCCAAAGCACCTGAAGGCAGGACAAGAAGCAATGGATGGAAACTCATCAAGGAGAGAAGCAACCTAGAACTAAGGAGAAATTTCCTGACAGTGAGAAAAATTAATCAGTGGAACAACCTGCCTCCAGAAGCTGTGAATGCTCCAACACTGGAAGTTTTTAAGAAGAGACTGGACAGCAATTTGTCTGAAATGGTATAGGGTTTCCTGCCTGAGCAAGGAGTTAGACTAGATGACCTCCAAGGTCCCTTCCAACTCTCTATTCTGTTCTGTTCTGTTCTATTCTATTTCCTATATTCTATTCTATTCTATTCTATTCTATTCTATTCTATTCTATTCTATTCTATTCTATTCTATTCTATTCTATTCTATTCTATTCTATTCTATTCTATTCTATTCTATTCTATTCTATTCTATTCTAAATTTTAGTACACACTTGCAGATTCACATTCGTTGTGGTTTCCCCTTGTTTATTTCAGGGTCTAAAAATGCTACCGAGGGAGGAGGGAAGAGAGAACATTAAGAATACATTTTTCTTCACCCCTAAATAAAATCTGAAGTGGAAAAATCTCTGGCAAACATAAATATGGAAAAACTGCCGGCCGTACCAACAGCCATTTTGCCTCGGTTATTTTCCAGCGAGGTGCAGAAAAAAACGTGAGGCCTGAATGTGGTTTTTCTTGCGTTGCAGATAAATGAAAGTTTATTTGGTTTTGAAAAGGGAATTTGTACAGATGATGACAAGGTTTACACTGCTTTGTCGGCGAGAAAGATGGAGAGGCAAAGCTTTGCTTGGACTAAATCTCACTTCAGACAGGTTTCATCTTGTATTAAATAAACAGGGTTAAAGGGAAGACATTCCTGCCCGCTGAAACAGGATGCGATGGGATGAGAAAAGAAAGATAAATAAGCAGGACGTCTGGAAGAAACAGAACAGTCGGTTACTGAGGGGGGTACAATATAATAGGGGTTGGACTAGAAGACCTCCAAGGTCCCTTCCAGCTTTATTCTGAATAACTCCAGGTGTATTATTTTGAGTTACTTTCTCATGCTTCCCTTTGTCTCTGGACTATAGTTAGTCCTTGGGGTACGACCACAGTTTAGCCCAAAACGACCGTTGCTAAGCAAGACAATGGTTAAGGGACCATTGCCCCGTTTTACACAACCTTGCTTGCCACCCTTTTTTAAGGGAATCGTGGCAGTTGCTAACTTAGTGGCAGGGTTGTTAGGGATGCTGCAAGAGTCGCAAGTGTGAACCGTGGTCATCCAGTGTCATTTATATCTTCGAACCGTCATTAAATGAGCGGTTGTAATTCAAGCCGTACCTATATTATTCTACGGCTTCACCTGTTTCTTACAAGGATCTTTATGCGGAAGTCAAAAACCTTCCACTTGTTTCCAGCTATAAGCCACGAACAGAATCTGGGCGATCCGAAGGAATCACGCGATAATTCCAGTTTAATGCAGTCTCAGTTATGAGATGTCTGATTGCGTATCTGTGCACTTATAAATAAATCCAGAATAGGCAGCAGCAGACGGAGCTAAAACATTGCCGCTCAGACACTCCCAATTATAGTTGCAACAATTTTTCCTGCATCATCCTAACAGAATTATTCTGGCTATGCAAAAGGACCCAGCCAGACACCCTGGCACTTCATTAAATTCCATGTGGAAAAATGATTAGCATTCCATTTGTATCAGGTTGCGAGCAAAGCTAAAGAATACTAATTTTTTTTAAAAAAATATCACAAAAATAAATGGACTGAGGCTTAACGTAGAATTTTGAAGCGAACTTTTGAGGATGTGTACTCTGCCGGAGAGCTCCTAAGTTACGTAGTCATTTATGTAATTTATTTATTCATTTTTCCTTTTCCTCAATGAGTTTTGGAGCAATTTACCAACCGAAGTTTTTTTTTTTTAAAAAGGAGGAGGAAGAGGAAGAGGAGGGGAAGGAAGAGGAGGAGGGGAGGAGGGGAAAGAGAAGAAGCAGAAGGAGGAGGAGGAAGAGGAGGAGGAGAAGAAGAAGAAGAAGAAGAAGAAGAAGAAGAAGAAGACGAAGAAGAAGAAGAAGAAGAAGAAGAAGAAGAAGAAGAAGAAGAAGAAGAAGGGAAGGAGGAAGAGGAGGAGGAGGAGGAGGAGGAGGGGGCAGGAGAAGGAGGAGAAGAAGAAGAAGAAGAAGAAGAAGAAGAAGAAGAAGAAGAAGAAGAAGAAGAAGAAGAAGAAGAAGAAGAAGAAGAAGAAGAAGAAGAAGAAGAAGAAGGGAAGGAGGAAGAGGAGGAGGAGAGAGAAGGAGGAGGAGGGGGAGGAGAAGGAGGAGAAGAAGAAGAAGAAGAAGAAGAAGAAGAAGAAGAGAAGAAGAAGAAGAAGAAGGAGAAGGAGAAGGAGAAGGAGAAGGAGAAGGAGAAGGAGAAGGAGAAGGAGAAGAAGAAGAAGAAGAAGAAGAAGAAGAAGAAGAAGAAGAAGAAGAAGAAGAAGAAGAAGAAGAAGAAGAAGAAGAAGGAAGAAGAAGAAGAAGAAGAAGAACGAAGAAGAAGAAGGGAAGGACGAAGAGGAGGAGGAGGAGAAGGAAGAGAGAGGGGGAGGAGAAGGAGGAGAAGAAGAAGAAGAAGAAGAAGAAGAAGAAGAAGATAGAAGAAGAAGAGAAGAAGAAGAAGAAGAAGAAGAAGAAGAAGAAGAAGAAGAGAAGAAGAAGAAGAAGACAGAAGAAGGGCAGAGAGGAAGAGGAGGAGGCAGAAGGAGGAAGAGGAGGAGGAGAAGGAGGAGGAGGGAGGAGGAGGAGGAGGGGAGAGAGAAGAGAGGAAGAAGAAGGAGAAGAGAGAAGGAGAAGGAGAAGGAGAAGGAGAAGGAAGAGGAGAGAAATGGAACGAGAAAGCTACAGAAAGAGAAACATCAAGAAGAAGAAGAAAAGAAGAAGAAGAGAAGAAGAAGAAGAAGAAGAAGAGAGAAGAAGAAGAAGAAGAAGAAGAGAAGAAGAAGAAGAAGAAGAAGAAGAGAAGAAGAAGAAGAGGAGGAGGAGGAGAGGAAAAAACATTGACAATTTCAAAACTGGAAAAGTTTCCAAAACTAAACTCAGGAAGATTTGGAAAGAGGCCACATTGCTAAACTTTAAAAAAGGCGAAAAACATGTGTTTGTAGCAGACCTTTTGCAATGTTGTGATATCCTAGGATTGTAAGCCCCATTTTTGCCTCGATTTTGCAAGTCATCCTAACCTCGTGAAAAGGAAGCCGCTCTTAAGAAGCCTCCGTCTCTCTCTGGGCCCATTTCGAGCAGAGCAGATCAGAACAAGGCAAAGCCAAGATGGGGAGGCTGGCCAGCATTTGCTGAAAGTTGAATCTCCACAAGGCAGTCTGGGAATCCTCCGGGTTGAGTCAAAAAAGTCAAGAGGGGCGCCCACAATACTGGCCCTCATCTGTGCCCATCCATTTGTATAGAGCACATAATATGATGAAATTTTGATCAGACCAAAGTGATTAACATAATTAAAATCTCTCTCTCTCTCTCTTCCTCTCTCTCAGTCTCTCTCTCTCTCTCTCTCTCTCTCTCTCTCTCTCTCTCTCTCTCTCATCTCTCTCTCTCTCTCTCTCTCTTCTATCTATTGGTCCATCCATGCACCCATGCACTATCTGTATATCTATCTATCTATCTATCTATCTATCTATCTATCTATCTATCTATCTATCTACTCTATCTCTTTCTGTCCGTCCATCCATCCATCCATCCATCCATCCATTCATCGATACATCCATCCATCCCTGCCTCTTGCTGTCTGTCTGTCTCTCTTTCTCTAGCTATCTCTACCTTTATCATTTATCTCTCTCTCTCTCTCTCTCTCTCTCTCTCTCTCTCTCTTTCTCCTCTCTCTACTCTCTCTCTGTCACTCATCTCTCTCTCTCATCTCTCTTCTCTCACTCTCTCTTCTCTCTCATCTATTGCTCCATCCACCACATCCACACATCTATCTGTCTGATGTCTGTCTGTCTGTCAGTCTGTCTGTACTGTCTGTCTGTCTGTCTGTCTGTCTGCTCTGTCTGTCTGTCTGTCTGTCTGTCTGTCTGTCCTGTCTATCTATCTCTATCTATCTATCTATCTATCTATCTATCTATCTATCTATCTATCTATCTATCTATCTATCCAGTGCTTTTTTTGTAAAAGAAAAAGGTGCTGGAACTCACACATGTCATACAACCCGCCTTGCCTACCCTACAAGGTTCCATCCAAAAAAGGTGCCGGAACTCTGTTCTGAGCGTTCTATGAGAAAAAAAGCCATCTATCTATCTATCTATCTATCTATCTATCTATCTATCTATCTATCTATCTATCTATCTATCTCTGCCTATGATCTCTCTCTCTCTCTCCATTGCCTGTCCATCCATCCATCCATCCATCCATCCATCCATCCATCCATCCATCCATCCCTGCCTCTTGCTGTCTGTCTGTCTCTCTTTCTCTAGCTATCTCTACCTTTATTGTTTATTTCTCTCTCTCTCTCTCATCTATTGGTCCATTCACACATCCACACATCTGTCTGTCTGTCTGTCTGTCTGTCTGTCTGTCTGTCTGTCTGTCTGTCTGTCTGTCTGTCTATCTATCTATCTATCTATCTATCTATCTATCTATCTATCTATCTATCTATCTATCTATCTATCTATCTATCTATCTCTGCCTATGATCTCTCTCTCTCTCCATTGCCTGTCCATCCATCCATCCATCCATCCATCCATCCATCCATCCATTCACCCCTGCCTTTGTCTCTCTCTCTCTCTCTCTAGCTGTCTCTACCTTTATCATTTTTCTCTCTCTCACACTCTTAATTTAGCATGGACCGTTCTACTGCTTGCAAGATAGGCAAGCACATACATTGGCCCAAATAAATAATTCTTGACTTTTGTTGTAGATGTGGGCTGGTTGACAAGCCCCCACCCAAATGCAGTCATGTGACCACAGAAGGAAGGGGCGCATGTCAAATTTCGAACCAGGCTCGTAAACAGCTTTTTCAGGTCTGTTGTAACTTTGCAGTCACTAAGTGGCCAGTCATACATCAAGGACTACCTTTAGAGGTAATCCTTGACTTACAGCAGTTCGTTTAGTGACCATTCGAAATTACAATAGCACTGAAAAAAGTGACATATGACCGTTTTTCACACCGTTGCAGCATCTTCGAGCTCTCTGGCCCAGGCTGAGAATGTTTTAATTTTAATTTTAACTGGGTTTTAATTTTCTCAGGGTTCTATTTAATCTTTTTTAATTTGTTTTAACGTTTGTATTGACTTTCTTTTAAATGCCCTGTAAACCGCCCTGAGTCCTTCGGGAAAGGGCGGTATATAAATCTAAATAAATAAATAAATAAATAAATAAATAAATAAATAAATAAATATGAACAAATCCGCCGCTTGGCAACTGATTCGTATTTATGACGGTTGCAGCGTCCCGGGGCCATGTAATCCCCTTTTGCGACCTTCTGACAAGCAAAAGCCAATGGGGAAGCCAGATTCACTTAACAACCGTGTTCCTAACTTAACAACTGCTGTGATTCACTTAACAACGGTGGCAAGAAAAGTCGTAAAATGGGGCGCAACTTATTTAACTACTGCCTTCGCTTAGCAACGGAAATTTTGGGCTCAGGTGTTAAGGACTGCCTGTATTTCCTGAGATTTCCAGGGATTTCAAAAGCCACTTGAAGTGAGGGATGCATGAGTGGGCTGGAGACGGTTGAGAACAAAATGTTTAAATTCTGCCACATTATATACCATTTTTAAGCCGGCTTTCGGATGGAGAGTTTTGAAACTTCTGTGTATGTCGAATGTTTTAATTACAGCATTTTTTAGTGGGTCTTGTTCATACAGATGACATATAAAAGAGCAGCACATTCCATACAGTAAACCTTTCTTATAAACACAGTAAAAAAAACAAAAACAACCACCACCACACCCCATAATAAATGTATCGCTCATAAACCCAAACTCAGTTCGAAAGGCAAGCATCGTAAATCTTAACGTGGGTTGTGTTTTAAATTAGAATCAAGCGAGGTCCCTGCGGCTGCAGATAAAGTTCACACTGTGTGCATAAAAATGGGATTTCTTCATAATCAGGATAGGTTTGCAGAACAAGTCCATGCAGCTTAAATGGATCAAGATTGAGAAATGCCGATAGACCTTAAATCCTAGAAGGTGCCCAGATCCTCACGTGACCGTATGCACACTAGATCAGTGGTAACAATTTTTTTTATCAACGTCTTAGAAGTTTACAGCACACAGTTCCACGATTGGCTTGTCATTCCCATCACCTTTTTTAGCTTTCTGAGTTCCAATCACCCCATGTTTTTTTTCCAAGGCTAGGAGAACAGATGTGTTTTTTAAACAATACTATTTAACTAGCTGTCTCCAGTGACCGGAGAAAAGAGAGGTGGGCTTAGGGACCCTTGCCAAAAGCTAAACATCCGTTTGCAGGCCCTGATCAGAAGTGACGACAGCCAATGGTTTGTCTCTCTCTCTCTCTGTGTGTGTTTAATAAGCAACACAAGACACAAAACAGAGCAGCTAGACATGAAGTGTGATGGTTGGCATCAACGCAAAACGGTGTAAATCCTCTAGTAGCTGTTAAGGAACATTTCCCAACTCTCCACGTTCAACTGTGGTTTCAAACCTCAAAAGACCAAGATTGCTTTTTGCAAATGGCAGAGTGAATTATGCAGTAATCAAAGAATAACAGAGTTGGAAGGGACCTTGGAGGTCTTCTAGTCTAACCTCTACCCATGCACGAAACTCTTCAGACAAATGGTTGTCCAGTTTGTTTTCGAAAGCCTCCAGTGTTGGAGCACCCACAGCTTCTGTAGGCAGGTTGTTCCACTGATTAATTGTTCTAACTGTCAAGAAATTCTCCTTAATTATTCTTCTGAAGGCAGGACAAGAAGCCACAGATGGAAACTAACCAAGGAGACAAGCAACCTGGAATTAAGGAGAAACTTCCTGATAGAACAATTAACCAGTAGAACGACTTGCCTCCAGAAGTTGTGGGTGCTCCATCACTGGATGCTTTTAAGAAGAGACTGGACAGCCATTTGTCTGTGATGATATAGGGTCTCCTGCTTGAGCAGGGGGTTGGACTAGAAGACTGCCAAGGTCCCTTCCAACTTTGTTATCCTGTTACATTGTTAAATAAATTGCCCCTTTCCCAGGGAGAAAGATTTTCACTGGGAATTTAGCATGGACAATGATGGTGATGATGATGGTCCTCCTTCGCCTCCAGAGGTTGTGAATGCTCCAACACTTGAAAGTTTGTAAGAAGAGACTGGACAACCATTTGTCTGAAATGGTATAGAGCAGACATGTCAAACTTGCGACGTCACGTGACGTCGCGCGACGTATCGGAACTTTTCCCCATTGCCGGCAATGGGATGGGTGCGGTTTCTCCGTGACGCTCCGGCCCGCAGGCTGGCAGTTTGACACCCCTAGTATAGAGTTTCGTGCCTGAGCAGGGGGTTGGACTAGAAGACCTTCAAGATCCCTTCCAGCTTCTATTCTATTCTATTCTATTCTATTCTATTCTATTCTATTCTATTCTATTCTATTCTATTCTATTCTATTCTATTCTATTCTATTCTATTCTATTCTATTCTATTCTATTCTATTCTATTCTATTCTATTCCATTCTATTCTATTCTATTCATTTCCCCATTCTAAGCACCATTCCTTTATTTGCAAAATGTTTAACCAAACTCTGCAACTCAGGTCCTTACTTTGCACGAAGAACGGTGGATATTTTGACCAAATTCTTTTGAAGTCTTGAAATATCAAAAAGCAGAAATGTTCCAGAGCATTGCATTGTTTTTCTAAATGAATATATTCTCAAAAAAGGAATGCCATGTAACTCGGCAAATCAGATGGATTTAAAAGAAAAGGGCTGACCTCTCCCCTCCCCCATTCCTGTGCATAAACTAATTTTTGACCAATAATGTTCAGAAAAAATATAAAAGAGGCAACTGTGACCTCTAAAGTCTGGAAAAATCTGCCCCCTTGCTAAACCTTGCAAACTTTGAAGCTGGTCACAGTCGAAAGACCTTGACGAACATGGAAAGAACCAACCTTTCCGTTCCAAAGAATCAAGATCACGCGAAGTATTTTTACCGCTTTATAAAACCCTAGTGAGGCCACACCTGGAATGCTGCAGCCAATTTTGATCACCATACTACAAAAAAGATGTTCAGATCTTGGAAAAAATTCAGAGAAGAGCAACCCAAGATGATCCAAGGCCTGGAGGCTAAAACATACAAAGAACGGCTGCGGGACTTGGGTTTGGCTAGTCTAAAGAAAAGAAGAAATAGGGGTGACATGATAGCAATGTTCTGGTATTTGAGGGGCTGCCACAAAGAAGAGGAGGGGGTCAAATTCTTCTCCAAAGCACCAGAGGGAAGGATGAGAAAGAATGGTTGGAAACTGACCAAAGAGAGAAGCAACCTGAGCCCCCCCCCTTCGAATTAGCGGCGTTTTAACATCTGCCGTCTGCCGACCTGCCGGCCTCATGATGGCGCCGAGCGCAGCTATACCGTGAATCCTGGACGTCTGCCTTGCTTCTTTTCACCTGCTGCTGGCTGAGCTGATTTCATGCTGTTGCTGGCCGAGGCGACTTTGGGATTGGGGTTTTTTCCAAAACAGCTGCTGGGCGCTGCTTTTCGTGGCGCTGAGCCCCCCCCCCTCCGGAATAGCGGCTTGTTGATTCAATCGAGCGGCGCTGAGAACTGAGAATTGCCTGCCGAACTGCTGAGCTCTATTATGGCGCCGAGCGCTGCTTCGCTGTGAAGCTCGGGACGTCTGCCTGTTTTTATCTGCTTGCGGGCTGATGCGACTTTAGGGATTGGGGGATCTTTGAAATGGCTCCTGGACTCTACTTTTCGTGATGCTGAGCCTTCCCCCCCCCCGAGCTAGCGGCCTGTTGATCTGAATGAGCAGCGCTGACAATCCCTGCTGACCTGCTGAGCTCTGTTATGGCGTCAATCACCGTTACAGCACCGTGAAGCCCAGGACGCCTCACCTGCCTTCTTTCCTCTGCCTGTTCGCCGTGGATACCCTCTGCTTGTCGGAGGGGCAGCGGCGACGACCCCACCGGATGGAGATCCTTTTACGACCATCTGCTGGCTGACACCGTTCTTTGGTGGCGAGGAGCCTCCTTTTCTCCCGGATGGTGGTTGCAGATTATGGGCCTGGTTATCGGCCTCGGCGGACATGTTAGTGAATTCCAGGTCTTAACATAACTGCTGGGATCACTTCTCTCCGCCGTTGAAGGATGGCTTGGACTGGTGGATGGACATTGGGGAGAGAATGTTTTGTTCTCCCCCCCCCAGACTGGCGGTGCGGGCTGGCGTTGTGAGGATTGACAGAGGCCTGGCCTGCCTGTTCCTTACTTCTTTTGTTGACAGGCAGGCATTACAGCTAGCTCCATACCTGATGGGAATTAAGATCTCCCTATGGATAATCCAGTGTGGACAGGACCGAACCGTGGTGGGAGGACGGTTTTGGACTGGTCAGCGACCACCTCACTGGTGTGGGAGACCAGTTGGGGTGGGCCTGGCTTAGGACTCCCCTTTTCTCTCTCTGCTCCAGTTAGACTCCTCAGCCGGAGTGAGAGGACGGCTGAGGTTGTCCCTTGGAATTCCATCTCAGGTGAGAGCTGAGATGGCTCTGCAGATTGAGAGATATGCCCACTGGACCTGTTCTTTTTTCATCTTTGTACCATCAACGAACAATCCTTGGCCATATTTACAACATCGGCCCCAAGAGACTATTTGAGTGCTATATGATCCATCGTTATTCCGAAGCGGACTTGTATGCCCTTAGGGCGGTTCCTGCCTCATGGGCACGACCTGTCGCCTGTTTTCATACTCCCCTTAATGACGGGCCCAAGCTTTGGGACTCCGAGAGGTGGTTGGGCTTGGATAGGGGCCTCGAGTTAAGACGTGCTAAGAGGCCCCTGATCAGATTTTTAGCCGGTTATTTTAAGAGGTTAGGGAGGGTGAGGGAGGGGGGGGGTGGGGAGGGAATCTGTAACCGGCACTCAGTCTGGTCCTGTTAGAGGTCCTGGTGGGACGGGGTTGGGGGAGGTGGCTGCTGGCGCTGGGAATGTGGGGGTGGGGCATCGAATCTCCACGGCGATAGGGTATGGCAGCAGGTGTTTGCGCGGAGGGTCATATCAACATCTGGGATCGCGCCCCCGCTATCTTCGAGCGGTGGCGCGCTCCGACCCCCCGGTTAGCGCCCTCTTACCCGGGGATGAGGGTGATCAGGCCCCTGAGCTCAGGCTGGTCTATTTTAACGCTAGATCCGTAGTTAATAAAGCTCCCCTCATCCGTGATCGGATCGAGGAGGAATGTGCGGATCTAGCGTGCATCACGGAAACTTGGCTGGGCTCGGAGGGAGGGGTGCCTCTCACCGAGTTATGCCCGCCGGGTTTCCGGGTGCTGCACCAGCCACGGGCTCAGGGCAGGGGTGGTGGGGTGGCACGTGGTTATTCGGGAGACATTGTGTCCCCGGGAGGCCACCATTGTCCAGATGGCCGGGAGTGAAACCCTCCTCTTGAGGTGTGGTCCTCGGGTTCAGTTGGGCTTGTTGCTTACATACCTAGCACCCAGCTGTGTGGCAACAGCCCTGCCGAGCTGGCTCGACAACCCTCGCCAGGGTTGGCGGTGGAGTTCCCCCAGGCTTGTAGTCCTGGGTGACTTCAACCTGCCATCACTGGGAGGGTCGTCGGAGTTAGCTCGGGAGTTCATGGCTTCCATGACAGCCATGGGCCTGACCCAGGTTATTGAGGGCCCCGACTCATGAGGGGGGTCACACTCTCGACCTGGTGTTCCTGTCTGGACAGTGGTTGGATGATCTGGGAGGGGGGTTCTCGGTCCATCACCCCTCTGTCATGGTCAGATCATTACCTCCTGAGGCTGGTTTTCCATCATGCCATCCCCCGCTGCTGGGCGGCGGAGCCCGACCAGGTGGTTCCGCCCCAGGCGCCTAATGGACCCAGATCGGTTCCAGAGGGCGCTTGGGCCTATACCTATCACCCCTTACCCACAGCCCAGTCGATGCCCTGGTGGAGGCCTGGGAAACCGGCAGCCCACCAGGGCACTCGACTGCGTTGTACCCATGCGACCTCTGACCCGACGCAGATCCCGTTGGGCCCCCTATGGTTCTCTGTGGAGCTCCGGGAGATGAAGCGGAGGAGACGAGGTCTAGAGACGCGGTTGGAGATCCAGCCGATCCGAATCCGACCGATTGCAGTTTGTTGTTGTTGTTGTTAGTTGCGAAAGTCGTGTCCGACCCATCGCGACCCTATGGACAATGTTCCTCCAGGCCTTCCTGTCCTCTACCATCTTCTGGAGTCCATCTAAGCTCACGCCTACTGCTTCAATGACTCCATCCAGCCACCTCATTCTCTGTCGTCCCCTTCTTCTATTGCCCTCAATCTTCCCAGCATTAGGCTCTTCTCCAGTGAGTCCTTCCTTCTCATTAGGTGGCCAAAGCTATTTGAGTTTTAGCTTCAGGATCTGGCCTTCTAAAGAGCAGTCAGGGTTGATCTCCTCTAGGACTGACCGTTTGATCGCCTTGCAGTCCAAGGAACTCGCAGGAGTCTTCTCCAGCACCATAGTTCAAAGGCTTCAATTCTTTGGCGCTCAGCCTTTCTTATGGTCCAGCTTTCACTGCCATACATTGCAACTGGGAAGACCATAGCCTTGACTATACGCACTTTTGTTGACAGGGTGATGTCTCTGCTTTTTAGTGTGCTGGTCTAGATTTGCCATGGCTTTCCTCCCAAGGAGCAAGCGTCTTTTAATTTCTTGGCTACAGTCCCCATCTGCAGTGATCTTGGAGCCCAGGAAAATAAAATCTGTCACTACCTCCATTTCTTCCCCATCTATTTGCCAGGAATTGAGAGGGCCAGATGCCATGATCTTGCGTTTTCTTAATGTTTAGTTTCAACCCAAGTTTTGCACTCTCCTTCTTCACCCGCAACACAAGGCTCTTTAGTTCTTCTTCACTTTCTGCCATTAGAGTGGTATCATCTGCATATCTTAGGTTGTTGATGTTTCTTCCGGCAATCTTAATTCCAACTTTTGATTCATCTAGCCCTGCCTTTCTCATGATGTGCTCTGCATATAAGTTAAATAGGCAGGGCGAACTAGAAATGAAAAGTACAGCCTTGCCGGACTCCTTTCCCAATTTTGAACCAATCAGTGGTTCCGTGTCCAGTTCTTACTGTTGCTTCTTGGCCCGCATATAGATTTCTCAAGAGACAAATAAGATGGTCTGGTATGCCCATCTCTTTAAGGACTTGCCAGAGTTTGTTATGATCCACACAATCAAAGGCTTTAGCATAGTCAATGAAGCAGAAGTAGATGTTTTTCTGGAACTCTCTAGCTTTCTCCATGATCCAGCGTATGTTAGCAATTTGATCTCTAGTTCCTCTGCCTCTTCGAAATCCTGCTTGTACTTCTGGTAGTTCTCGATCCACATACTGCTGGAGTCTAGCTTGTAGAATTTTAAGCATAACTTTACTAGCATGAGAAATGAGTGCAATGGTGCGGTAGTTTGAACATTCTTTGGCACTGCCTTTCTTTGGAATTGGAATGTAAACTGATCTTTTCCAATCCTGTGGCCACTGTTGAGTTTTCCAAATTTGCTGGCAAATTGAGTGTAGCACTTTTACTGCATCGTCTTTTAAGATTTTGAATAGCTCAGCTGGAATACTGTCACCTCCACTAGCTTTGTTGTTGCTCAGCTTTTCTAAGGCCCACTTCACTTCACATTCTAGGATGTCTGGCTCGAGGTCAGTGACCACTTCATTGTGATTATCAGGGACGTTAAGCTCATTCTTGTATAGTTCTTCTGTGTAATTTTGCCACCTCTTCTTAATCTCCTCTGCCTCTGTTAGGTCCCTGCCATTTTGGTCCTTTATCATGCCCATTTTTGCATGAAACGTTCCTTTCATCTCTCCAATTTTCTTGAAAAGATCTCTGGTCCTCCCTATTCTATTGTTTTCTTCTATTTCTTTGCATTGTTCATTTAAGAAGGCATTCTTATCTCTTCTAGCTATTCTTTGGAATTCTGCATTTAATTGGGCATATCTTTCTTTTTCTCCCTTGCCTTTCGCTTCCCTCCTTTCCTCAGCTATTTGCAAAGCTTCCTCAGACAGCCATTTTGCTTTCTTGCATTTCTTTTTCTTTGGGATGGTTTTGGTTGCTACCTGTTGTACAATGTTGCGAACCTCTGTCCATAGTTCTTCAGGTACTCTGTCTATCAGATCTAATTCCTTAAATCTATTTGTCACCTCTACTGTATATTCAACAGGGATATGATTTAATTCATACCTGACTGGCCTAGCGCTTTTCCCTACTTTCTTTAATTTAAGCCTAAACTTTGCAACAAGAAGCTCATGGTCTGAGCCACAGTCAGCTCCTGGTCTTGTTTTTACTGACTGTATAGAGCTTCTCCATCTTTGGCTGCAGAGCATATAGTCAATCTGATTTCTGTGTTGACCGTCTGGTGATGTCCATGTGTAAAGCCGTCTCTTGGGTTGTTGGAAAAGAGTGTTTGCTATGACCATCGTATTCTCTTGACAAAATTCTATCAGCCTGTGCCCTGCTTCATTTTGTACTCCAAGGCCAAACTTGCCTGTTATTCCAGTTATCTTTTGGCTTCCTACTTTAGCATTCCAATCCCCCATGATGATAAGGACATCATTTCTGGGTGTTAGTTCTATAAGGTGCTGTAGGGCTTCATAGAACTGGTCGATTTCACCCTCTTCAGCACCGGTGGTTGGGGCATAGACTTGGACTACTGTGATATTGAATGGTTTGCCTTGGATTCGAACTGAGATCATTCTGTCATTTTGAGGATTGTATCCCAGTATTGCTTTTCCTATTTTTTTATTGACTATGAAGGCTACTCCATTTCTTCTGAGGGATTCTTGCCCGCAGTAGTATACCTGATGGTCATCTGAATTAAATTCACCCATTCCTGTCCATTTTAGTTCGCTGATACCTAAGATGTCAATGTTTAGTCTTGTCATCTCTTGTTTGACCACGTCCAGCTTTCCTTGATTCATGGATCTTACATTCCAGGTTCCTATGGAGAAAAAATCTTTACAGCATCGGACTTTCCTTTCACCACCAGACATATCCACAGCTGAGCGTCCTTTCGGCTTTGGCCCAGTCGCTTCATTCTTTCTGGCGCTACTAGTACTAGCCCTCTGCTCTTCCCCAGTAGCATATTGGACGCCTTCCGACCTGAGGGGCTCATCTTCCAGCGTCATATCGTTTTGCCTTTTGGTACTGTCCATAGGGTTTTCATGGCAAAGATACTGGAGTGGGTTGCCATTTCCTTCTCCAGTGGATCACGTTTTGTCAGAACTCTCTGCTATGACCTGTCCGTCTTGGGTGGCCCTGCACGGCATAGCTCATAGCTTCATTGAATTACGCAAGCCCCTTCGCCACGACAAGGCAGTAATCCATGAAGGGGCGATTGCAGTTAAGAACCTTTATAAGGTCTTATCTTGCGGCGATAAGGACGGCGAAGTCTAACTACTTTGCCGCCCTTATCGCGTCCGCAGATAATCGCCCGTCCGCCCTGTTTAGGGTGACTCGCTCCCTTCTTAATCAGGAGGTGAGGGAGGATCCCTTGCAGGGACGAGCCGAGGAGTTTAGTCATCATCTGGCGGACAAAATCGCTCGGATCCGGACCGGCTTGGACTCTGACTGGGCAGAGTCTAATGTGGAGGAATCAGGCGGTCTTGAGCACGTTATCTGGAATGAGTTCGACCCTGTTTCCCCTGATGATGTGGACAGGATCATGGGGAGACTGAGCACCACCACATGTTTGTTGGATCCGTGCCCCTCCTGGCTAGCTTATGCGGCTCGGGAGGGTACACGAGGCTGGTTCCATGCAGTAATAACTGCTTCCTTGAAGGAGGGTGTCTTTCCTGCCGCCTTGAAGGAGGCGGTGGTGAGACCCCTTCTCAAGAAGCCTGCTTTGGACCCGGCTGTTTTAAACAACTACCGTCCAGTCTCCAACCTTCGCTTTCTGGCGAAGGTTGTTGAGAGCGTGGTGGCGCATCAGCTCCCTCTGTTCCTGGAGGAAACTGATTATCTGGACCCGTACCAATCGGGCTTCAGGCCCGGACACAGCACGGAGACGGCATTGGTCGCGCTGGTGAATGATCTCTGGAGGGCTAGGGACAGGGGTTGCTCCTCTGTCCTGGTCCTATTAGATCTCTCAGCGGCATTCGATACCATCGACCATGGTATCCTACTGCGGCGTCTCAGGGGGCTGGGAGTGGGAGGCACCGTTTTACGGTGGTTCTCCTCCTACCTCCAGGGCCGCTCGCAGTCGGTGTTGACAGGAGGGCAGAGATCCGCCCCGAGGTCTCTCATTTGTGGAGTTCCTCAGGGGTCGGTTCTCTCGCCTCTCCTGTTCAACATCTATATGAAGCCGCTGGGCGAGATCATTCGTGGTTTTGGGGTGGGGTATCATCAGTACGCTGATGATACCCAACTTTTTCTTTCCACCCCGAACCAACCCAGTGATGCCCTCTCCGTGATGTCCCGGTGCCTGGAGGCGGTTCGGGACTGGATGGGGAGAAACAGGCTCCATCTCAATCCCGCCAAGACTGAGTGGCTGTGCATATCGGCATCTCGGGTTAACCAAGTTATTCCATCCTTAATGATGGGGGGTGAGGTGTTACCCCCCGTCGATAGGGCTCGCAACTTGGGCGTCCTCCTGGATTCACGGCTCAATTTTGAAGACCATATTGGAGCCGTGACCAGGGGGGCTTTTGCTCAGGTTCGCCTGGTGCGCCAGTTGCGTCCCTATCTGGACCGAGACGCCCTACGCACAGTTACTCACGCGCTTGTGACCTCCCGTTTGGACTACTGTAACGCTCTCTACATGGGGCTGCCCTTGAAGACCACTCGGAGGCTTCAACTGGTGCAGAATGCGGCCGCGCGAGTTGTAATGGGGGTTTCCCGATACTCCCATGTAACACCTCTACTCCGTGAGCTGCATTGGCTTCCGGTTGCCCTCCGGGTGAAATTCAAGGTGCTGGTTATCACCTATAAAGCCCTACATGGCCTGGGTCCGGGATATCTGAGGGAACACCTGCTGCCGGCATCAAACGCCCTTCGCCCAGTGCGCTCCCACAGGGAGGGTCTGCTCAGGGTCCCGCCGGTAAGAGATTGCCGGCGGGTGACACCCAGGGATAGGGCCTTCTCGGTGGGAGCGCCTGCCCTCTGGAACCAGCTGCCGGTGGAGCTGAGAACTGCCCCCGACCTCCGATCATTCCGCCGGGGCCTGAAGACCTGGCTCTTCGAGCTCTCGGGCCCAGACTGAGGAGAAATTTTTAATTTGGGGTTCTTTTTAACTGACTACAGGGTCAATTTAATATTTTTAATTTGGTTCTTAATTTTTGTATTTTGGATTTTTAATTCCCTGTAAACCGCCCTGAGTCCTCAGGGAATAGGGCGGTATATAAATATAACTAAATAAATAAATAAATAAATAAATTAAGGAGAAACGTCCTGACAGTGAGGACAATCAATGAGTGGAACAGATGGCCTTTAGAAATTGTGGGCGCTCCATCACTGGAGGCTTTTAAGAAGAGACTGGACAGTTACCTGTCTGAGATGGTGTAGGTTCTCCTGCTTGAGCAGAGGGTTGGACTAGAAGATCTCCAAGGTCTATTCTATTCTATTCTATTCTATTCTATTCTATTCTATTCTATTCTATTCTATTCTATTCTATTCTATTCTATTCTACTCTACTCTACTCTACTCTACTCTACTCTACTCTACTCTACTCTACTCTACTCTACTCTACTCTATTCTATTCTATTCTATTCTATTCTATTCTATTCTAGCCATAGTGGTGCAGTGGTTAGAATGCTGTATTACAGGCTCATTTTGCCAATGGCCAGCAATTCAATTTTCACTGGTTCAAGATTGACCCAGCCTTTCATCCTTCCGAGGTTGGTAAAATGAGGACCCGGATTGTTGGGGGGCAAGATGCTGACTCTGTAAACCGCTTAGAAAGGGCTGTAAAGCACTGTGAAGCAGTATATAAGTCTACGTGCTATTGCTATTAGTCCACTATGTAAACTCAGCCTGTGCCGTGACTTATGGTTCTGCGTATCCCATGGACCCAGCAAGTTGGAGTAGTTGAGTGAACTATGATCCCATCCAGCTGTGCCAAAATGAACCAACAGGTTTACTAAGAGTCCTCGAAGAAAGGGTAAAATCTGGGAACTATTTCTCAAAAACAAAGGGAAGGTGATTGTGTGTCTGCCTTTGCGTGTCTTTACAGGCAGTTCCTTATTTATGACATTCCCTCTGGTTGGTTCACCATTTTTGGAAAACCCACTTTTGACTACCGCTAGCAAAGCTTGTGAATGCAGCTGGCGCCCTCTGTTGGCTTCCTTTGCACCAACCGCTCCTATCGACGGTTCTCCAGCGTGGAGTAAAACACAAAAGCCACGCTAAGCAAAAATTTACTCCCTCGTTAAAAAGGGACAATGTTATTATTTATCAGCAGAAGCTAGGCAATGAAACCGAATCCCTCTGGTGTAATTTATTTGACAACAGACAAATGGAGTGCGACCTTATTATTTATCAGCAGCTCTTTCTGAGATGGGTGAAAAAAAATATTTATATTTATAGCCTCGGAGCAGTTCTGCACTTGCCTTGCCTTCCCCTCTGCTTCTGGCTGTTTCATAATGTCAACTTCAGAAAGTCCAGCTGGATTGCAACCTGGGTTGGGCTGTTGACTGGTTCTTAAGAATGCTGCATCCAATTTTGGTCACCGTATTATAAAAAAGGTGTTGAGACTCTGGAAAGAGTGCAGAGAAGAGGAAAAAAGATGATCAGGGGACTGGAGGCTAAAACATATAAGGGACGGCTGCTGGAATTGGGTATGTCTAGTTTAATGAAGAGAAGGACGAGGGGGCACATGATAGCAGCGTTCCAGTATCTCAGGGGTTGCCCCAAAGAAGAGGGAGTCAAGCTAGTCTCCAAAGTGCCTGAAGGCAGGACAAGAAGCAACGGATGGAAACTAACCAAGGAGAGAAGCAACCTGGAACTAAGGAGAAACTTCCTGACCATTAGAACAATTAACCAGTGGAACAACCTGCCTCCAGAATAATAGAATAAGAGAATCATAGAGTTGGAAGGGACCTTGAAGACAACCTATTCTCCAAAGCACCTGAAGGCAGGACAAGAAGCAGCGGATGGAAACTGATCAAGGATAGAAGCAACCTAGAACTAAGGAGAAACTTCCTGACAGTGAGAACAATCAATCAGTGGAACGACCTGCCTTCAGAAGCGGTGAATGCTCCGACACTGGAAGTTTTTAAGAAGAGACTGGACAGCCACTTGTCTGAAATGGTATAGGGTTTCCTGCCTGAGCAGGGGGTTGGAATAGATGACCTCCAAGGTCCCTTCCAGCTCTATTCTATTCTATTCTATTGTATTCTATTCTATTCTATTCTATTCTATTCTATTCTATTCTATTCTATTCTATTCTATTCTATTCTATTCTATTCTATTCTATTCTATTCTATTCCATTCCATATTTTCTATTCTATTCTATTCTATTCTATTCTATTCTATTCTATTCTATTCTATTCTATTCTATTCTATTCTATTCTATTCTATTCTATTCTATTCTATTCTATTCTATTCTATTCTATTCTATTCTATTCTATTCTATTCTTCTCCAGGCTTTCCTGTCTTCTACCATCTTCTGGAGTCCATTTAAGCTCACGCCTACTGCTTCAGTGACTCCATCCAGCCACCTCATTCTCTGTCGTCCCCTTCTTCTATTGCCCTCAATCTTTCCCAGCATTAGGCTCTTCTCCAGTGAGTCCTTCCTCCTCATTAGGTGGCCAAAGTATTTGAGTTTGAGCTTCAGGATCTGGCCTTCTAAAGAGCAATCAGGGTTGATCTCCTTTAGGACTGACCGGTTGGATCGCCTTGCAGTCCAAGGGACTCGCAGGAGTCTTCTCCAGCACCATAGTTCAAAGGCCTCCATTCTTTGGCGCTCAGCCTTTCTTATGGTCCAACTTTCACTGCCATACATTGCAACTGGGAAGACCATAGCCTTGACTATACGCACTTTTGTTGACAGGGTGATGTCTCTGCTTTTTAGTGTGCTGTCTAGATTTGCCATGGCTTTCCTCCCAAGGAGCAAGTGTCTTTTAATTTCTTGGCTACAGTCCCCATCTGCAGTGATCTTGGAGCCCAGGAAAATAAAATCTGTCACTACCTCCATTTCTTCCCCATCTATTTGCCAGGACTTGAGAGGGCCGGATGCCATGATCTTGGTTTTCTTAATGTTGAGTTTCAACCCAACTTTTGCACTCTCCTTCTTCACTCGCAACAAGAGGCTCTTTAGTTCCTCTTCACTTTCTGCCATTAGAGTGGTATCATCTGCATACCTTAGGTTGTTGATGTTTCTTCCGGCAATCTTAATTCCAACTTTTGATTCATCTAGCCCTGCCTTTCTCATGATGTGCTCTGCATATAAGTTAAATAGGCAAGGCGACAGTATGCAGCCTTGCCGGACTCCTTTCCCAATTTTGAACCAATCAGTGGTTCCGTGTCCAGTTCTCACTGTTGCTTCTTGGCCCGCATATAGGTTTCTCAAGAGACAAATAAGATGGTCTGGTATGCCCATCTCTTTGAGGACTTGCCACAGTTTGTTATGATCCACACAATCAAAGGCTTTAGCATAGTCAATGAAGCAGAAGTAGATGTTTTTCTGGAACTCTCTAGCTTTCTCCATGATCCAGCGTATGTTAGCAATTTGATCTCTATTTCCTCTGCCTCTTCGAAATCCTGCCTGTACTTCTGGTATTTCTCGATCCACATACTGCTGTAGTCTAGCTTGTAGAATTTTAAGCATAACTTTACTAGCATGAGAAATGAGTGCAATGGTGCGATAGTTTGAACATTCTTTGGCACTGCCTTTCTTTGGAATTGGAATGTAAACTGATCTTTTCCATTCCTGTGGCCACTGTTGTGTTTTCCAAACACTGTTGTGTTTCCCCGCCCATCTGTAGGTGCTGCTTTAATTTGTACCAATTCCCCATTCAGTCGCTTGTCTCCAGTTTCTCTATCGATCTTCAGCTAGTTTCTCTTCTGTTATTTTTATTGTCTATCATCAGTTTATCCTTCTGGCTATGGAATCCTGAGCTTAGCAAAGTTGCTATCCAACCTTTGGTTGGCTTGCAAAGAATCAAAAGAACCCAGAAGATGCCAAGACACCCACCTTCTACCCCATCCTCTCTCTTGACCAGGGCTCTTCAAACTTGGCCCTTTGATGACTTGTGGACTTCAAATCCCAGAATTCCTCAGCCAGCATGCCTGGCTGAGGAATTCTGGGAGTTGAAGTCCACAAGTCTTAAAGTCACCAAGTTTGAAGACCCCGGTCAAGAGGCTTACTTTGACGTTTTGTGGCTTCCTCAAAACATGGCCAAGCTTAGAGCTTGGGTGACAGTATATCAGGGGTCTTCAAGCTTGGCCCTTTTATGACTCATGGACTTCAGCTCCCAGTAATGGGGCACTACCAACTTCCAGAGGCAATTTCTTTCACTGGTTAATTGTTGAATCTCTTTGAGCAGTTAATTGGTGAACTAATTTATTAACAAATTAATCTACTGGTGAATTAGCGCACAGTAGTGAATTTAATATTAGTGAATTAATTTATTAATAAATTCATGGACTAAACATTTAATTAGAACAGTTGAATGCTATTCTGATCTCACGTCCACACTCCATGCGCTAACTCCAACATAGGCAATCATGGTGCATATGTGATCTGTTGCTTTTTTATTAACCTACATCGGGGTCTTCAAACTTGGCCCTTTTATGACTTGTGGACTTCAACTCCCAGAATTCCTCAGACAGGTACACTGGCTGAGGAATTCTGGGAGTTGAAGTCCGCAAGTTATGAAGGGGCCATAGTTCCCCCATGCTGGCTGAGGAATTCTGGGAGTTGAGGTCCACAAGTTATGAAGGGGCCATAGTTCCCCCATGCTGGCTGAGGAATTCTGGGAGTTGAAGTCCACAAGTCATAAAAGGGCCAAGTTTGAAGACCCCTGCGTCTCGGTTGTCAGATTTCAGCCAGGAAGATTGCCTGTAACCATTTAACACAGCCAGAAGGTGGCATCACTCAACCGTCTTGGGAAAAAAATCAGCAGAAATCTTGTAGTAACTTCCGCAGACTTACAACCACAACTGAGTCCAAAGTTGCCATTGCGAAGCAAGACGGCCGTTAAGTGAGTCTTGCCCCCCTTTATGACCTTTCTTGCCACAATCATTAAGTGAATCACTGAAGTTGCTCAGTGAGTGAGGCCGTTGCAAAATGGATCAGGCTTCCCCCTTGATTTTGCTTGTCGGAAGGCCGCAAAAGGGGACCCTGCAACCGTCGTAAATACGAGTCCATTGCCAAATGGCTGGATTTTGATCACGTGACCACGGGGACGCTGCAATGGTCGTAAGTCTGAAAAACGGTCACTTTTTTCAGTGCCGTGGAACGGCCACTAAACAAACTGTTGTAAGTCGGGGATTAGCCGTAATCCATTTTATTCCCAGGGAGACGCTTTTGTGAACTGCTGCTCGGTTATACAGGTGCATTGAATGGTCACATATGGGTATTGCTCACCCTGGGCTATAAGTTTAAGAGGGATGGACTTCAACTCCCAGAATTCTCCAGCCAGGTTCAAATATCTTATTGAATTGATGCTAATAATAATAATAATAATAATAATAATAATAATAATAATAATAATAATAATAATAATAATAATAATAATAATAATAATAATAATCCCCTTGGGTGCAATCCCAAAACAACTGGAGCACCACTTGTACACCATCGGCATTGACAAATTCGCTATTAGTCAATTGCAAAAGGCGGCTTTACTAGGAACTTCTTCCGTCCTGCGATGATATCTGTAATACCATCAAACATCCACATCTGCCTATCCCAGGTCCTTGGTAAGGACTCGAAAGGTAGACAAAAATGCAAAATCCAGTCTGAACATCTGGCTGACTGTCCGATGATCAATAATAATAATCAGTGCTTTTTTTGTAAAAGAAAAAGGTGCCGGAACTCACACATGTCATACAACCCACTTTGCCTACCCTACAAGGTTCCATCCAAAAAAGGTGCTGGAACTCCGTTCTGGGCGTTCTATGAGAAAAAAAGCCCTGATAATAATAATAATAATAAAGTTGGAAGGGACCTTGGAGGTCATCTAGTCCAACCCCCTGCTCAGGCAGGAAACCCTATACCACAGGTCTGCAACCCGCGGCTCTGGAGCCGCATGCGGCTCTTTCAGCCGTCTCTTGCGGCTCTCAGTCCTCTGCCATGTGCAGTCCCAAAAAAAAAAGTGGGACTAAAAAAGTTCAACCAATCAATTCAAATATGCAGGGTAGGTGCATATCTCGCCTTGGCTCCACTCTTCAGTCAAACCCTGTTCTGCGCATGCGTGCATGTACGCGCATGCGCACACATTTTTTGCGGCTCCCAGTTTTTCCTTTTGTGAGGGAACCGGTTCCGAGTGGCTCTTTCACTGTTTCAGGTTGCTGACTCCTGCCCTATACCATTTCAGACAAATGGCTGTCCAGTCTCTTCTTAAAAACTTCCAGTGTTGGAGCATTTACAACTTCTGGAGGCAGGTTGTTCCACTGGTTAATTGTTCTCACAGTCAGGAAGTTTCTCCTTAGTTCCAGGTTGCTTCTCTCCTTGATTGGTTTCCCTTCATTGCTTCTTCTCCTGCCTTCAGGTGCTTTGGAGAATAGCTTGACTCCCTCTTCTTTGGGGCAGCCCCTGAGATACTGGAACACTGCTATCATGTCACCCCTCGCCCTTCTCTTCATTAAACTACACATACCCAATTCCAGCAACCGTTCTTTATAGGGGAAAAAAAAAGGATCTTTGGAACATGGATCGAGGGAGCAGATTGCATGTCTGGGAACCTGTTTAATTTGGCAGCCGTGGCAGAACAACGCAAGGTTAAAAATCAACATTTCTCTTCAATCAGTAGCAGGACTCCAGAGAAAAACTTTCACTTAGAAGTTTTCCTGTCAGGACGGGTTGCAAGGAAGAACACACACTACTAAGGGCCCAAGATTCAGTGCCCAGCAGCACTTGCAAAAAAAAATAATCAGCAAAATGTAGTCCTAAGGAAGGCTGCTGGATTACTTAATCAGCATTGCAAGCAGGAAGACATCTATCATTCATATGGAAAGATGGTAGAAAATAATGTATTTGATGTCCTCACAGCTCATACTAGGTGCTAGGCAAATGGTCTTCAGAATGATTTGGGAGGAGGAGGAGATAGAAGTGGAGATGGAGGTAAAGAAGCAAGAGGAGAGGAGGAGAAGGAGGAGGAAGAGGAGGAGAAGGAGGAGGAGGAGGAGAGGGAGGGGAAGGGGAGGGGGAGGAGAAGAAGAAGGAGGTGGAGAAGGAAGAGGAGAAGGAAGAGGAGAAGAAGAGGAGGATGTGAGGAAGGAGGAGGAGGAGGAGGAAGAGGTGAAGGAGGAGAAGAGGAGAAAGGAGGTGAGGAACAAGAAGATGTTGGAGGAGGAGGAGGAGAGGAGGAGGAGGAGGAGAGAGGAAGAAGAAGGAGAAGGAGAAGGAGAAGGAGGAGAAGGAGAAGGAGGGGAAGGGGAGGGGGAGAAGAAGAAGAAGGAGGAGGAGGAAGAGGAGGAGGTGGAGGAGGAGGTGGAGGAGGAAGAGGAGAAGGAGAAGAAGAGGAGGACGTAGGAAGAGGTGAAGAAGTAGGAGGAGGAGGAAAGAGGAAGACATGAGGAAGAAGATGAAGGAGAAGAGGAGGAAGAGGTGAAGAAGGAGGAGGAGGAGGAGAAGACGTGAGGAAGAAGAAGATGAAGGAGGAGAAGGGGGAAGGGGAGGAGGAGGAGGAGAAGAAGAAGAAGAAGAAGAAGAAGAAGAAGAAGAAGAAGAAGAAGAAGAAGAAGAAGAAGAAGAAGAAGAAGAAGAAGAAGAAGAAGAAGAAGAAGAAGAAGAAGAAGAAGAAGAAGAAGAAGAAGAAGAAGAATTTGGAATAACGCTGCAAAGTTTCAGGGAAGGCAACTTTGCTTCTGTGAAGCTAAATCCTCCATTCTTCCTTGCTCTAAACTTTCCTTTGGACCACAGGAAAAAAACGCATCTTATTCCCCGTTGTGTTGATCCTTGGAGAAGAAGATCTTGCTTACTCTGAAAGGAAATGGAATGTTGTCATCTTGTGAAGGATTAATTCCCGCATTCAGAAATAACCCATACCTTCTGTTAGCTTAAGCATTAAAAACTTGTTTTTGTGTTTGTGTGTGTGTGTCTGTGTCTGTGTGTGTTGGAGGCAGATAACAAAAACCAGACAGCTGCCCTTCTTCCTTCAGCGGGTGGAGAGAGTTGATGGGAAGCAATGTTGTTTATTGTACCTGCAGGTGTTGTCTAAAAAAACAACACGATAAAACACGACTGGTGGGAAGAAGTGTAAGCGTATTCCTCCTCTGGCAACAGAACAATCAAAGTCAAAAGTCTGTTTTGGCTGGATAAAAGGGCTCAGCAAAGTTACCCAACGACTCACGTGCCCCCATGAGCCACAGCACATTTTCAGGTGGGAACAATGCCAGTACACTTTCCGCCTCTCACTGGAGGTGTGTCTTATCACCTGGGAAATCGAGGTCTAAGCAAAGAGCTAAGCCGACCCGCAACCAGCCAAACATCTGTTGAAGCTGCTGCAGGGAGAAAACAGCTGCTCCGTCAATGCACGAGAATCGTAACACTAAAAACAATCCGATTCCTAAGATAGGGAGGAAGCAGAAATTGTGTTTGGATGACAACTCCCAGTGTTCCACACCATTGGAACAAACCTGGCAGGTGAGGAAAAGGAATTCAAGAACATCTGGATGACCTCGGATGCCCCCCTACCCCCAGTCCTGTAATCCTTTAAGGAGGCTACAGGTTTTAACGACGGGATGGGCCTGCTTTAAACATGAGTCAGTCCTGGGCTTAATCCCTTTTTCACTGACTTCCAGAATACATTGGAATGGAAATCATGTTAAATGCAGATAATTTAATGCAAGAAAGTAACGTGAACGGAGGCAGCGGGAAAGTTCGTTTCCATGAACTGAACAGACTCAAATTTCAGTCAAATTTAAATTAATTTAACAGGGGGGGGGGGGCAGCCGGAGAGGCCTTCGGTAGCCATGACATCTTGGCAAAATAATCTGCCGAAAATAAAGCAGCATTTTTTTATTATTTACCACGTCGGAGGGGGTTGATAACTTGAAGATGGCAGATGGGTTGCACGTTGGAGGTGGTGGCTGCATTTGGATATTACCGGGGAAGAAATTAAAAACTGACTTTGGTTCTTAAAAGAAGCAGAATAACCCTTCTTTGAAAATGGCAAGAAAAACCCCTTTCTTCGAAAATGTGTATTAAATGGTTGGGATGATACATAGGAAACTTTTTGAAAGATTATAAACACACACACATATATAATCTTTTCTTTTTTTCTTTCTTTCTTATCTGTCTCTGATCTATCTATCTATCATCTATCTATCTATCTATCTATCTATCTATCTATCTATCTATCTATCTATCTATCTATCTATCTATCTATCTATCTACCTACCTACCTACCTACCTACCTACCTACCTATCTATCTATCTATCTATCTATCTATCTATCTATCTATCTATCTATCTATCTATCTATCTATCTATCTATCTATCTATCTATCTCCCCCACCCAGTCTGCCCCTCCCTCCCTCCCTCCCTCCAGGCAACATATATGTGTATATGAGGATATATGCATAATTTATTTTATTTATTTTTTGTCATGTTTATGCAGTGCATATTGGAGGTGGTTATCCTTTGAGAGCTGTATGCAATGAACTCTCATTTTAATGTTGATTAGTGTACATTTAAAATGACAATAAAGTTATCCTATCCTATTTTTCTATTCTATTCTATTCTATTCTATTCTATTCTATTCTATTCTATTCTATTCTGTTCTGTTCTGTTCTGTTCTGTTCTGTTCTGTTCTGTCCTAGCCAACCCTATCCGCCCACCTGCTGGCTGGGTAATTCTGGGAAATGAAGTCCACAAATCTTACAATTGCCAAGCTTTCTGGTTTAAATTGTATTAACCAGAGTGACAGGCGAGGATCCTGCACAAGAAACCAGGAGCTTATGAGTTTTAGGCCTTCTGTTTCTGAATGCTGCCTGTGTGACTTTGCACCAGCCCAGCCCAACTGACAGGGTGATTTTTGTGTGGAAAATAGAAGAAAGGGCGTTAGATATGTACCCAACTTGTGCTGACTGATCATTAAGAAGATAAACATCTAATGAAAGTGGGGGCAGGGCAAGGGATTGGTTTCATTTTAATTTGGAGTTTTCCAAAAACCAATCAATTTTTCCCCTCTCTCTTCAAAATCTGGGTCTCACCCAACGTCTAGATTCAGTTCGCTAAATAACCCGGCTTAATTATATCACGTTTTGGGGAGGTGGTAAGCAGGACTTCGCAAACGAGTAATTGGTCTGTTAAGTTCCTAAGAGCTTCTTTGCAAGCCACCCACGCCCGCCGTAAAACTACTGGTAACATTTAGCATTAAAAGCAGCGGCTTCATCTCAGCTGTGGGCGCTTCTTCAGAAGCACGCTGCTCTGTGCATCAGGCTGCAACCGGCCCTTTCTCACTCCTGCTTACCATTTTAATCACCGTGCATCTGGTCAGCCCACAGCCAAGTTCAGAGGCAGATCGCCAATGCAGTCTGCCGCACCGACCTGCATTTCAGCATGACGTTACGCTCAGGGGTTTTGACACCCTCTGCCCTATGATGCTGCTCTAGATAACAGAACAGTTAGAAGGGACCTTGGAGGTCAGCTATTCCAACCCCTTGCTCAGGCAGGAAACCCTATACCATTTCAGACAAGTGGCTGTCCAGTCTCTTCTTGAAAACCTCCAGTGTTGGAGCACCCACAACTTCTGGAGGCAGGTTGTTCCGCTGGTTAATTGTTCTAACGGTCAGGAAATTCCTCCTTAGTTCTAGATTGCTTCTCTCCTTGATTAGTCTCCATCCGTTGCTTCTTGCCTTTGCCTTCAGGGGCTTTGGAGGATAGGCTGACCCCTTTTTTCTTGTGGCAACCCCTCAAATATTGCAACGCTGCTATCATGTCACCCTTAGTCCTTCTTTTCGTTAAACTAGACATACCCAAATCCAGCAACCGTTCTTTGTATGTTTTAGCCTCCAGTCCCCTAGTCATCTTTGTTGCTCTCCCCTGCACTCTTTTCAGAGTGCGCTGATGATGTTACCTAGTTGGGCAACGAAACGTCTGCAGGAAAACAAGCACCTTTGAGATAGCGATGACCTGGATGACTGAGAATCTCCCCAAAACATAAGGACCCCATAGTTCCCCTCCTCCTCTTCGTCTGCAAACCCCACTCCCCTCTAGCACTGATGACGTTACCTCGTTGGGTCATCAAATGTCTGCAAAAAACAACCCAGCTCAGAGAGCACCAAGGACCCCTCATTTCAACCCTGAGCTACAAATATTCTCCTTTTATCGCTAAATGCTGGATTTCAGCAAAAATGCCTGCAGAAAACAATTGGTTCCACACACACGCAAACAACTTATAAAATCGGGTCAGTCATGTGACAATCTTCTTTACCAGTCTCATGACTTACAACCCTTAATGGGCAGGTAGAGGACTTACCTGCATGACAGGTGGGTAAACATTTAATTAATGAATCACACAATTATCGTCTCTCCCATCCGACAACCCACACGCCCAATGAGAAAAATCCACTGCCAGACAAAGAGTCTCATACAAAACAGCGAAGCCTTTTATTTTTTTTGTTGTGGTGACTGGAGGCCCCCCCCGCCTCCAAAACAAATCACCTTAGGATGCTTTTCAAGATTTCTCTCACCACTCCAGAACAAAAGGATCATTAAAAAAGACATAGTTTTCATACAGGACTTGAGCAAAAACAGGTACATTTCATTTTATTTACTGGGGGCGGGAGGGTTTGTCATGATTATAAAGGTTCTAGATCTCATTGGCAGACCTTAACACGAACATTTACCTGATTAAAAAAAAGCACCGGGAAAAGTCGTCGCCCTCATAATTTAGCAGGGCTCAGAATAGAGAAAAACAAGGTTTAAAAGCAGGAATGTCAGAACGTGGGCAACTTTTAAGACTTGTGGACTTCAACTCCTAGAATTCTGGGAGTTGAAGTCCACAGGTCTTAAAAATTGCCAAGGTTGGATAGGCCTGCTTTAAAGTCTCGGCACCGATTCCTCATTTTGTGAACTACTGAGGCTCAAGGAGTTGTGTCATCGTGTCAAAGTGTGTGGCTGATGAAGTTAATTAACAGGGCAGTCCCTGAAGGAAACAACGGCCATTGCAATGTGATCATTCGTAATTAAGAAGAATAAAAATAACCAGCACGATCTCCTGCATGTTATACAGCTCCTAATTTTCATTTTTCCTCTGACTGACTGCCAGGTTCTGACTGCTGGATGACTTATGGACATGAAGCATTAAAATTCATCAAATCGTCATTTTTAGGAGACCGGCAACCGCACGAAGGCCTCGTTTTTCAAGAAGCAGATTGGCGCCCACTGCCCAGCGCCTTCCTGCCTTGGCCTGTCTCTCCATCTTGTCAGAAAAAGAACGTGTGAAATGTGTCACAGAATCACCACCCCGCCTGCCGCATTCCCGAATTTCCATCAAGAGAGGTTGGGAAGTCAACGGAAAGCAACTTTGATCGATGGCGAAGTGTGAACTGGGTGTGACAGGAAGAGACAGACATCTCTCATTTTCCATGGTCTTAATCAGAGCCACTTCAGATGCTACCAAAATTGGCTCTCGTCTTTAAGCCAACTGACGTTGGGCACTTGCTGTGGAGAAGATCTTGATGTTCTCCTGAGATGTTAACTCTTTGGGCCTTCGTCCTTTTAACAGCCAACCTTCACCACCACCCCCAAGGTCTTCCAGATGGATGGACTTCCAATTCAAAATAACATCCGTTTGCAAGATTCCTAGGACCCAAGTCCATGCGTCTGGAAAACCTCTGGGTCTTGCACCAGATAGGTTTGTGCATGAGTGGAGGATGGAAAGGAATGCCAGCTTAGGCCCATAATTCTAATGTTGTTTTGCTAAGTGCAAATTTCACATTGTGGACATATTAGAAGCTGCGTCAAAAGACGATCAAGAATAGATTTGGGATGGGGTTCCCCCCCCTCTATTTCCTAAGGTTTGATTTCAATAACCAGGTACAAAGGCTTGACAACTGCGCAGGTCTATAATGTGTCTTCCTTTGCAAACAGTTGAGAAGACACCCCATCCTACCCCCCACCCCCAAAACACAAAGGCATTGTAGTATTTTTTTGTTGTTGTTCATTTCTATACATACTTCTTCCAACTAAGGATACACACAAGCTTTTATTTTTATATTCAAAGTTTTCACACTATAAGGCTATTAAAAAAATGCTGGTATGTCTGTAAATGACTAAGCGGGTCTTCTGAAATAATCTCTGAAAACCTTTCAGCGCGCTTTGGACGTTTGCTTTCGTTTTCCCCAGAAGCCAAGAATGTTTTTCCAAAGGGATGCAGGATTGGAGGGAGGAGACCCATCACCATAAAAAAAAAACCAAAACAACAAAAAAAAGCCCCAGTATTTTATAAAAATTCAGAGTTGCGCCTTTGAAAAGACATTCTTCATCTTCGTTCTACCTCCGCTCTCCTCCCGGTTGGACTACTGCAACGCTCTCTACATGGGGCTGCCCTTGAGGACCACTCGGAGGCTTCAGCTGGTGCAGAATGCAGCCGCGCGAGTTGTGATGAGGGTTTCCAGATACTCCCATGTAACACCTTTACTCCGCGAGCTGCATTGGCTTCCAGTTGCCCTCCGGGTGAGATTCAAGGTGCTGGTGATGACCTATAAAGCCCTACATGGCATGGGTCCGGGATATCTTAGGGAACACCTGCTGCTTGTTCATGTGCTTGTTCCTACCCCAGTTGCTCCTATGCCATGAGGTAATGGGTTTGGTGGAAGGAGGCACACGTGGGAATGGATTCGCCCTGAAAGATTTCCTCCACCAGCCAAACTCACCCTGTCTGGGAGTGAGGTTGTGACCATGACTGAATTCTGGTGGGCCACAATCTTCTGATTGTTTTGGAGTCTCCACCTGCTCCTAAGGCCAGCTTAAAGGTGTTCTGGAGTGTTTCACCTGGTTTTTTGAGAAGGGAAGGCAGGAGGATTCAAGACTCCTATCATCTACAAAAGGAGAGTCCCAGCGTGGCAACTTTTAAGACTTGTGGACTTCAACTCCCAGAATTCCTCAGCCAACGTTGAGTTGAAATCTTAAAAGTCGCTGTCAATGCTGCAAACATTGACATGTTTTTGCAATGACAATGTAAGAGACAGCCTTTTGTTTAAACTGCTTCACTTTCAATCTGGAAGGGAGGGAATTTTTCTAACATCTATTTTGAAATTAGAAAAGCCCGCAGGTACAGAATGGGAGGAGAGACCTCATATGTGAAACTAATTGGATAATGTGATTTATGACATGTAGATAAGGGCGGGGATTGTGTGTGTGTTACGATGGGTTTGGGGGGGGGGAGGAGGTTTCAGATTCTGGCATCCCTCCACCAGTTGATGTCAAGGTTCCAATGAATGAGACAAATCAAACAAATTGCTGGCATAATTACAGTATTTATCTAAAAAGTCTTAGTGATGAACGAAACATTGGCACTCATGGAGGGATGCCAGGATCTGAAATCTCCTCCCCCCAAACCCGTCGTAACACACACACAATCCCCGCCCTTATCTACACGTCATAAATCACATTATCCAGTTAGTTTCACATATGAGGTCTCTCCCTCCCATTCTGTACACAGGCTTCTTATCTTCTCAAAATAGACATTAGAAAAATTCCCTCCCTTCAAGATTCAAGGTGAAGCAGTTTAAACAAAAGGCTGTCTCTTACATTGTCAGTGCAAAAACATGTCAATGTTTGCAGCATTGACAGTCGCCAAGGTTGGACACCCCGGATCTAAAGGATGGGAAAAGGAGAGGAAGCAGTGGAATCAGCTCTAACACGCTAGCTGTCTCCTCAAGGTGGCTTTCACGGGTGGTCCAGACCTCCAGGAGATACCCTGAAATAATTCAAACCTTTCCTGCTAGATTTTGCGCAGTTCCTACTAGCACCGGCTCTAGTTCAGAAGCAAAAGATGACCACACTAGATTGTAATTGGAGACTCACGCTATTCAATGTAGGGTGGGGTTTCCCCCCCCCCTTCTCTGATTTTTTTTTTAAACTTTTAGGAGAACTCCAAATCTTGACCAGTCAAACTCAAGAAACCAATTTGCTTATTTTAAGGACCTCCTGGGTCCACTGCAACCAGAAGAGCAGGTCCTCAAAACCCAAAACGTCACAAAGACAACCGTGCGTTTTGCATTCAACTCCCAAACAGAACAAACGAAATGATCCCTAAGCGTCATTTGCCAAGTCACGTGAAATCTCTTTCCAGGTTATTAGAGAAAGAATTGAAGCTTTTATTTTAAAAAGAGATGGAAGCCCATCGTTCTGAAATTTCACGACAAGGACAGGATTTCTGCTCTTTTTGCAGCACTGCTCAAATTTAGCCGCTTTCAGCCTGCTTGAACGTCTTTCCCCAAATTGCCACGTTTTTGAACAAAGCGTTTTATCCGTTATTTTAGGATAAAATAATGCTCTGGATAAAACTGTATTCCTATGCTTCCTCAAAATGACAGAGATGCTACAGTCTTACCTGCCTCCATTTAGTTCGATGCCCGTACGCAAAGCAGCCAAGAACAGGGGTGTGCAAAATATACTGCTCAAAAAAATAAATAAAGGGAACACAAGATAAGACATCCTACTATTAAATACAGTACATTGTGTTGTTTAAGTGTTCCCTTTATTTTTTTGAGCAGTACATTTCATCTTGAAACAGGCCAAGTTTGGAACAGGCCGTTCTTCTTTGGGGAAAAAAAAAGCCTGCATTCTCTACTTGTTGACATCATACATCTTTTTTTAAACTGCCAAAGCTATTTCATAAAGCATGGCCACCTTGCGACGTGAAAGCGGTCTTCTGAAGCACCCGGGAAACAAGTTTCCCCAAGCAATGAATCAGCCAGAATCAACTGGATCACCCATGCTAGGAACAGTGCCAGTGGATCGAAAGAGACAGCCCCCTAAACCTCGCAGAAAAAAAATGCTTGCTCACGTTGTAGTTCCGTATTTCGAATGAGGAACAGGATACAAGACGCAAGGACCGTATCTTAAAATTTCTCCCCCCCCCCTTTTTTTTTGCAAGTTTCTAGATCTTATGATCTCGAAGGAAGTGTCTGGACAATGAGGAGATTACAGTGCTTAGTAAGACAACTTAATATCTTGACAGGAGCTGGAAGGTCTCTTCAATGTATGTGCTTGGATCAAGCAAACGATTCATTTCACGCATGCTCAACGCCCAAAAGGGTTCCAGAGCCAAAACGGAAGAAAATCTTACCACACCAGGAAATCCTGGTTTCCTAATCAGGGAAGACTGGAGGGAGAACAGTTCTGGAGAGGTAAGATGGTGGTTATCTAGACCACCGCTTGCTTCCTCACAAGACATCTGGGGAACCATATTCTTAAAAAACACCCCCAAAACTGGTTTTCAGATATTTTCCCCCTCCCTTTGATCAACAGGCAACAGAACCAGGCCAAAGTATCAACTCTGAGAAGGCTGGTGAGAAGTTAACTTGAAGGGTCACTTCTATATTTTTATTTTTATTTAAGGGCTAAGGACTGCTCTTGGGAGATTTTAACAGTGGCCTAAAGCTCTAAATGAAATCCGTAGGGTTTAACTTGTTCATACTGTGGTGGAAGGTGAAGAAAAATGTCCCACCAGGAAATCAATGGAAGAGTGGCGGTGGTGGTGGCTGAGCTTTGGTGAAGATGGACCAAATTATCTGGGATGCTTCGGTTTGGATTCCTGTGTCAAAACACGGCTGGATTTATGACCTCAGTCGGCGTCTCTGAAAGACGTATTTGATAGGCTGGTTCCTGGTTCTGAACACAATGATGCTGGAAGCTTCTACAGCAATTTGGAGAAAGAATAAAATACTCCTGCCACCTCCAGTGAGGTGCAAGGAAGCCATCTCTTCTACAAGACTGGAGGATTCCCTTTCTGGTGCACTGCTGACGGTGAAGCGCATGAAGCTCAATTAAAAAAAGGTATATATATATATATATATATATATATATATATATATATATATATATATATATAAAAATAATCTGGAAAAAGTGCTACCACAGAATCCTTCTGAATTTTTCTACCCAGAAGTACGATCCACAGGCAATCTTGACCATAGTCTGCATCTTAACTGGAGGGCGAACCAACTCCTTAGGGCTTGCGTTAGTTCACCCCACCTTAAGTGGGCTTCACTCAACCCCGCTCTTTTAAGGTTGTGGCTTTGCCACGGTTTGTTGAGAACATCCACGGAGCACAGCAGCGTGTGCAAAAAAGATCAGGAAAACGGTGGAAGTTTCAAGATAGGATGGTTCCTCCTTAGAAGCCAACCACAAGTCCCAAAGCTAAGCTAGTAAAAGCAACTCGCTGGATGTTCCAGACAAGAGACCACGTGAAGCAGCTCTGCGAACCATAAAGACTCTCCAAAATCTAGAAAGCATCTTGAAAACTCAAGTCAATATATATCGACGGCAGCAAGACTACTGTGTGGACAAAAATGGAAGGACATTTCGATGCCCACTACGGACGGATGGCTACAGAAGTTGATGGAGCTGGCAGAGATTGACTGTTTCGATTAAAGAAAAGAACGCAAGTACCTCCGTTTCTACCTGGAAACCGCTTCTGGGCTTTGTGCTTGAGGTGGAAAAGAATGAAATTTGGGATTTGGGGTTCCACTGATTTAAGATTGATTTGTCGTTACAGAAATGGCTAGTTTTTACTGTTGTGAAAAAGTACAAAATGGAGGCTCGACGTTAATACTCTATTCCAGGGGTCTCTAACCGTGGCAACTTTTAAGACTTGTGGACTTCAACTCAGCTTTGCTGGCTGAGGAATTCTGGGAGTTGAAGTCCACAAGTCTTAAAAGTTGCCAAGGTTGGAGACCCCTGCTCTATCCTACTGCAATAGGGGATGTCGGAAGCCAATCTCTTCCCCCCCTTTTCTTCTCTTTTCCCTCCCCATTGTGTCCTACTATTCGCTCTGTAGTTTGCATTTTACTGTACAACTCAATGTTATTAAAAAAGAAAAGTCAGTTAAGAGTTTATGCAGATGAGAGTGTTCTAAGACGTCTCGCAACCTACAAAGAGCTAAATCAAAGTTATGAGCCAGGTTCTCCTCTCCCCAGCTGTTGAATCCTTGTCTTCTAAAATGACAACAGATCCTTGTAGGTGTCAAAACTCTTCATCACTTATTCACTGGCCCTCTTAACGTCACCAACCACACGAATCCAGAATCTAAGCTCGTAAGTCTCTTTCTGGGACAATCGGATCATCCTTTAATAACCCCAAAGCTGACGGAAGACACCTTATTTTATCAATTTAAGGTTCTCCACTTTCAATCTCCTGGTTCCCTTTTTCTCTCCATGGAGGACCCCAGAGATGACTGTGGAGGAACATCAGACCGGCTGACAAAACTGGATTGAAGCCCAGGATGGGCTTTTGTGACTTGTGGACTTCAACTCCCAGAATTCCTGACCCAGCCAGGTGTCTCCCCCCCACCCTTTGAGACCTTCTGACAAGCAAAGTCAATGGGGCAGCCATGCTGGCTCAGGAATTCTGGGAATTGAAGTCCACAAGTCGTAAAAGGGCCATGATTCCCCACCCTTGCTCTAGGTCAGGGGTCTTCAAACCTGGCCCTTTTATGACTTGTGGACTTCAACTCCCAGAATTCCTCAGCCAGCCCTGGCTGAGGAATTCTGGGAGTTGAAGTCCACAAGTCATAAAAGGGCCAGGTTTGAGGACCTCTGGTGTAAGGTCTCCTGCCTTGAGCAGAGGGATGAACTAGAAGACCTCCGAGGTCACTTCCAGCGATGGTGTCTGATTCTATGGTTCACTCAACTAACCCAATCTTCTGCAGGTGAGGAATTCTGGGAGCTGAAGTCCACAAGTTATAAAAGGGCCAAGTTCCCATCCTGGCTGAGGAATTCTGGGAGTTGCAAGTCCCCAAGTCATAAAAGGGCCAAGTTTGAAGACCCCTGCTCTAGGTCCATAAAATCACTGGGAATGTGGAGAGGCTTTATTTAAAAATATTAATTCCACGTAGTCAATACTGAACTTTTACGAAAAATGACTCTTAGCCAGACACTTCCTCAAGACAAAAACAAAAACAAAATAAAACCTCCAGAAAAGGTATTTTCTCAGCTTCTTCCTCAAAACGTCCGAACCTATTGCAGCCAACGATACCGGGACCCCACAAAATACTTCCAAATCAAGTGCCATTCCTTACCATCGGTAATTCCCGCATCCCATTCCCGCTTCCAATTCCCCTAAAAAACCTCCTTCATACACACTTTCCTAAACTCCCTCCGTTCTCTCGCCTTTCTGTCTCCAGCATCAACCCACCTTCTTCCCCAAGACATCCCAAAAGCTGCAGTTATCAAATCGAAGGGGGATTTTATGACTTTGTGGGCTAGGACCACGAACCCGTGCAAAGAAAAACAGCCCACTCACTGGAGAGGCGGGGTGGGGGTGGGGTGGGGACAGACCGTGACGGGTTCGAGACACATCAGAATCGGTGGATTCATCTCTACAGACCAGGTGATGTCTCGTCTACTGTCCAATCCCCACAAGCCTTGCCAAGAAAGGACGACCCAGCTAGCTTTTCAAACATGGACGCCAACCAAGCACAGCACAGCACAGCACAACAGCCCTCGTACCCCAACTAACTCAGCTCCACGGTGTATCTAGATCAGGGGCCTTCAAACGTGGCCCTTTTATGACTTGTGGACTTCAACTCCCAGAATTCCTCAGCCAGCGTGCATGCTGGCTGAGGAATTCTGGGAGCTGAAGTCCACAAGTCATAAGAGGGCCAGGTTCTCATCCTGGCTGAGGAATTCTGGGAGCTGAAGTCCCCAAGTCATAAAAGGGCCAGGTTCCCATCCTGGCTGAGGAATTCTGGGAGCTGAAGTCCCCAAGTCATAAAAGGGCCAGGTTCCCATCCTGGCTGAGGAATTCTGGGAGCTGAAGTCCCCAAGTCATAAAAGGGCCAAGTTCCCATCCTGGCTGAGGAATTCTGGGAGCTGAAGTCCCCAAGTCATAAAAGGGCCAGGTTCCCATCCTGGCTGAGGAATTCTGGGAGCTGAAGTCCCCAAGTCATAAAAGGGCCAAGTTCCTATCCTGGCTGAGGAATTCTGGGAGTTGAAGTCCCCAAGTCATAAAAGGGCCAAGTTCCCATCCTGGCTGAGGAATTCTGGGAGTTGAAGTCCCCAAGTCATAAAAGGGCCAAGTTCCCATCCTGGCTGAGGAATTCTGGGAGTTGAAGTCCCCAAGTCATAAAAGGGCCAAGTTCCCATCCTGGCTGAGGAATTCTGGGAGTTGAAGTCCCCAAGTCATAAAAGGGCCAAGTTCCCATCCTGGCTGAGGAATTCTGGGAGCTGAAGTCCCCAAGTCATAAAAGGGCCACGTTTGAAGACCCCTGACCTAGATTGATCTCCGCCCAGAATAAGTGGGCTTAACTCCAGGCCTGCCAGCCCAATTGCGTCTACTTTAGTTAGTTCATTCCTTAATCCACCCACCCACCCACCCATCAGTTCTCCAGAGAAAAGAGAATGCTCTGGAGTTATTGCACTGAAAGTTGACGTTGTTACAAAGAGCTTGTGAGGAGACGCATATTTGGGAAAAGAAAGAAGAGGGGTGGGGTGGGGTGGACCGCCGTTATTTCAAGCCTTTGAAACCAAGAAAAAGGGAGGGGGCACCTCCGAGTTCCCCTGGCTTGGGACAACTCCAAAAAAAAAAGGGGGGGGGAGGAAACTTGTGATTAAAAACGTCCTCCGCAAACTTCAGAAGTCAAGCCCTGTGCGTTTTTCTGTGGGGCGTGGCTCGTCTTCCCCCCACAGGTGGGATCCAGCGAGGGGACACACCGCCACGGAGGTTACATGATGCAGCATTTATTCTTGTGGTTCTGGGGATCTTTGAAACGCAGGCGCTGCTTCGGCCGGTATTTCTCCAGATAGGTCAGCTGCTTGCTGTTGATGGCGCCTCGGCGTTTCCTGCAAAGAGGAAGAGGAAGCATGCTGGGTGCTCCTGAAAATGTCTGAAAGCGAGAACCATCTTTCCACTTTGGGCTAGGGGTTAAGGCAGGGGTCCCCAACCCCCCGGTCCGTGGATCGGTACTGGGCTGCGGCATGCCAGCAACCGGTCCGCACAAACAAGCAAAACCCCATCCGTCGGATGCAGGCAGCACACAAAACCACACACCCTCCGGTCCACGGAAAAAGCTCTCTCCACGGAACCAGTCCCTGGTGCCCAAAAGGTTGGGGGCCTCTGGGTTAAGGCACCAGGCTGGAAACTGGGAAATGGTGAATTCTAGTCCCTCCTTATGCTTGAAAGCCAGTTGAGTGACTTTGGGCCAATCACCAGGACACTGTGAGTTCTAGTGCCACCTTAGTCATGAAAGCTGGCTGGGTGACTTTGGGCCAATCACACGAGGAGATGGGGAGTTCCAATCAACCAGCTGATCTTCCTGCTTAAGGCAGGACTAGAACTCACCATCTCTTGGTGATTTATTTATTAGTCTTGTTGCCAGCCTATCTTGCCAAGAAGCCCAAAGTCATCAAATCTGGCTTTCATCTTAACCCGGGGCTATAACTCACTGTCTCCTGGTTTCGACTCTGGTGCCTGAATCACTAGAACAAACTGATTCCAGGCAACAGCATGGACACTTCCGTGCGGATTTCTTGACATGCGTACGAAAGTGATCCACCCGTGTTTTCTTTTGAGTTGGAACTTTTGAATCCAGGTCGTTAACTCCCTTTGGGGAGGATCCATTGTAACTTAGAACGGTGACTAAGCAACTGGTCGTTAAGTTGAGGACTACCTGTTCTTTGCATCATGTATGCCTCCACAGAGCTTATTGTGATGCCAATATTTTTTTGATCCTTCAAACAGAATTTGGACTGCGTGCAAGAAGGAACGCTTCCGCTGCTTCCAGCTTAGAAGCAACCCTGCTTGGAGAATTAAGATTATAAGCAGCTTCCAGGGCTTAAGATAATGCATTTACTGCAATTTTGTTAAGAGTTGGGGAAAGAGGGATTTGAAGCACCCCCCACATCTATACTCTGAAGTGGTACTACCCAGTGGGAAAGATTCCTGCCAACTGTCTATGGAGGTTCTCATTCATTCAGGTTGTGATTGTTCTTCTTGGAAGACTTTTTGCTTCTCATCCAGGAAACTTCTTCCGCTCTGACTGGATGGTGGGGAAATGGAAGGATTTATACTCCTTGCCGACAGCTGGTCGTTTGCATTCTTTTAGAGAGTCGTTGAGGCCACTTGGAGGCTTATCTGTATCCTCTTGGGACTTTCTTATTATTCTTTGAAAATGTTTCGCTTCTCATTCAAGAAGCTTCTTCAGCTCTGACTGGATGCTGGGGAATGGAAGGATTTATACTCCTTGCCGACAGCTGGTCATTTGCATCCTTTTAGAGTCGTTGAGGCCACCTGAAGGTTTAACTGCACCCTCAGGGTCACTTCAACATTGAAGGGACCCAGGGCAGAAAACATCCTGCAGGCAAGAAGGCTCCACACCCATTTTCACTACTCAGGTGACCCTGAAGACATAGGTAAACCTCCAGGTGGCCTCAATGACTCTCTAAAAGAGTGCAAATGACCGGCTCTCTGCAAGGAATATAAATCCTTTATAAATATAAAGAGTGGCTTTTGTTTTTTAAATATAGATGGACTGCTGAAATCTTGTCCTGATGGGTTTGTTCTCCTATGCTGTACCCTGCAAGTGGCCTCAACGACTATCTAAAACAGGGGTAGGCAACCTTGGCTCTTTTATGACTCATGGACGTCAACTCCCAGAATATGTGACTGGCTCAGGAATTCTGGGAGTTGAAGTCCACGAGTCATTAAAGAGCCAAGGTTGCCTACCCCTGATCTAAAAGAATGCAAATGACCAGCTGTCTGCAAGGAACATAAACCCTTTATAAATATAGAGTGGCCTTTGTTTTTTAAATGTAGGTGGACTGCTGAATCTTGTCCCGATGGGTTTGTTCTATGCTGTATCCTGCGAGTGGGCTCAATGACTCTGTAAAAGCCTGCAAATGACCAGCTTTCTGCAAGTATAAATCCTTTATGAAGAGTGTTCTTTGTTTTTTTAAATGTAGGTGGACTGCTGAATCTTGTCCTGATGGGTTTGTTCTCCTATGCTGTACCCTGCCAGTGGCCTCAACGACTCTCCAAAAGAAGGCAAATGACCAGCTGTCTGCAAGGAGTATAAATCCTTCCATTCCCCACCATCCCGTCAGAGCTGAAGAAGCTTCTTGGATGAGAAGCGAGATGTCTTCAAAGAAAAGCAAGGAAGTCTCGGGGTCCTGCCAACTCTTGTGTTCTTTAAAGAAGTGCCAAGTAGTGGCCCACCGAGTGGTGGTGGTTCATCTCCACCAGAGCCAGGCGGCACAGAGGTTTCCAGAGGAGGCACTTACTGTCTAATGAACTGGATGGCGTCTTCGTATTTCATTCCGCTCTCAATCAGGGCTAGCGCGACCAGAACAGGGGCCCTGGACAGGAAAAGACAGAAGTGAGATCAGGCCCACAAAGCGGTATTATTTCTCTATTCCAATTTGAAAACAACAACAACAACAACAACAACAAAATGGCTGAAGAATAATAAATCAGGACGCCAAGGCTGAAGGGGAAAAAAAAATCCAGTTACGCAAAACTCAACATATGGACCCGTGTTTTCTAAACTCGGCAACTTTAAGACGGCTGGACTTCCTGGGGAATCCTGGGAGTTGAAGTCCATCCGTCTTAAAGGTTGCCAGGCTGGACCTAAACCGAGTGCCAACCTACAAGTACTTCTCTACCACGTACATCTAAGTTAGTGAAGGTAGTCAAACTCTTGGCCACGGATAATTGCAGTTTTGTGCAAAGGAAAAAAAACAACGACAACGACAACAACACAGTGCATGTTACCGGGTCAGTATCTGCCAGGAGGCTACTCACCGTCCCAGGCCAGCCACACAGTGGACAGCGACGCAGCACCCGGGATCTTCGCAGAATTTGGTCTTCAGCAGGTTGAGCCAGTCGTCCACAATTTTGTTGGGTGGTGGAGCTCCGTCATCAAAGGGCCAGTCCTGGAGAAGAAGACCAGAGATGAGAGGTACTGGGTGCTCTCTTGAGCTTGCTTATTTACTTATAGACGTTTCATGACCCAACTAGGTAACATCATCAGTGCTAGAAGGGAGTGGAGTTTGTGGAGAGGAGGAGGAGGAGGAGGACTGTGGTGGGCTTGGTGCTCTTTGAGCTGGGTTGTTTTCTTGCAGACGTTTCATGATCCAACTTGGGAACATCATCAGTGCTAGAAGAGAATGGGGATTGTGGAGTGGAAGTGGAGGAGGAGGACTGTGGGATCCCTGGTGCTCTCTGAGCTTGTTTTCTTGTAGACGTTTCATGACCCAACTAGGGAACATAATAAGTGCTAGAAGAGAGTGGGGTTTGTGGAAAGGAGGAGGAGGAGGAGGAGGAGGAGGAGGAGGAGGAGGAGGACTGTGGGGTCCTTGGTGCTCTCTGAGCTCGCTTGCTTTCTTGCAGATGTTTCATGACCCAACTAGGGAACATAATAAGTGCTAGAAGAGAGTGGGGTTTGTGGAAAGGAGGAGGAGGAGGAGGAGGAGGAGGAGGAGAATGACTATGGAGTCCTTGGTGTTCTCTGAGCTTGGTTGTTTTCTTGCAGATGTTTCATGACCCAACTAGGGAACATCATCAGTGCTAGGAGAGAGTGGGGTTTGTGGGGAGGAAGAGGAGGAGGAGGAGGAGAGACGACTGTGGGGTCCTTGGTGCTCTCTGAGCTTGTTTTCTTGTAGACGTTTCATGACCCAACTAGGGAACATAATAAGTGCTAGAAGAGAGTGGGGTTTGTGGAAAGGAGGAGGAGGAAGAGGAGGAGAAGGACTGTGGGGTCCTTGGTGCTCTCTGAGCTCGCTTGCTTTCTTGCAGATGTTTCATGACCCAACTAGGGAACATCATCAGTGCTAGAAGGGAGTGGGGTTTGCAGAGTGGAAGAGGACGAAGAGGAAGAGGAGGAGGAGAAGGACTGTGGGATCTTTGGTGCTCTCTGAGCTTGGTTGTTTTGCTTGCAGACGTTTCATGACCCAACTAGGGAACATCATCAGTGCTAGAAGGGAGTGGGGTTTGTGGAGAGGAGGAGGACGACGACGACGACAACTCTGGGTTCCTTGATGCTCTCTGAGCTCGCTTGCTTTCTTGCAGACGTTTCATGACCCAACTAGGTAACATCATCAGTGCTAGTCTGAAGATCATCAGAAGACCAGAGACCAAGTGGGACATTTTCAACTGACAAGAAGCGGTCTAAGGAAATGCTTCACCTATTTGTTAAATAAGCCCTCAAAATGGACTACGGGGAGTTGTCAACTTACAACGACCCGTTTTGTGACTGCTCAAAGTTATACAGGTAGTCCTCGACATACAACAGTTCGCTTAGTGACCATTCAAAGTTACGATGGCACACAAAAAAGTGACTTATGCCCATTTTTCACCCTTACGACCGTTGCAGCCTCCCTGTGGTCATGTGGCCAAAATTCAGACGCTTGGCTACAACGGTTGCCGTGTCCCAGGAGTCATGGGAATTCCCCTTTTGCGGCCTTCTGACAAGCGAAGTCCAAGGGACACCCAGATTCACTTTGGCCTTAAGAGCCCTACGTGATACCAGAGACCAAGCGAAGTCCTTGAAATCCCACATTCACACAACCCAGGAAAGGATATCTCTGGATCCCGGAAGAGAGTCCTAGGACAGGGCTTTTCAACCTTTTCACCCAGGGTACCACTTTTAGGATATGGCAACATCCGAGTACCACCAGTTGCCTAGCAAGGTGTCAAAAATGTGATGACCAAATAAATAAATAAATAAATAAATTGATGAAGTACAGGTAGTCCTCGACTTACAACTGTTCGCTTAGTGACTGTTTGAAGTTACAATGGCACTGAAAAAAGTGCCCCCCCAAGCCACCTGCCTCCCCGCCCGGCGGCGTTCTTCCTCTTTTCATTGTTGTGAGCATTTCTGTTGAGGATTGGCAGCGGGGGTGGGGTGGGGGGTGTTTGGTTTTTATTCCCCCCCCCGTCTGCTGGGTGGTTGCAGCAGGTTTTGGTCACTTCACATGACCCTGGGACACTGTGACCGTCATAAATCTGAATCAGTTGCCAAGCCTCTGTAAATCACAAGATCCTGGAGATGCTGCAACATTCCAGCTGATCGGCGCTTCTTCTGGGCTCAGAAGCTCCAGGATCAGCACCGAACTCCAGCTGGATCCTGGCGCTGATCCTAGTGCTTCCGCTGAGCCCTGACAGCCCTGCAGCTCCAGCCGTCTCTCGCTCAGGCTTGTGCGGTGCTGCCACCGGTTCAGCTCATTCCCCTCCCCCGCTGCCACTTCTCTAGGATGGCTGCGTACCACCTGCCAGGTGCCAATGTACCACAGGTGGTACCCGTACCACTGCTTGAAAAGCCCTGGACCAGAAAGTTGTGCTATGAAGGAAGAATTGGTGCGACTCCAGATCAACAGTTGGGATGAGAACAAAGCAGGATACATGAAGCGGCTTGTGCTTATTATCCCCCCCCCCAACAAAAATGTGCATTTCTTTTTTGGAATGGTTTTTTTTTTGGTTTTAAACGGAAAAGCCCAGAAGGTAAGATTTAATCTTACAGCTGCATCCAAGACGTTCTTTGATTGCATCCTGCACCTGAACTTAAGTTGGCCCTCGGCTGCAGGCAGGAAGCAACCATGGAGAGGCTGCCCAAATCCTCCTTTCCCTTACAAACCATGCAACACAACCCACTGAAGCCAAAACTGGGGGCCTGATGGAGACCTTCTGATGGAGGCGGACCCCCGTGCCTAAGAATCAGCTGTCTCTCATGGAAACGGTAATGCACAAATGGATATCCCATACGGGCTTTTACACAATTAGAGCAGTTGACTTCGATCAGCTTTCCCCAAGTGTGGTGCCTTTCCTCCAAGTCCAAGACTACAACTCCCATCATCCCTCCTGGCACTGCAATGGGAGCCCATCCCATGTGGGGACGGCTCCAAAGCACTTTCCTACAGGTAGTCCTTGGGTTGTGGCCGTAAGGGACATGGTCGTAAAAGGGGCCAACCTGATTTGAAAGGTTTGCGGCGCTCATTAAGTGAACGTAGCAGTTTTATTTATTTATTTTTATTTTTATTCCATTTATATCCCGCCCATCACCGAAGACTCAGGGCGGCTTACAAGCTTAGCAGTAGCCTTCATTCTATGTATATGCCTGCTTATTAGGGCTTTCACACACACCCCCAAGCGGCATTATTACAAAGTCAGCTTAATTGCCCCCAACAATCTGGGTCCTCATTTTACCTACCTGGGAAGGATGGAAGGCTGAGTCAACCTTGAGCCTGGTGGGACTCGAACCTGCACTAATTGCAGGCAGCTGGTGTTACTTAAGGAGGCATTAGCCCACTGCTCCACCAAGGCTCTAGTTGTAAAGTGTGAACACCGCAGCTGTTAAAGTGAACCCACTGTTTTGCCAAAAATCCAGTTTTGCCCAGAACAAGAAGTCCTGATTTTTTGCAAAACGGTTTTTAAAATATAGTCATGTGACCGAGGGATGCTCTAGTCCAGTGCTCCAACCTTTTGGGCACCAGGGACCGGTTCCGTGGAGAGAGGTTTTTCCACGGACCGGAATGAGTGGTTTCGTGTGCTGCCTGCATTCCACGGATGGGGCTAAGCTTGTTTGTGTGGACCGGTTGCTGTCATGCCGCGGCCCAGTACTGGTCCACGGACCGGGGGTTGGGGACCCCTGATCTAGTCTAACAGCCGTCAATGCAGCTGTATTGCTGAGTGTCTATAGCCATGGTGGCAAACCTATGCCACGCGTGCCACAGGTGGCACGCAAAGCCCCAGTCCTACGCCTTCAGGTTGGGTTTTATAAAACCTTTTCGCTTTAGGCCTCAGCTGATGTTAGATGTTTTTATGCCAGCCATGGCAGTTCCCCAAAAAGGTCATCAGATGGAAGCAAAGAGGCTTCTTTGCTCCCACTGGTGGGTCAGGGGTCCCCGGCCCCTGCAGCCCCATTGGAGAGAGTTAATTGGTAAGGGAGGGGCTGAGAACCCCCATAAAAACCTCTGCTCTCTTTGTTCTCTCTTCTGCTTGCTTACTTGCTGATCCATGAGCTCAATCCAGGCATGGATGCCTCCATGCCAGGGAACTCTTTCTATTTACTTTATCGTTAAATAAAGCTTTGACTGATTGCATCCCTGCGTGCTGCCTTTTACTTGGAAGCACCTTAACGAACCATCGACCTCGTGAGGCCATCTCACAGCTGATGTGTGAAAAAAAAAAAAAAAAAAGGTTCAACCAATCAATCTATTTCAACTTCTCAAGGGAAAAAAAAAGATCTGGCAAAGTTGGAATTGATTGATTGAACTTTTTAGTCCCACCCAGTCTGCCGTTACCACCCAATGGGCCACGCCTGCTCAACTGGCCACACCCACCCAATGGGCCATGCCTGCCCAACTGGCCATACCCATCCAATGGGCCACGCCCACCCGGCACCTGACGATACGTAAGTGGGTTTTGGGTTGCAGTTTGGGCACTCGGTCTCTAAAAGGTTCGCCATCAGTGGTCTACAGGACCCAACAGCGGGATCTTTGGATCCAGGTCACAAGACCTCTTGTTCAGGTAGGCTGTGACTTTGGACAGTGGCTAAGCCATAGGTCTTAAGTTGAGGATTACCTGTGCAGGTAGCCCTTAACCTATGACCACAACTGGGCCCCAAATTCCCATGGCTAAGTGAGACATTTGTTAAGTGAGGTCTCCTCCCCCCTCCCAATTTTATGACTTTCCTTGCCACAGCTGATGAGTGACTCATGTGGTTGTAAAGTTAGTAACCTCGTTGTTAAGTGAATCTGGCTTCCCCCTTGACTTTTGGCCTGTCAGAAGGTCGCAAAAAAGGGGATCCCACGACCCAGGGACACACGGAAACCGTCGTAAGCACGTGCCGGTTGCTGAGTGTCTGAATTTGGACCACGTGATCGCAGGGATGCTGCGACGGTCGTGAAGCGCGCAAAACGGTCCCAAGTCTCCTCTTTCGGTGCTGTTGTAAATGGTCACTAAACGAAAAGTCAGCAGCCACTAAACAGGGCTGCGCAGGTGTCGTCCGGATCATGTGACTGGGAAGGAGGGGGCATTAGAATGGAGGAATCGGCAATATTATGAGCCATAGCTTAATACTGCCCTATTTCCCAGCACTGAGGAGACATTTTCTGGATTTTTCTTTTCTTTATTCCCTGGCTCTTTTGGGATGTTTTTTTTTACTTTTGCAATTTGAGGGGTCCTTGGTGCTCTCCGAGTTTGGCAGTCTCCTTGCAGACGTTTCATTACCCAAACAATGCTAGCACTGATGATGCTCCCAGTTTGAGTAATGAAACGTCTGCAAGGAAACCACCAAGCTCAGAGAGCACCAAGGACCTCATAGTCTTTTTCCTCCTCCTTCCTTCTAGCACTGATGATGTTCCCTAGTTGGGTCATGAAACGTCTGCAAGGAAACCACCCAGCTCAGAGAGCACCAAGACTCTCCTCCTCCTCCTCCCTTCTTGTTTTTGTTGCTCCCCTCTGAGAGGAGGTTTCGAAGTATTTATAGCAGGACTACCTGATTCTGTAAAAGCTTTATTCCCTATGCCACCCGTCTAGTAAACTCGCCAGATTCATTTCTCTCGCCACGTGCATGTATACATAACCCGAACTAGACTGTGTTGTTTTTCTCTGTGTCATATATGTGGGTATGTGCATTATTCTGCATTTATGTATTTTTGTCCTATTTATGTAGTGCAGGGGTCTTCAAACTTGGCCCTTTTATGACTTGTGGACTTCAACTCCCAGAATTCCTCGGTCAGCGTGCCTGGCTGAGGAATTCTGGGAGTTGAAGTCCACAAGTAAGTCACAAAAGGGCCAAGTTTGAAGACCCCTGATGTAGCGTATATCGGAGGTGGTGACCCTTGGAGAGATGAATGCCACGAAATTTCATTTTAATGTATGCCGATTAGTGTACATTCAAAGTGACAATAAAGTTATTATTCTATTATATTCTAGCACTGAGGATGTTCCCTGGTTGGGTCATGAAACGTCTGAAAAAAAACAAAAAAACAAGCAAGCTCGGAGAGCACCAAGCTGCCCCCCCACCCTCATTTCAACCCTGAGCTACAAATATTCTCCTTTATTTTTGCAATGTCATGGTTTGCACGCAATTCAATCCCTTTCTCTTGGGTTTTTGGAGAGTTATCCTGAGGACAGAAAGGCAGAATTTCAAGTCCGTTTACATACTTTCCTTCCAACCCAGCACTGAGTTGGGAAAAAATAAAAATAAAAACAGGAACGGCTCCAGGTTTGCATAAGAAATACGGAGGTTCCACAGGCAGAATTTTAATTGTTGGGACTGAGACTTTGGTTATTTCCCAGTGACAACTGATGGAGGAACTAACATCCTATCGTAATAATCACAGCCAATCTCACTGCAGGGAGCTAAGTTTCTACGCGACCAGAAATAATATAATTATTATTATTATTATTATTTTTCCTGCCAAGACTTTCAGCTGCTGCCCAAAGAAAAGAAAACTTGGGATTGTGCAACCTTGGGACAGTTTTGGAGGTGATGAATTTCCTTCTCCTGTTGCAAAATAACCTTTTCCAGATCTTTTTAAAAGCTGCCTCTTGAGATGGTCAGAAATGGGTGCCTCGCATCCTACTTCAATTTGTGCACTGGGGACAAAAACTTTACTCATTTCTGTCAATAGAAGAAAATAGTTGTAGCTCAGGATTGAACGTGTAGTTTTTGGTGGTCTCTGAGCTTGGTGGTTTTCTTGCAGACGTTTCATTACCTAACTAGGTAACGTCATCAGTGCTAGAAGGGAGTGGGGTTTGTGGAGAGGAGGAGTCGGAGTCGATGTTCTCTTAGATTTGGTGGTTTTCTTGCAGACATTTCCTAACCTAACTAGGTAACATCATCAGTGCAAAAGGGGGCTTTGCTCTTACTTGTATATACTAGTGGTTTGTCCTATCAGTGTTGATGGGAGTGTTCTTGGGGGGTTCCAAGAACACTCTTGGGGCGTATATGCAGCTTCGCAGTCGGTTTATTTATTTATTATTTTATTTTATTAAATTTATATACCGCCCTATTCCCGGAGGACTCAGGGCGGTGTACAGGGAAGATTAAAACAAACATACAAAAATTAAAATCAAATTAAAACAATTAATTAAATAAAGTCCCCAAAATTTAAAACTAAAGCCTAATAAAAATTAAAACCCCTCAGCCTGGGCCAGACAGCTCAAAGAGCCAAGTTTTCAGATCCCTGCAGAATGAGCGAAGGTCGGGGGCAGTCCTAGGTTCCATGGGGAGCTGGTTCCATAGGGCCGGTGCGCCCACAGAGAACGCTCTTCCCCTGGGAATAACCCGCCGGCATTCCCTAATCGGCGGTATCCTGAGAAGGCCCTTCCTGTGGGAGCGCACGGGACGAAGGGAGCTTGATGCCGGCAGCAGGTATTCCCTCAGATAACCCGGACCCAAGCCATTTAGGGCTTTATAGGTCATCACCAGCACCTTGAATCTCACCCGAAGGGCAACCGGAAGCCAATGCAGCTTGCGGAGTAGAGGTGTTACATGGGAGTATCGGGAAGCCCCCATCACAACTCGCGCGGCCGCATTCTGCACCAGTTGAAGCCTCCGAGTGGTCCTCAAGGGCAGCCCCATGTAGAGAGCATTGCAGTAGTCTAAACGGGAAGTCACGAGCGCATGGGTGACTGTGCATAGGGCATCTAGGTCCAGATAGGGTCACAACTGGCGCACCAGGTGAACCTGGGCAAAAGCCCCCCTTGTCACGGCTCCTATGTGATCTTTAAAATTGAGCCGTGAATCGAGGAGGATGCCCAAGTTGCGAGCCCTATCAACGGGGGGGGGGAACACCTCACCCCCCATCGTTAAAGATGGAATAGTCTGGGTAACCCGAGATGCCGGTATGTACAGCCACTCAGTCTTGGCAGGATTGAGACGAAGCCTGTTTCTCCCCATCCAGACCCGGACCGCCTCCAGGCAACGGGACATCACGGCGAGGGCATCACTATCATTATGAAGGAGAGAGTGGTGCCAGGGATTACTAGAGAAGCTCAAGGATTCGATAAGATTCTTTTTGGGAAAAGTGAGAAGTTGCTGGCAAAATGTTATTCCTTACTATTGGATATGGATGGGTTAAATGAGCTTACAGAGGGCTTTAGGGTCGCCTGGGAAAGGAATCTGGGTTACCAAATTAACCGTGATAATTGGCGGTCCATTTGGGAGAAAAATGTTAGGCTAACGAAATCTACTGCGTATAAGGAGAATGTTTATAAGATGATGTTTCGTTGGCATCTCCCTCCAGCTAGATTGGGTAAAATGTTTTTTGGGTGTGTCCCCAGCGTGTTGGAAGCGTGGAGAAAGAGAGGGCACCTATTACCACCAGTGGTGGACCTGCGGCGAAGCGAGGAAGTATTGGCATCGGCTTCATATATGGTTGAATGAGATTTTAGGACATTCTGTTAAATTGACTCCCGAGACGTTTTTGTTAGGCTTGAAACCAGACAATCTGAACAGATCTGCATGGTATTCGATGTCGCATTTGTTAACGGCGGCACGGATATTATGGGCTCAATATTGGAAGAATTCTGTTAGTCCTCCCGAGGATCTGTTAATCAAGAAATTTATTGATTGTGCGGAATCTGACCGTTTGACCATGCTGTTGAAAGATAAGGGGGATACAGATTATTATTTATCTTGGAGACCGTGGTATGAATGGTTGACAAAAAGGGATGGTTATGGGAAGGATTGATTATGCAATGTAACAGCAACTTGTCTAAATCATTAGAGTGTTTATTATTACGTTTTGTATTTTTTAAAAAAGAATTTTAATAAGCACTGCGATGTATTGTTATGATGTAAGTTGTGGATGATTTCAATAAAATAAAAAATATATTCAAAAAAAAAAAAAAGAGAGACTGGACGGGCATTTGTCTGACATGGTATAGGGTTTCCTGCCTGAGCAGGGGGCTGGACTAGAAGACCTCAAAGGTCCCTTCCAGCTATATTAAGGTTATTGTTATAGTTTGGTAATGAAACGTCTGCAAGAAAACCACCAAGCTCAGAGAGCACCAAGGACCCCACAGTCCGTCCTTCCTTCCTTCCTTCCTTCCTTCCTTCCTTCCTTCCTTCCTTCCTTCCTTCCTTCCTTCCTTCCTTCCTCTTCCTCCCTTCTAGCACTGATGATGTTACCTAGTTGGGTTGTGAAATGTCTGCAAGAAAACCACCAAGCTCAGAGAGCACCAAGGACCCCACAGTCCTCCTCCTCCTCTATGGAAACCCCACTCCCTTCTAGCACTGATGATGTTGCCTAGTTGGGTCATGAAACGTCTGCAAGAAAACCACCAAGCTGAGACCCCCACAGTCCTTTCTATAACTACACAAGTCGTAAATGGGCCAAGTTCCCCACCTCTGCTTTAGCATAAAGCCTTTTTTTTTTAAAAAAGCATCCATTCTAAGTGAGATCATCACATCAGCAGCTGTTTTTTTTTACAATCAACAACCTCCCCCACAAAGATCCCAACGGATGTCGTACTTTAAATCAGCCAGCTTTCCGAGGATTTCCCTTTTACATCTGTTTCCAGAGCAAAACAGTCTCCTGGTCAGGAGAGAACGAGGGTGCCCTGGCAAATTTCCGCCTTGCTCACGACTCATTAGCACGCAGACTAGCTTGGAGGACTCCCAAGAGAAAAACATATTGAGAAGTGAAGAGTTTTCTCGTTTTCTGGAATCTTGATCACGTGATCATGGGGGGGGGGGTCCTGCAGAGGTTGTTAACTGTAAAAAAAACCCTGCTCATAAGTTACTTGTTTTCAGTGCTGTTGTATCGCTAAATGAACTGTTGTAAGTCAAGGACTATCTGCAGTCTGGGAAGAGTGCAGAGAAGAGCCACAAAGAGGATCAGGGGACTGGAGGCTAAAACATATAAGGAACGGTTGCGGGAATTGGGTATGTCTAATTTAGTGAAAAGAAGGACGAGGGGGGACATGATAGCAGTCTTCCAGTATCTCAGGGGCTGCCCCAAAGAAGAGGGAGTCAAGCTCTTCTCCAAAGCGCCTGAAGGCAGGACAAGAAGCAACGGATGGAAACTCATCAAGGCAAGAAGCAACCTAGAACTAAGGAGAAACTTCCCGACAGTGAGAACAGTTGATCAGTGGAACAACCTGCCTCCAGAAGTTGTGGATTTAATGTCTAATTTAATGAAGAGAAGGACGAGGAGGGACATGATAGCAGTGTTCCAAATCTGAGGGTCTGGCCCAAAGGAGAGGGGGTCACGTTATTCTCCAAAGCACCAGAAGGCAAGACAAGAAACAATGGATGGAAACTAATCAAGGAGAGAAGCAACCTGGAACTAACAGTGAGGACAATTAACCAGTGGAACAGCTTGCCTTCATAAGTTGTGGGTGCTCCATCAGAGGAGGTTTTTAAGAAGATACTGGACAGCCATTGGACTGAAATGGTATAGGGCAGGGGTAGGCAACCTCGGCTCTTTTATGACTCGTGGACTTCAACTCCCAGAATTCCTGAGCCAGCCACGCTGAGGGGAAAGGGAGAGGTTTCCAAGCTGAGCCATGCTGGCTCAGGAATTCTGGGAGTTGAAGTCCACGAGTCATAAAAGAGCCAAGGTTGCCTACCCCTGGCCTAGGCCTAGGCCGCTTTGTGACTCCTGGACTTCAACTCCCAGAATTCCTGAGCCAACCATGCTGAAGGGAAAGGGAGAGGTTTCCAAGCTGAGCCATGCTGGCTCAGGAATTCTGGGAGTTGAAGTCCATGAGTCATAAAAGAGCCAAAGTTGCCTACCCTTGGCCTAGGGTCTCCTGCTTGAGCAAGGGGTTAGACTAGAAGGCCTCCAAGGTCCCTTCCAACTCTGATGATGTTCTATGTGAGATCCGAGTCTGGGGTCAAATAAACCCATTGAATTTCTATCTCAATTTTGCGGAACTCACGTGAGCCATCCCAAGCCCAGGCAGGTCATTTTAACTCCCTTAGAAGAAATTCACAGGCTCCATTCGTGATGCTTGATCTTTCTGGGTTGCTTCAGCCAAGATTAAGGAAGAAAAAAAAAAAAACACCAAAAAACGAAAAGCAGAGACTTACCATCACTTTAATGCCATCCTTTTCCAGGGGTGTCTTGTCGTAGGTTACTTCACACACCCTCACAACGGTGGTTGCGCCGTATTTCTTCAGGTCCTGCCAGAAAAAGGGCAAAACATTTCAGATTTACCTTACTCTCCGCTGAAGACTCCAGTCAGGGCAATTCTCTTGGCTTTGCGCTTCTGGAGTATAGAGCTACACCCCAGTTAGTTTGGTGAAGGTTCAAAAGTTACAATGGCACTTGGGACCGTTTTTGACGCTTACGACAGTCGCAGCGTCCCGGGGTCATGTAAATCCCTTCTGCAACCTTCCTACAGGCAAAGCCGATTGGGAAAGCGGGATTCACTTAACAACTTGGTTACTGTTAACAACTGCCGTGATTCGCTTAACAACGGTGGCAAGGGCGGGCGTAAAATGGGGGCAAAGCTCGCTGAAGTCGAGGATTATCTGGAGCTGAAGATAATTACCCTCTTATACCCAGTGATGTTGATGGCTAAAATAGCTATGCCATAAGGCAGAATTATAGGAGCCCCAATGGCGGAGCGGTTAGAATGCAGTACTGCAGGCCAACTCTGCCCTCTGCTCACTGCTGCGAGTTCGATCCTGACCATCTCAAGGTTTGACTCAGACTTCCATCCTTCCGAGGTGGGTAAAATGAGGACCCAGATTGTTGGGGGGGGGAGGGGGCAACAGGCTGACTCTGTAAACTGCTTCGCGTTTGGGCTGTAAAGCCCTATGAAGCAGCATATAAATCTAAGTGCCATTCCTATTGCTTTAGCTAGAGGGGACTAAGTATGTTTGGCCTAACAAAGAGAAAGCTTACGGCAGACAAGACAAATACTTCCAATATTTGATGGACTCTGAATACAGAATAACAGAGTTGGAAGGCATCTTGGAGGTCAACCAATCAGAATACAGCTGGAAGGGACCTTGGAGGTCTTCCAATCCAATCTTGTGGTATATGCTATTGCTTTATCCCTGTTCTCTATTATCTGTCGGTCTGTCTACCTACCTACCTATGTATCCTCTATCTACCTACTATGTATGTATGTATGTATGTATGTATGTATGTATGTATCTATCTATCTGTCTGTCTGTCTGTCTCTGCGTCTGCTGTCTGTTTATCATTATGATCCATCCATCCATCATGATCCATCCATCACTATGATCCATCCATCCATCATTATGATCCATCCATCCATCATCTATCATTATGATCCATCCATCCACCCTTATGATCCATCATCTATCATTATGACACATCCATCATGATCCATCCATCATCTATCATTATGATCCACCCACCCACCCACCCACCCACCCACCCACCCACCTACCTACCTACCTACCTACCTATCTATCTATCTATCTATCTATCTATCTATCTATCTATCTATCTATCTATCTATCTATCACCTATTCTATATCAGGTGGTGCAGTGGTTAGAATGCAGTATTACAAGCTACACTCTGCCCACTGCCAGCAGTTTGTTCCTGACTGGCTCATGGTTGACTCAGTCCTCCATCCTTCCGAGTTCGGTAAAATGAGGACCCAGATTGTTCGGGGCAAGATGCTCACCTTCATAAACCGCCCAGAGAGCGCAGTAAAGAACTATGGAATGGTATATATAAATAGTCCTCAACTTACGAGCACAATTGAGACCAAGATTTCTGTGGTTAAGTGAGGCTTGCCCCACTTTACAACTTTTCTTGCCACAGCCGTGAAGTGAATCACTTGCAGCTGGTAAGTTAGTGACCTGCTTGTTACGCGAATCTGGCTTCCCCCACTGACTTTGCTTTGTCGGAAGGTCGCAAAAGGGGAATCACCTGCCCTCGGGACCCAGCAACGGTCATTAAGTGTGAACCAGTCGCCAAACTTCTGAATTTTGATCACGTGATCATGGGGGGGGGGGGGCGCGGGGGCGGCGGAGATGCTTCAAAGGACGTAAACGGTGAACAACCGTCTTAAGTCACCTTCTTCAGCGTCCTTGTTAACTCTGACCGGTTGCTAAACAAAATGTCGTAACTTGAGGACAATCTGTACAAACCTAGGTGCTCTTACTATTAACCACCCAAGTTCAGAGGATACCCTGATATTGAAGGCTTAGAGGGACAGCCTGCCAATCATAGTCCCTTTGGCCGAGATAGGCTCCGGATCTATTTCTGGTACCTAAGGGCTGCACGAATTCTTCTCAACGGCCAAAATGGGGTAAGCGAGCGATGTGGGTGGGGAGGCTGACCACAGGGGGAAGAGCGCGGCCGACGGTCTCGGGTTTCCCGGGCGAGAGGAATTTTGTTTTTCAACCTCTCACGCTCACTTGAGAGCTTGCACAATGCTTTCCTTGGACTTCCCCTCCCAAAGGGTCCCAAAGCAGTTGCTGTTGTCAGATTCTTAACCAGCCATAGTCAGAAGAGACCTGAAGGTCTTCAGGACAATGTTCTCAAGTCCCCCTTGGTCTGCAAGGTGGGTCAAGTTAGGCCAGTTTCAAATGCCTATCGAGATGGGTTTTCTGCGACACCTGCCAACTTTGGGAGCAGTTTGGACAAGGCGGGGGTTTGTCCTCGCCTCACGACGACCGTTGAGGCCAAAATGTTGGTTTGCTAAGCGAGGTGGCTGTTTAAGTGAGTTTTGTCCCGTTTTACGACCTTTTCTGCCACGGTTGTTAAATAAATTGCTGCAGCTATTTGGTGACTCATTTATCATCTATCTATCTATCTATCCTATCTATCTGTCTGCCTGCCTACCTACCTACCTATCATTATCATCTATCATTATCTCTCTCTAGCATCTAGATCATCTACCTTTTCCATTATCTATCTATCTATATCATCTATATCTATCATCTATCCATCCACCCATCATCTACCTTTTCATCTATCATGTATATTATCTATCTATCCATCCATCTATATCTTCTACCTTTTCCATTATCTATCTATCTATCTATCTATCTATCTATCTATCTATCTATCTATCTATCTATCTAATCTCTATCCATCCATCATTTATATCATCTACCTTTTCATCTATCTATCTATCTATCTATCTATCTATCTATCTATCTATCTATCTATCTATCTATCTATCTATCTATCTATCTAATCTATCTCTATTCTCTATCCATCATTTATATCATCTACCTTTTCATCTATCTATCTATCTATCTATCTATCTATCTATCTATCTATCCATCATTTATATCATCTACCTTTTCCATTCTCTCTCTCTCTCTTTCTTCTCTCCCTCTCTCTCTATCTGACATGACTTCCCCATCACAAGACCTACTGACCACACAAAGCCGTTATACACAGAAGAACAACAACTTTGACATCCCCTAATCTCCACTTGAAGATGTTACCCAGCCAGGTAATGAAACATTCGGAAACCCAGCCAGCTGCTCGGAGAATGAACCTTCACCCTCACCCTACACCCAAGTTACAGATATTCACCACTATTGCAAATAAATCATGTTTTGCAGTGACGTGGTAACTTTGAAGCGTCGTTAAATGAATGGTTATACGTTGAGGCCTGCCCGTTTTGTGCCTGAGGCCAAGGAGATCTGTGGACCATCTGGGAATCTTAAGAGGAGTCTTCACTTCCAAGGCAGAAAAACAGGAGAAAATGTCTGAGTATGCAATATGAAATTATAACAAGCAAGACAAGAAGCAATGGATGGAAACTAACCAAACAGAGAAGCAACCTAGAACTAAGGAGAAACTTCCTGACAGTAAGAACAGTTAACCAGCGGAACAACCTGCCTCCAGAAGCAGTGAATACTCCAACACTGGAAGTTTTTAAGAAAAGACTGGACAGCCATTTGTCTGAAATGGTACAGCGTTTCCTGCCTGAGTAGGGAGTTGGACTATGACCTCTAAGGTCCCTTCCGATTCTATTACTATCATTATTATTAGAATTGAGTGAGAGGCAGTTGAAGTCACATCTGACTTATGTCCACAACACAGCCCCAAATTCCTGTTGTTAAGCAAGGCACTTTATTTAGGATGGTTGCAATGTCCTGTGTGTGTGTGTGTGTGTGTGTGCGTGCGTGCGTCACATGATCCCCCTTACGGTCCTTAAGTCATTGGGGAAGCCGAATTCAGTTAACCACCATGTTCCTAACTTACCATCCCCAGCGATTTACTTGGACAGCTGTGGCCAAGAAGGTGGTAAAAGGGGGCGAAACCTGCTTAGTGGCCGTCTTGCTTTGCAACAGAAATGTTGGGCTCAATTGGGTGGCCCTTTTAAGGCGAAGGGTCGCGGTGGTTGAGTGGGTTAGGACCCTGAGCTTGTCAATCAGAAGGCTGGCAGTTTGGCGGGTCGAATCCCGAGTGCCACGTAACAGAGTGAGCGCCTGTTACTTGTCCCAGCTTCTGCCAACCTAGCAGTTCGAAAGCACGTAAAAATGCAAGTAGAAAAATAGGGACCACTCTGGTGGGAAGGCAACAGTGTTCCGTGCGCCTTTGGCATCTAGTCATGCTGGCCACATGACCATAGAGACGTCCTCGGACAAGCGCTGGCTCTTCGGCTTTGAAACGGAGATGAGCACCAGCCCCTAGAGTCGGAAACGACTAGCACGCATGTGCGGGGGAACCTTTACCTTTTTTTTTAAGGCGAGGAATACCCATATGGCAAGGGATCGATCGAAGTACCCAGGCACTGGGGTGGGGGGGGAAGGAAAGCGGTCCCTTCACTGTATATCTGGAGGGAAAACTTATTCCGGCCCGCGAGCGGCAATCCATCTCTGGCTGATGATCCCAGAGTTAACAAGGGCACTTATTTTTAATCCCCACAGGTATGCAACCATTCCTGCGAGTCGCCCGTGTAACCAGAGCAACATCTGTGGGTGAGACGCATCCCATTGGAGGGAAGGCAGGGGAAGGTACGGCTATAAACAGCACCTTGGCCGAGAGCCCAGGTATCAAAACAACAACAAAAAAAAACCCACAACCCCCCCCCCTACGTATCTCATGTGTCATGTTGTTGTTGTTGTTAGTTGCGAAGTTGTGTCCGACCCATTGCGACCCTATGGACAACGTTCCTCCAGGCTTTCCTGTCCTCTACCATCTTCTGGAGTCCCTTTAAGCTCACGCCTACTGCTTCAGTGACTCCATTCAGCCACCTCCTTCTCTGTCGTCCCCTTCTTCTCTCGCCCTAAACCTTTCCCAGGATGAGGCTCTTCTCCAGTGAGTCCTTCCTTCTCATTAGGTGGCCAAAGTATTTGAGTTTTAGCTTTAGGATCTGGCCTTCTAAAGAGCAGTCAGGGTTGATCTCCTCTAGGACTGACCGGTTTGATCGCCTTGCAGCCCAAGGGACTCACAGGAGTCTTCTCCAGCACCATAGTTCAAAGGCTTCGATTCTTTGGCGCTCAGCCTTTCTTATGGTCCAACTTTCACTGCCATAAATTGCAACTGGGAAGACCATAGCCTTGACTATACGCACTTTTGTTGGCAGGGTGATGTCTCTGCTTTTTAGTGTGCTGTCTAGATTTGCCAAAGCGTCTTTTAATTTCTTGGCTACAGTCCCCATCTGCAGTGATCTTGGAGCCCAGGAAAATAAAATCTGTCACTACCTCCATTTCTTCCCCATCTATTTGCCAGGAATTGAGAGGGACGGATGCCATGATCTTGGTTTTCTTAATGTTAAGTTTCAACCCAGGTTTTGCACTCTCCTTCTTCACTCGCAACAAGAGACTCTTCAGTTCCTCTTCACTTTCTGCCATTAGAGTGTCATACGCAAGCCAAAAAGCAAGGGAAGGCGAGGAAGGGAACGAAATTTGGTGGGAAGGTGTCAAAACGCAGGAAGGGAGGTGCCCTTTGGGCTAAATCCACTTGGGAAAAAGGAGGAGGACGAGACCAACTGGTCTCCTTTTACAGGGGATCATGCTGCGCCCGAAACCTATCCGGACAAGCCCGGTTCAAGGAGCAGGAAACTTTGCAACCGTTTTCCCGAGAGACACAGTTAAGAGTCCCTTGCGTTGTAAGGTTCCTCAAGTGGGCTCCGTGTAGACCCGTGGTGGTGACCCTACGGCATGCGCGCCACGGGGGGGGGGGCGGCGGCATGCAGAGCGCTCTCTGTGGGCACATGCGCCGTCGCCCCAGTCCTAGGCCTTCAGCTGGGTTTTATAAAACCTTTTCGCTTTAGGCCTCCGCTGCTGTGTGCCAAAAAAAAAAAGTTCAATCAATCAATCAATCAATCAATCAATTTCAACTTCTCGCAGGAAAAAAAAAAGATCTCGCAAAGTTGGAAATGATTGATTGATTGAACTTTTTAGTCCCACCCAGTCTGCCGTTACCATCGCAGCCACGCCCGCCCAATTGGACACACCCACCTGGCACCCGACGATACATAAGTGGGTTTTGGGTTGCAGTTAGGGCACTCGGGTCTCTTAAAAGGTTTGCCATCACTGGTGTAGACCTTCTCAAGTCAGGAGCAGGCTTCACAGGGCCTTTCTGGAAGATACACGCAAGCCCTTGACTTAACAACAGTTCGTTGAGTGACCGTTCCTCAACAACGGATGGAAGCTGATCCAGGAGAGAAGCAACCTGGAATTAAGGAGAAGCTTCCTAAACAGTGAGGACGATTAATCGGTGGAACAGCTTTGCCTCCAGGAATCGTGGACGCTCCCATCGCTGGAGATTTTAAAGAAGAGATTAGACAGTCACTTGTCTTGAATTACAGCAGGGGTCCCCCAACCTGTGGGCCACAGCTCATGGCTATTGGGCTGCAGGAAAGGCTGGCCACTGCGCGCGCACCACACTCGCAGGGTAAGCCGCCCTGAGTCTTCGGAGAAGGGCGGGATATAAATGGAATTAAAATAAATAAATAAATAAAATAAAAAAACAGGACACCGACCCAAAAAATTTAGCAAGTTTGTATCCGAACTGCCAGCCCAAATGTTGGAGGTGTGGTTGTGAGGATGCAACGTATTATCATATATGGTGGACTTGTAAAAAAGTTAAAAGCTTTTTGGATTAAAATTTGGTGGAATATGCAAAAGATATTTAAGAAAAAGATAAGGTTTTCTCCACAGTTATTTCTGTTGGGTATTATTACAGATTGTACTGTCATAGATACTAAATTGATGTTGAATTTAATTACGGCAGCAAGACTTTTAGTAGCCCAATATTGGAAGAAGGAGGAACTGCCTACTGTAGAAGAGGGGACTTTGAAAGTTTCAAACCTGGCGGAAACGGCAAAGATTTCAGCATACTTGAAAGAACAATCGCAACAGAGATACATTGTGAAATAGAGAAGATGGATCGAGTATATTCAGAATAAATATGGGACTAAAAAGTTTCATTTAGCATTTGAATAAGTATTAGTTTTATATGATGTATTATTAGTCTATTCATTATTTGTTAGCAATTTAGTTATGTTTAAGGGGAGTTAAAGTGCGACAGAATTTTATGTGTTTTTTTTAGTTTGTTAGCATATTTTAGTTTAAGTTTGCAAACTTTATACCCTGTATTCAGTTCTGGGAAGTTGGGGGGGAGGAGGGTAAGGGGGAGGGGAGGGTGGGGGAGTTAGTTTATGTTTTTCAAAAAATGTATTGTAAAACTTTTCAATAAAAAAAAAAAAACAACAAAAAAAAAAAACAGGACACCGTGTCACAGGGCGTAAAAATGGGCCGCCGCTGTGCCTTGGGGTACGAAAACAGGCCGCCACTGTGCTGCACAAAAACGAGTTGCCGCTGCGCCACGGGGCGCAAAAATGGAGCACCGCCACACCACAGGGCACAAAAAGCGGCCGCAGAGAAACGAGATGTTGTGCCATGCAAGGATGGGGCAGGGCTAGTTATCACTCGGGCGCTAGCCCCGCCCCGTTTGCGGCACGTGTGTGTTCGCAGCCCCGTGTACGCCCGTGCGCATGTACGTAAAATGCTTCCCCGTCCCTTTTCCTCTGGTCCGCCAACCGACAAAGGTTGGTGACCTATGGTACAGGGCAGGGGTAGGCAACCTTGGCTCTTATTATGACTCATGGACTTCAACTCCCAGAATTCCTGAGCCAGCCACGCTGAGGGGAAGGGGAGAGGTTTCCAAGCTGAGCCATGCTGGCTCAGGAATTCTGGGAGTTGAAGTCCATGAGTCATAAAAGAGACAAAGTTGCCTACCCCGGTATAGGCTCTCATGCTTGAGCAGGGGGTTGGACTAGAAGGCCTCCAGGGTCCCTTCCATCTCTAATCCTGATTGATCTTGAGCAAAAGGCTGACATTCAAGCCGATTTACTTGAGAGTAATTGCTACTGAACTCAACGAAATATTTCCCCATTAAAATGTGGATAAAAAGTTCAAAACCGTTTCTACCCACGGGTAGTCCTTGATTTACAGCACTTTGTTTAGTGACCGTTCAAAGATGCAGGGGCACTTGAAAAAAGCAGCTGAGGCCTCTTTTCCCACACTGATTTTGCAGCATCCCCACGGTTACGGGATCAAACCTGGGACGCTTGGCAACCGGCTTGCAGTTATGACGGTTGCAGTGTCCTGGGTGTGTGTGTGTGTGTGTGTGTGTGTGTGAGAGAGAGAGAGAGAGAGAGAGAGAGAGAGAGAGAGAGAGAGAGAGAGAGAGAGAGAGAGAGAGAGAGAGAGAGAGAGAGAGAGAGGGAGAGAGAGAGAGAGAGAGAGAGAGAGAGAGAGAGAGAGAGAGAGACGGTAGCCTTTTGCAACCTTCTGACAAGCAAAGTCAAGGGGGAGGCCAGATTCACTTGGCAACCGTGTGACTAACAATTGCCGTGAGTGATTCGCTTAACAAGAAAGTGGGGCAAGAAAGATGGGGCAAAACTCACTTAACGGAAGACTGCAGTTCAATTGTGGTCCTACGTTGAGGACTACCTGCCTGGACAGCTCTCTCTGGTTGATGGGTTTAGGTATTCCATCTTGGAAATGGCTTCCATTCTGGAGAAGGTACCCCGTAGTGATCAATGCCAAAAGAGTTTCATAGCCACAGCCCTGTCTACATGCAAGTGTTACTTTAGAGTAGGGGTCTTCAAACTTGGCCCTTTTGATGACTGGTGGACTTCAACTTCCAGAATTCCTCAGCCAGGCACGCGTGCCTGGCTGAGGAATTCTGGCAGTTGAAGTCCACCAGTCATAAAAGGGCCAAGTTTGAAGACCCCTGCTTTAGATATCGAGATAATCTCTACCAAAAGGATCAGTGGAAGTGGAGATGACCTTCTTAGAATCATAGGGATCTTGGGAGGTCTTTTAGTCCAAACCCCTGCCCAAGGCAGGAGACCTCTAAGACCATTGTGGACAAATGATTGTCCAATCTTTTTTTAAAAAAACAACAACAACACCACTCCAGTGATAAGGGCATACGCAACAACTTGATTCTCCAGGACTCACCAAGATGTGATTTCTTGGTGAGCCTTGAGGTGGTTTCATACTATCTTCTTCAGGGATACAAACTTCCCACACTCACATACTGTAGAACATCATGAGAGCTGGAAGAGACCTTGGAGGTCTTCTAGTCCAGCCCCCTGCTCAAGCTAGTGACCCTATAGCATTTCAGACAAGTGACTGTCCAGTCTCTTCTTAAAGGCCTCCAGTGATGGAGCATTCACAGCTTCTGGAGGAAAGTTGTTCCACTGATTAATTGTTCTCACTGTCAGGAAATTTCTCCTGAGTTCCAGGTTGCTTCTCTCTTTGGTTAGTTTCCATCCGTTGCTTCTTGTCCTGCCTTCAGGGGCTTTGGAGAGTAGCTTGACTCCCTCTTCTTTGGGGCAGCCCCTGATATAGTGGAACATGGCTATCATGTCCCCCCTCGTCCTTCTCTTCATTAAACTACATATACCCAATTCCAGCAGCCCTTCCTTGTATGTTTTAGCCTCCAGTCCCCTGATCCTCTTTATGGCTCTTCTGTGCACTCTTTCCAGCCTACAGGAAGTCCTCGACTTACAACAGTTCATTTAGCGATTGCTCAAAATTACAACGGGCCCTGAAAAACGCGACTTACGGTTTGTTTTCCCCAGTTACAACGTTCGCAGCATTCCCCACGATCATGCGATGAAAATTCAGATGCTTGGCCAACTGGTTCACACTTACGACCGTTGCAATGTCCCCGGGGGGAGGGGTGTGTCATGTGATTTTCCCCTTTTGGGACCTTTTGACAACCAAAGCTGGATTCCCTTAACAACCAGGTTACTAACTTATCCCCTCTGCCGTGATTCAGTTAACCACCGTGGCCAGAAATGTCGTAAAATGGGGGGCAAAAAAAAAATCGCTTAAGAACTCCTCAGTTTAACAAACATAAATTTTGGGCTCCTTTGTGGTCGCTGAGGACCACCCGTTACAACTAGCCTACAATGATGTTGCGATGTTCGGATGCTTCTCTCCTCAAAAGTTCCAACCAGGATAGAGAACCTGGTTAGTTCTGAAGCTTCACAAGTTCAAGGATCTCTGTGACCTTATGGTCATCCAGCAGCCAGAGGTGCCCGTTCTAAACCGGTATAGCTTACCTCAATGAAAGTGTTCAGTGTGGCGTTGGTTGGGTTGTGGGTTATCAGGAATCTCATGTTCTTGTAGCATACTTCCACAGGGGCAGGCCTGTTCATGCGCGCCATGGCGGAGACCAACCAAGGTGGACCGGCGAGGGGGGGGGAGAAAACGTGTCACAAAAACCAAACCGCCTCCAGAGAAAAACCGAATTGCAAAGCCAAAAAAAAAAAAAAGCAGAACCAAGGGACGAGATCCTGACCAGACTCTCTTCCCACTCAATCAACACAAACGTTGTGCTAATAACGTTGGATTCTCTAAATCCTCCAATTTAGGAAAAAGGAACCCTGTGCTTGAGGCGGAGTAATACTTTTTGTTTTTCGTTTTCCTTTAAAAAATAAAAATAAAACAAAAATATCCGTATAGTGTGCAATGTTAAGTAGCCGTCCTCTTCCGCGTCGCCCAGCTTCCTTTTCTTAGTTCTCTCCTCCTCCTCCTCCTCCTCCTCCTCCTCTTCCTCTTCACAAAGGCCTCTGCATTCACGCGAACGCGCTGGTGTATCTCTTGGGCTTTCACGTTACCCCATCTGGATAGGTAAAATATTTGGGGGCAAGGAGACGAGCCCGGGGCAGCTCAGGATAGAGCAAGTGCTGGGAGAAGCTTTCCGTTGACTTGAACAGCCATCCACGGGGTCTCTGAATGGTGAAGACCCAGGGCTCAGGGCCGGGCTTCGGACAGGGCCCTGTCCTCTTTCAACGGGAAGGATGTTGTGCGTGGCAGTGCTCAAAAGTGCGCCCAGCCCCCGCCATAAATCCACAGGCGATCAGCATGCAGGACAATCTGGAAGAGCAAAAGAGACATCTCGATCAGAACGCCAGCTGGGGTGGGGGGATCGCAAAACCCAGCAGAAGGGGCAAATTAGGCAATTATATAAAGGTAAAGGTTCCCCCGCACATGCGTGCTAGTCGTTTCCGACTCTAGGGGCCGGTGCTCATCTCCGTTTCAAAGCCAAAGAGCCAGCGCTTGTCCGAGGACGTCTTCCGTGGTCATGTGGCCGGCATGACTAGACACCAAAGGTGCACGGAACGCTGTTACCTTCCCACCGGAGTGGTCCCTATTTTTCTACTTGCATTTTTTACGTGCTTTCAAACTGCTAGGTTGGCAGAAGCTGGGACGCGCAACCGGCGCTCACTCTGTTACGCGGCACTCGGGATTCGACCTGCCAACCTTCTGATCGACAAGCTCAGCGTCCTAACCCACTGAGCCACCGCGTCCCTTAGGCAAATATATACATTTATACATTATACACATTGAGGTGGCTGGATGGAGTCACTGAAGCAGTAGGCGTGAGCCTAAATGGACCCCAGAAGATGGTAGAGGACAGGAAGGCCTGGAGGAACATTGTCCACGGGGTCGCGACGGGTCAGACACAACTTCGCAACTAACAACAACAACAACAACATACATTTTGGATCTGGGTGTCAAAAATTCAGAAAACGCCCAGCTTGACTCTGGGCTGGGGTGTCATCTCCATCCGAACAAAGAGAAAAAAACCACCATACATGTTAGCTGGGTCATGAAAAGTCGGCGTGAAAACCCAAGCTCAGAGAGCACCAAGGACCCCACAGTCTTCCTCTTCCGCCCTGCAAGCCCCATTGCTTTTCTAGCGCGGAGGATGTTACCTCATCATCGCCAACTTCATGTATTGGGTTACCATCTACGTGTAACTTTGCAGAAAGGTTAAGGTGAAAACTTCCAGAGTTGGAACGCCCGGAAGGCCGATACCTTTCATTGTGATCCACTTTGCGGGTCGAAATTCAACCCTTGTGCAGGCGGGCAGTCCTGGCCGTTTTTCATACTTACGACCGCTGCAGCGTCTCCCTGGTCACGTGATCAGAATTCGGACGCTTGGCAACGGACTTGTACTTAAAGGCGGTTTCGGTGCCCCAGGATCGTGTGAACACTTTTTTCGACTTTCTGGCAGACCGAGGCATCGGGGAAGCCACATGTACGTAACAACCATGTTACTAGCTTTAGCGGCGGTGCTTACTTAACCACCGGGGGTCAAGCGAGGTCATAAAGTGGGGCAAACCTCACCGAACAACTGTTTTGCTAAGCCATTAAAATAAATAAATAAATAAATAAATTGGGGGGGGGGCTCAATTGTGGTTATAAGTCGGGGACTGGCTGTGTACATTTGTCACCGTGTGCCTAGCCAGCAAGGAGACAAATGCAAAGCGGGTAAAGCCTGAGCAGATGACGTCATCCTGTGTTGTAAGTCTCTCCTCACCTGTTCTGAACCCGGGGCACGGGGCGTGCAAGGCAGGAGTTGAGCACGGACTCTGCCATGTGCAAGGAGGGATCATCCAAGGATTTATCAACGCTACTTTGAACTTTGGGTTCTTTGGCCCAAACTCTGTGGAAGAACCTTGGTGGAACCCCAAATTTAGCTGTGACCGGTTTCCTTCCTTCCTCCTTTTTTCCCTCCCTCCCTCCTTCTTCCCTCGCACCCTCTCCCTCCCTCCTCTTTCGTCTCTCCTCCTTTCCTTCCTTCCTTCTTCCCTCCCTCCTTTTCCTTTCTTCCCTCCTTCTTCTTCTCTCCCTTCCTCCCTAGCATGGTAGTTTTCGGTCTGACCAACGTCCCCTGACCATTTTCTCACCTAGTGAGAATATGTAATGTAAAAAAGGTAAAGGTAAAGGTTCCCCCGCGCATGCGTGCTAGTCGTTTCCGACTCTAGGGGCCGGTGCTCATCTCCATTTCAAAGCCGAAGAGCCAGCGCTTGTCCGAGGACGTCTCCGTGGTCATGTGGCCGGCATGACTAGACGCCAAAGGCGCACGGAACGCTGTTACCTTCCCACCGGAGTGGTCCCTATTTTTCTACTTGCATTTTTACGTGCTTTCGAACTGGTAGGTTGTGTTCTGTACCAGCCTGCTACCGGCCCTGCAGCAAAAGCAGGGACAACCCTTTTACAAACGGCAAGAGGCTGGAATAAAGCCTGCCAAATTTATTCACATAAAACAGAGCAAGACAAGACACCAACCATAAAACAGGAGCTAAGAAACAGGAACTATCCAAGCGGTTGCCTTCAGCAAACCAGCCCTCCCACGCATTCCCCTTTTATACAGTTCAGGGCATGGACTCTCTCTGCCTCCTTCCGAGGTGCCCCATTGCCTTCCTCTGTTTACTCCTGACTGACTGCCTCCTGCGTCGGGCGTCCTTGAACAGGGCCAGCTGTGGGTCATCTTCATCCACGCTGTCAGGCTCACACAGCTGGGTCTGCATCGTGACCAGATGAGAGGGGCCTGGCTGGGGGCTCTCATCAAGCTGTCCAATCCCCTCAGCAAGCTCTTCAACACCCCCCTCCTCCTCCTCTAAGTTGTCCGACCCAACTGCCGAACCCACAGGCTGACCCTGAATCACAACAGGTTGGCAGAAGCTGGGACGAGTAACAGGCGCTCACTCTGTTACGCGGCACTCGGGATTCGACCCACCAAACTTCTGATCGAAGTCAGTTCCAGGTTATACACGGAGTCTACGTTGGATTTACTGTTTGGCTTTTAGGTAAGAGCCCTTTGAAAAGTCAACCTCAGGGCTCTTCCAACTTGGCCCTTGTATGACTCGGGGACTTCAACTCCCAGAATTCCTCAGCCAGGCACGTGTGTTGAAGTCCACGAGTCATAAAAAAGGGCCAAGTTGGAAGACACCCCCCGGTCTACCTCAACAGAACTGGGTCAAAACGCAAGACAGACATGCATTCAAGGTTTGTGGCACATCCTTCCAATTTAGGCTTTATTTATTTATTTTTTTCAATTTTATTTTTTTACCATCCTGCCTTCCTCATTTTTAATAAACAACCGAAGGCAGAGAACGTTCCTAGCCTTCCCTCCTCCACCTGTTTCCCCCGCAACAACAACCCTGTGAGGTGACTTGGGCTGAGAGTGACCGGCCAAAGTCACCCAGCTGGCTTTCACGCCTAAGAGGCAAGGCTAGAATTCACCGTCGCCTGGTGGATCGGCTAAAAAAAAAATGCAACCAGTTTTCACGCCTAAGGGAAGACTTAGCAACATCAATTTTGAGCTCGGCGGTGGTCGTTAAATTGAGGACAAACCACCACCCCGTTAAGAAAACGGCTAATTCAGGAGGGAACTATCAACTTTCAGGACCCAGAAAGAGTCCAGAGAGAAAGTTCATCTCCCAAAGGTTGAGAGAGAGAGAGAGAAAAAATCCCTCTAAAATAGGTTGTGCTATTTTGGGTACAAGGCGCTCAAACTTGGCAAAGCAGGTAGAGAGATTAAAAGCTAGAGATGCAGAATGTGCAAGCAAGGGAGGGGGGGAAACACACACACACACACACCCCACACACACCTTACCTGAATTTGTCCACAGCTTCCCACGCAACAGATCTGAAATCCCACAATACCATCCAGGTTTTTTTGGGGGGGGTGTGAGGGGAGAGAAAAAAAAAAGAGAGAAAGAACGAGTCGCAACGTCTTGGGCTTTGCAAGGAGCACAAGGTTATGGACAGAGACTAGTCTAAACCTTCTGAGGTCACCTTTCCTTCCTGCAAAGCTGGTTTGCTCATTTCCTCAGAAGACGTTGCCTCCTCCTCCTCCTCCTCCTAATTTGTACAACCTTTCCTTTCCGCGCGGGAAGAGAGAGAGAGAGAGAGACGCTCTCCTCGCTGCAGTCGAAAACCGGTTCCGCGCGTGACACGAGGACCGACAAGAACATGCCTGCGTGTGCAAAAACTCTCGAAACCTTTCCACACTTTTAAGGAGCAGCCAGAGGCAAAGACGGGACTTGGGAGATTCCCTCCTCCAGGAAGGATGGGTGCGCCGGGCACGGTCACCCAACGATTTCCTTTTCCACCCTGAAAAGTATCCACGCTTGAGAGGAAGAGAGGTCCGCGGATCGGAAAGCTAAAGAAGCAAAGAGGCATCGATAAAGGAGAATATTTGTGGCTCCTTGGTGGTCTCTTAAGCTTGCTTGTTTTCTTGCAGACCTTTCATGACCTGAAAACTAGGGAACTGTCATCAGTGCTAACTAATCATCAGACTAGCATAGATGTTGTTCCCTAGTTGGGTCATGAAACGCCAGCGAGAAAACAAGCAGGCTCAGAGAGCACCAAAGACCCCACAGTCCTCCTCCTCCTCCTCTTCTTCCCTGCAAACCTCACTCCCTTCCTCCACTGATGATGTTCCCTAGTTGGGTCATGAAACGTCAGCGAGAAAACAAGCAAGCTCAGAGAGCAGCAAGGACCCCTCGAATCAAGGAGGCTTTAGCCAACCCACGTGAGAAGCTGGCTGACCCAGGGCACCAGGAGGCACAACAATCAGGATGGTCCTTGAAGGACTAGGCCAGGGGTCTTCCAACGCGGCCCCTTTTTTATGAGTCGTGGACTTCAACTCCCAGAATTCCTCAGCCAGCGTGCCTGGCTGAGGAATTCTGGGAGTTGAAGTCCACGAGTCATAAAAAAGGGCCAAGTTGGAAGACCCCTGGTCCACTTCAACAGAACTGGGTCAAAACGCAAGACAGTCTTGCATTCAACGTTTGTGGCACATCTTTCAATTTAGGCTTATTTATTTATTTATTTTTCAATTTTATTTTTACCATCCTGCCTTCCTCGTTTTCAATAAGCAACCGAAGGCAGAGAAGTTTCCTAACCCTCCCTCCTCCACCTGTTTTCCCCGCAACAACAACCCTGTGAGGTGACTTGGGCTGAGAGTGACCAGGCCAAAGTCACCCAGCTGGCTTTCACGCCTAAGAGGCAAGGCTAGAATTCACCGTCGCCTGGTGTATTGGCTAAAAATGCAACCAGTTTTCCTGCCTAAGGGAAGACGAGAACTCACAGCCGCGCTGTGATTGGCCCAAAAGTCACCCAGCCAGCTTTCCTGCCTAAGGTGAGACTAGAATTCACTATCTCCCAGTTTCTAGCCCAAACTGTTGGCTTCCACCAACAGAAAAGTTGGAAACAACCGCACCGCTAGCGGCGCAGAAAGGCATTCCTAACAGCTGCGCAAAGCTTATTAACCCTGTCAACACGCAAGCAATACGCTGTAATCAACCTTTTTTAAATTTCCTTCCTTTAATCCCAAACTTAAAAACGTCTTGTAGATCTGCAAGAACCGAGCCAAAATCAAGACAGCAAAGGATCCACGGGAGAGGAAAAAGCGGAGAGAGAGAGAGAGAGAGAGAGGGAGAGGGAGAGGGAGAGAGAGGGAGAGAGCGAGAGAGAGAGGGAGAGGGAGAGGGAGAGAGAGAGAGGGAGAGAGAGAGAGAGGGAGAGACAGGGAGAGGGAGAGAGAGAGAGAGAGGGAGAGAGAGTGAGAGAGAGAGAGGGAGAGGGAGAGGGAGAGAGAGAGAGAGAGAGAGGGAGGGAGAGAGAGAGAGGGAGAGAGAGAGGGAGAGAGAGAGAGAGAGAGAGAGAGAGAGAGAGAGAGAGAGAGAGAGAGAGAGAGAGAGAGAGAGAGAGAGAGAGAGAGAGAGAGAGAGAGAGAGAGAGCGCAAAACTTCGCTTCTACCCACGTGAAACACGCCAAGTAGGGAATCGGATGAAAAAACCAACCAACCAACCCACCCAAAATAAAACCTCTCAAAACCGAGCGTGCTAAAAGCGTCTGGGCCAACTCCGGTCTCCCTCCCCCTGCCTCGGTTTTACCTTTTGCATGAAGAAAACGACTTCCTGCCTGGCCGAGCGCCTTTTGCAGCCAGCTTTTCAGCTGTTGCCTGGCTGGATTCCCCCTCCGAGAGAAGCTAAGCTGCTGCTGGTGTGACCTGCTCAAAAGCTCGTTCTGCAATGCTTACCTTCCGCCGGGTCACAGGCCGCTAAGCGCTATGTGGCCGCGGCCCCAAAATAGAACATAAGCATGTAAATAAAGGCAGAAGAGGGCAGGTTTTCGGCAGCCCGCCGAAGCACAAGGAAGTCGTTGTAACTGTATGCCACACAACTGAATCGCAAACCAGCTGTGCCCAGTGTTGCTTAGAGGGTCCTTTACAAAACTGGAGAAGTGTCACCTTGTAGGGGAGGCAGGAAAGAAAGAAAGAAAGAAAGAAAGAAAGAAAGAAAGAAAGAAAGAAAGAAAGAAAGAAAGAAAGAAAGAAAGAAAGAAAGAAAGAAAGAAAGAAAGAAAGAAAGAAGGAAGAAGAAAGAAAGAAACAATGGAAGGAAGAGAAAGGAAAGAAAGTGGAAGGAAGGAAGAAAGAGAAAGAAAAAGAAAGAAAAAGAATGGGAGAAAGAAAAGAAGGAAAGAAAAGAGAGAAAGAATGGAAGGAAGAGAGAAAGGAAAGAAAGAAAAAGAAAGGGGAAGGAAGAAAGAGAAAGAATAGAAGAAAGAAAGAGAACAAAAGAAAGAAAGAAAGAAAGAAAGAAAGATGTATGAAAGCAAGGGAGAAAGAAAGAAAAAGAATGAAAGGGAGAAAGAAAAGAAGAAAAGAGAAACAATGGAAGGAAGAGAAAGGAAAGAAAGAAAGAAAAAGAAAGTAAGTGGAAGGAAGAAAGAATAGAAAGAAGAAAGAGAAAGAAAAGGAAAGAAAAAGAAAGAAAAAGAATGGGTGAAAGAAAAGAGAGAAAGAATGGAAGGAAGAGAGAAAGGAAAGAAAGAAAAAGAAAGGGAAAGGAAGAAAGAGAAAGAATAGAAGAAAGAAAGAGAAAAGGAAGGAAGGAAGGAAGGAAGGAAAGACAGACAGACAGATTTAGGATTCCCCAACTTCCTTGGTAATGTTATCCTCAATGTCTCAGCCATTTTTTTGTGGCACTCCTAATGTCACAAACACTGCACTGTGGCACCCCTGGAGTAGTTAAGACTATCATGTTTATTTAGTAGTAAAATAAACTACGGAATGCTGCCATGCAGTTTGGGAACTGCAGATAATCATGAAATTTAGTCTTCATGCGTCCTATCAACAGCCCAACTCAGCAATCAAATAGCTGAAAATATATATAGCAATCGTCCCATTCGGTCCCGCCAAAGCCCCAGAAGGCAGAAGCCACGGATGGAAACTAATCAGGATGGAAACTGATCAAGGAGAGAAGCAACCTAAAACTAAGGAGAAATTTCCTGACAGTGAGAACAATTAACCAGTGGAACGACCTGCCTCCAGAAGTTGTGAATGCTCCGACACTGGGAGTTTTTAAGAAGAGATTGGACAACCATTTGTCTGAAATGGTATAGGGTTTCCTGCCTGAGCAGGGGGTTGGACTAGAAGACCTCCAAGGTCCCTTCCACCTTTGTTATTCTATGTTCTCTATGGACACAGAAGTGGTTGTGTGCCATTTCTTTCAAAGCCCACCAGCTGTTTAATGCCAGCTTTCCCCCAAGGATGGGTTCCTGTTCCCATTGCACAGGGGGAATATTAAATAGAGAAATGCAAACAGCCATTTTAAACCCTAAATACTTATGGAAAAGCATTGTTCAGCTCATAATGTGAGCTGAAAACTTGGGGCCCTCAAAGCACAGAACTTACAACAGCCCGTTTAGTGACCATTTGAAGTTACAACAGCACTGAAAAATGTGACTTATGACCGTTTTTCAGAATTACGACCTTTGCAGCATCTCCCGTGGTCTCGTGGCCCAAATTCAAGACTCTTGACAACTGACTCATATTTATAACGACTGCAGTGTCCCGGGATCATGCGATCCCCTTTTGAGACCTTCTGACAAGCAATGTCAATGGGGGAAGCCGGATTCACTGAACAACCTGCTCCTAATTTAACAACTGCAGTGACTCACTTAACAACTGTGGCAAGTCAGATTCACTTAACGACTGGGTTAGTAATTTCACACCTGCAGTGATTCAACTAACAATGGTCGCAAAAGAGGTCGTAAAAATGGGGCAAAACTCACTTAACAAATGTCTCACTTTACAGCAAGAAATGTCAGGCTGAATTGTGGTCATTAAGTCGAGGACTACTATCTGTATTTATCTGTCACATTAACCGCTCATCTCCCTCACACAGCGAGTCTGGGGTGTGTAAAAAAAAGAGCAAAATACAAATGATGTCTCTTGGGACGTTAGGATGTTTACACAAGTGTGCATCAGCACCTACACAAAACTAAAATAAGGTTGTAACATTTCTGTCTGATTCATACCACATTGGGGAGGATCACTGACTTTTTTTATAGCGCTCTGGCCTACAAAAACCCAACCTAGATTTATTTATATGATGCATTTGTTCACGTGGCATGTTGTCAGGGGTCACACAATATTCTTGTGAGTTAACAAAATTGCTACATTCAGAAATTAAATGATGCCTAAATCAAGCCTAAGACGCTTTAACCAAGGGGGACTAAGCCAGCATTTCAAAACCTTAGCAACGTTATGAGGGGTGGACTTCAACTCCCAGAATTCCCCACCAGCATGGCTGGCTGGGGAATTCTGGGAGTTGTAGTCCACATATCATAACCTTACTAAGGTTGAGAAACAACTAGCCCGGATAAGATAACAGTTGTGACTCCTACCAAATGCTACGCCCTGGACACAACTTTACCCCGTTTCAATTCCATCTGGCACACTGCACAAATACAACACCCAAGTTGTGAAGCGGAATTTGCAAGCCACATGACACCCTTAAACAGAACCAAATCCACCATTTTGGGCCTTAACGCAGCACGTTATCCCCCACTCAAGTCTACTTTGGGCCAAGGGGGTCCCGTATGAAGACCACGTTTTTTTTTGGCCCACTGCCTTCTCTTTTTACACAACTCTGGCCTTGTCATCTGACACTTGGGAAGCTGCTTTCTTTGCTGTGTCCGGAATGACGAAGAACAGGTCTTCTCCTTGACCTTTATTACATAAACCTCTATGAATCTCAGGTTACCTCTCTTGAGCTGCTGGCCATTATCTGGAGATAATAAGGACACGGGCATTATCTCGGAATATCTTTGCTCTTCCGAGATGCTGGTGTGTGTGTGTGTGTGTGTGTGTGTGTGTCTTTTTTTCAAAAGCTCCAGTTTTTCAAAACTGCACGAATGCTCCTTCTGTTTTGGCGAGGCTTTAAACCGCAGATCCAGGAAGAAAGCTAGCTTGCCGAGAAAGACTGGGATCATCTACTTAGATGGACGAAAAGCAGCTCTCCTCGTCTTCTGCTCTATTTATAACCACAAAATCACATTACACAGGGCAGCTTGGTCTGCAATGTGGATGCAGCCTCTTAGCTGAGGTTGCTTTGAAAGACATATCCTGTGCAACGCTGTGCTGGTTTTTTTTGGGGGGGGGGGCTGTTTTTCTGGTTGCACGCTGGTCTGTTTTCTCACGGCCAACTATCCTGGCACCTGCTTTGTGTTTTCAAGACACAAACCACACCGTGCAATAGTTGTGTGTGTGTGTGTAGATTATTCCCACTCTGCAAGCTATACACACTAAGACGAGAGAACCGAAAGCCAGTTCAGTTCAACTGAAGGATCTCTTCCACATGTCCTCCAATGCCTGCCAGATCCAAAACCCTTTGCGCTCATCTCCCTTTTGGCGAACATCATTTCTCCAGTCTGAACAACCATGGGGCACGCCCAAACACACTAACACCACGCCAGCTCAGCTACAACGTCAAGACGCTTCAATCATCAGGTAGACAACATTAGAGGACATACAGCCAAAGCAGCACGTGCAGCATTTATAAGAGGCCATCAGGAATTTGACACAACAACAAGGAGTCCCTCCTTGGTGGTGACTTACAGATAAAGACTTCGATTTATGACGATAGTCGGGCCCAGAATTTCCAAGGCTAAGCAAGATGGTATTTAAGCAAATCGCGCTCAATTCTACGACCTTTCCTGTCACGGTCATTAAGCAAATCGCCGCATTAACGCTCACTAAAGGAATGGTCGTTAAGTTGAGGACTGCTGTAGCAGGGAAGAAGATTCTGCGGTCATGCCACCACCTCGGTGTCCAAGTGTTTTATCCTGAAGAGCTGTGAAAACGTTCTCGAATCCAGCCTCTCTCTTCGGCTCCTCTGAAGAGCAAACCAGGCGCGGCTGAGAATTCAACTTTTGGCTGGGGGAAGTGGGACAAATATTAATGCAGGCGAGAGAGGAGAGAGGGTGCCAATATGAAAATCCTCGGGGATCAAAGTCCCGAAAGGGGATGAGGGGGAAGGCTGGGGCTGCCCCGCATTTGCATGCAGAGGGAAGGGGCTTGGAAGACATTTCTAGTCATGCCCAGCACAACACAAAAGATGGCTGTGTTGCATAACAAAGGGCGTGGGACTATACAAATTTTGTCTTCTTCAGAACATCTATTTGGCCTTTCTTTCTCTCTCTCTCTCTGATATCTGTCTATTATCATTTATCAATACTTCCTGACAGTTAGAACAACTAACCAGTGGAACAACCTGCCTCCAGAAGCGGTGAATGCTCCAACACTGGAAGTTTTTAAGAAGAGACTGGACAGCCATTTGTCCGAGATGGTATAAGGGTTTCCTGCTTGAGCAGGGGGTTGGACTAGATGACCTCCAAAGTCCCTTCCAACGTTGTAGTTGTTATTATTATTATTATTACTACTATTTTCATCTCTCTCATACACATTTATTATCATCTATCATCTCTTTATCTTGGTCGCTCAAAAGCGAGACACTGGTGTAGCAGGCACAAGAGCACCTGCATTTTCTGCATCGCCTGAGAAAAGCACATCTTCCTTCCCCTGTCCTGACCACTTTCTACAGAGGGACGATCGGGAGCATCCTGTCATACAGCATCACAGTCTGGTTTGGAAGCATCCCCGCTTCGGACAGGAAAGTGGTGCAGAGAGTGGTGAGGACGGCAGAAAATATTATGGGCCGTTCCCTCCCTCCCTCCCATCCAGGACATGGCACAGAAGCGATGCTTGAGCAGGGTCCGCAAGATTGTCTGGGACGCTACACATCCTCTTCGCAACCTGTTTTCCTTGTTACCTTCTGGGAGGAGGGGGCTTCGTGGTACCCGAAGCAGAACATCCAGTTTTGTTCCATACAGTATTAACCTTGTGAACTCTAAAGCTTCCTCCTTCCGTTATGTATTCAAGCTGGACAGTGATTAATATTTATCCGTTACTTATATGTAAGGGTGTAGTTCTATAAGTATGTTGTATGTAGTATGTTTTAAATGTGTGTTGTGTATGTGTACACTTCGAGAGGAAGCAACTAAATTTCATTTTTAATGTGTGCCATTGTGCCCACAGGAAAAAATGACAATAAAGGTTATCTAATTGAATCTATATTTCTGTCTGTCTGTCTGTCTGTCTGTCTGTCTGTCTGTCTGTCTGTCTGTCTATCTACCTACCTACCTACCTACCTACCTACCTACCTATCTATCTATCTATCTATCTATCTATCTATCTATCTATCTATCTATCTATCTATCTATCTATCTATCTCCCCACATGTATCTGCTCAAAGAGAGAAGCAACCTGGAATTAAAGAGAAACTTCCTGACAAGTGAGGACAATTAACCAGTGGAACAGCTTGCCACCAGAAACCGTGGGCGCTCCATCACTGGAGGTCTTACGGACTTTTCTTGCCACGGTTGTTATGTGAGGGGCTGCCACAAGGAGGAGGGGGGTCAAGGAACCAGAAGGCAAGACAAGAAACAACGGATGGAAACTGACCCAAGGACAGAAGCGACCTGGAATTAAGGAGAAACCTCCTGACAGTGAAGACAATTAACTAGTGGAACAGCTGGCCACCAGAAATCGTGGGCGCTCCATCACTGGAGGTTTTTAAGAAGAGACTGGACAGTCACTTGTCTGAAATGGTATAGGTTCTCCTGCTTGAGCAAGGGGCTGGACTAGAAGACCTCCAAGGTCCCTTCCAGCTCTATTCTATTTTAATGAAGAAAAAGCAACTTTCTCCCACTGGACACCCGGATTAGAGGCCTCATCCTGTAGCCACAGAGGGGTACTTCCATCCACCCCTCAGAGAAGACGCTGGCCAAGACATCCTGCAAAGAACCAACTCTACAGGTAGTCCTTGACCTACGGCTACAGTTCAGCCCAATATTTCTGTTGCTAAGCGAGACATTTGTTAAATGAGTCTTGCCCCGTTTAATCACCTTTCTAGCAACAGCTGCTAAGTGAATCCCTGCAGCTGTTAAGTTGGTTCACACGGTTGTTAAATGAATCCGGGTCCCCTGTGGACTTCTGCTTGTCAGAAGGTCCACCAAGGGGGAATCACCTGACCCTCGGACACTGCAACCGCCATAGGTGCATGCCAGTTGCCAAGCGTCTTGAATTTGGATCACGTGGACCATGGGGAGGCCGCAACAGACGTCAGGTGTAAAAAACGGTCACACGGTTTGTTTTTTTTTTGAGTTCAGTTATACCTTTGACCGGTCACTAAACAAACTGTTATAAGTTGTGAACAGAACAGAATAGAATAGAATAAGAACGCTGCGACGGTTGTAAGTGTGACAATTGGTCACAAGTCACTTTTTCCAGTGCCATTATAACTTTGATTGTTGTGAGTCAAGGATTACGAATGGAATAGAATGGAATGGAATGAAGAGAGAATGGAATGGAATGGAATGGAATATAGGATAGGATAGAACAGAACAGAACAGAACAGAACAGAATATGGAAAGAATAGAGTAGAACAGAATAGGAAAGAATTAGAATAGAATAGAATAGAATAGAATAGAATAGAATAGAATAGAATAGAATAGAATAGAATAGAATAGAATAGAATAGAATAGAAAATATGGAATGGAACAGAACAGAACAGAACAGAACAGAACAGAACAGAACAGAACGGAAGAGAATAGAATAGTAGAGTAGAATAGAATAGAATAGAATAGAATAGAATAGAATAGAATAGAATAGAATAGAATAGAATAGGAGCAGAGCTGGAAGGGACCCTGGAGGTCTTCTAGTCCAGCCCCCCGCTCAAGCAGGAGAACCTATACCATCTCAGACAGGTGAATGTCTAATCTCTTCTTAAAAACCTCCAGTGATGGAGCGCCCACGATTTCTGAAGGCAACTTCTTTTCCATTAGTTAATTGTCCTCACTGTCAGGAAGTTTCTCCTTAATTCCAGGTTGCTTCTCTCCTGGATCAGCTTCCAACCGTTGTTTCTCGTCCTTCCCTCTGGTGCTCTGGTGAATTGTGGATTTCACCCTTGGCAGGTAGGTACCTGTCCAGACAGGAGCTGTCAGCTGATGTAAAGTTCTTTTTCATCCTTGCCAGGCAGAGCTGTGGAATGAAGAAAGCCACCCCTGGCTTTCCGGCACGGTGTGGCAGTTTCTTCCCGGCTTTCCGACAGGATTAGGAGGAGAGCTTTGCAATTGAGGACAACAGCCTGCCATGGACACCTGAGAGCTGCTCAAGCTTTAGGTCCGGATCACGCGGCTGATCTCTGCAGTTGCCGCGTGTCCCCCGGGGAATAAGCAGGATTTGCTTTAAGGGAGGTGCGGAGGGCTGCTCTGCGCTGCGAGCTCCGCGGCACCTTGTCGCTTTCCAATCTGCCCTCCAATTCAGCCCTAGAGATTAGACCTGTGGGGAACAGACAGGGCAAGGAAGCGAGCTGCTAAAACCCGGTGCTTAATCTGCAACAGATTTTATTTTCCTGGGCTCCAAGATCACTGCAGATGGGGACTGTAGCCAAGAAATTCAAAGACGCTTGCTCCTGGGGAGGAAAGCCATGGCAAATCTAGACAGCACACTAAAAAGCAGAGACATCACCCTGCCAACAAAATAGTCAAGGCTGTGGTCTTCCCAGTTGCAATGTATGGCAGTGAAAGTTGGACCATAAGAAAGGCCGAGCGCCAAAGAATTGAGGCCTTTGAACTGTGGTGCTGGAGAAGACTCCTGCGAGTCCCTTGGACTGCAAGGCGATCAAACCGGTCAGTCCTAGAGGAGATCAACCCTGACTGCTCTTTAGAAGGCCAGATCCTGAAGATGAAACTCAAATACTTTGGCCACCTAATGAGAAGGAAGGACTCACTGGAGAAGAACCTCATGCTGGGAAAGGTGGAGGGCAAGAGAAGAAGGGGACGACAGAGAAGGAGGTGGCTGGATGGAGTCACTGAAGCAGGAGGCGTGAGCTTAAATGGACTCCAGAAGATGGTAGAGGACAGGAAGGCCTGGAGGAACGTTGTCCATGGGGTTGCGATGGGTCGGACACGACTTCGCAGCTAACAACAACAACAACAATCTGCAACAGCCCAGGTCAAGTCTCTTCTCTTCCTTCCCTCCTGCCATTATCACGGTAGCAATGCAGTTATCACAAGTAGCGTGACGGTAGCAATGCAAAAGTAGAGCAACTAAGATGATTAAAGGCCCGGAGACTAAAACATATGAAGAACGGTTGCAGGAATTGAGTATGGCCAGTCTAGAGAGAAGATGGACTAGGGGTGACACGATAGCAATCTTCTACTATTTGTGAGGCTGCCACAAGGAGGAGGGGCTCAATTTATTTTCCAAAGCACCAGATGGATGGAAACTGATCAAGGAGAAACAAATGGATGGAAACTAACCAAGGAGGAACAATGGATGGAAACTAATCAAGGAGAGAAGCAACCTGGAATTAAGGAGAACCTTCGTAACAGTGAGGACAATTAAAACAGTGGAACAGCTTGCCTTCAGATGTTGTGGGTGCTCTATCACTGGAGGTCTTTAAGAAGAGACTTGACAGTCACTTGTCTGAGATGGGAGAAGGCCTCCTGCTTGAGCAGGGGGCTGGACTAGAAGACCTCCAAGGTCCCTTCCAGCTCTATTCTGATTTTGATGCAATGTGCTATTTGGTAGCTCCCAACTTGAGCTTTCTAACCCCAGGTTCCAAGTTTGCGTCCACCTGCAAAACAAAGGCCTTGAATCCTGCGTGGCAAGAAATGCTGTTTATTAATAAGGGAGAATATTTGTAGCTCAGGGTTGAAATGAAGGGTCCCTGGTTCTCCCTAAGCTTGGTGGTTTTCTTGCAGATGTTTCATGACCCAAACTGGGTAACGTCATGAATGCTAAAAGGCGCAAACCCCACTCCTTTCTAGCACAGACGATGTTACCTAGTTGGGTCGCAAAACGTCTGCAAGAAAACCACCAAGCTCAGAGAGGAACAATGACTTCACAGTCATTCTTCCTCTTCCTCCCTCCTCTCCGCCAACCCCCCCTCCCATCTAGCACTGACGGTGTTACCTAGTTGGGTCGTGAAATGTCTGCAAGAAAAATGCCACACTCAGAGGGCACCAAGGAACCCACAGTGCTGTTATTATGATGAACAGTTAAGGCAGGGGCCTTCAACCTTGGCCCTTTTATGACTTGTGGACTTCAACTCCCAGAATTCATCAGCCAGGCACACTGGCTGAGGAATTCTGGCACTTGAAGTCCACAAGTCATAAAAGGGGCCAAGTTTGAAGAACCCCTGGGTTAAGGGAACTAGGTATTTCTAGCCTGATGAAGAAAAGGATTAGGGTGGGGGGGGTGGGGGTGGACATGACAGCTGCCTTCCAGTACTTGAGGAGCAGTCGTTAGGGGGAGGGGCTCAACCTATTCTCCAAAACACCTGAATCCAGAACAAGAAGCAACAGGTGGAAACTAATCAAGGAGAGAAGCAACCTGGAACTAAGGAGAAATTTCCTGACAGTGAGAACAATTAATCAGTGGAAGAGAAGATGCCTTCAGAAGTTGTGGGTGCTCTATCACTGGATATCTTAATAATAATAATAATAATAATAATAATAATAATAATAATAATAATAATGAGGAGGAGGAGGAGGAGGAGGAGGAGGAGGAGGAGGAGGAGGAGGAGGAGGAGGAGGAAGGGACCTTGGAGGTCATCTAGTCCAAACCTCTGCTCAGGCAGGATACCCTATACCATTTCAGACAAATGGCTGTCCAGTCTCTTCTTAAAAACCTCCACTGTTGGAGCATTCACTGCTTCTGGAGGCAGGTTGTTCCACTGGTTAACTGTTCTTACTGTCAGGAAGTTTCTCCGTAGTTCCAGGTTGCTTCTCTCCTTGGTTAGTTTCCATCCGTTGTTTCTTGTCCTGCCTTCAGGCGCTTTGGAGAATAGCTTGACTCCCTCTTCTTTGGGGCAGCCCCTGAGATACTGGAAGAGTGCTATCATGTCTCCCCTTGTCCTTCTCTTCATTAAACTACACATACCCAGTTCCAGCAACCGTTCCCTATGTTTTAGCCTCCAGTCCCCTAATCATCTTTGTTGCTCTTCTCTGCACTCTTTCTAGAGTCTCAAGACTGGACAACCATTTGTCCAGGATAGTTTAAGGACTTCTGCCTTGGGCAGGGGATTGGACTAGAAGACCTCAAAAGCTCCCTTCCAGCCCTCTGATTCTTTGATCTCTTATTTTCCTTTTTTACAGCTGGGTAGGAAGTCAGTCCAGTCCATGCTATTTCCTGCTTTTGGTGCAGTTCCAAGGACTACCAGGAAGTTAATCATCTGACAGACAACGGCAGATGTCCACACGCCCTGGAAACGTCCTCGGCAGCAGCACCAACAACTCACACTACAAGTCTGTCTGGACTCTACACTAAGAAGAGAAATGGTACAGAGGGAAGACAAAACGGTTCCTGGACTGAGCTATAAAGCAACTTCCTGAGCAAGCTTCTTGGATCAGGTCAAGTCTACTAGAGTGCTCAATCAACGCATCCTGAAGGCCTTCCTCTAGTGCCTTGGACATTAGGTGGGGTCAACCCTTAGGTAAGAGGCCTCTCCCAGGAGTGGAGGTTAGAATGGGAAAAACATCCAGGAAGAAGGTCACGGGAGGCGGACTGGACTCTGTTGATGTGACCATCAAGTCACCTTGAAGGAGACTCCTCTCTGCCTTGTAGAACATTCCCAACCTTCTATTCCAGTGGTGGCAAACCTCTGCGGGCATGCGTGCCTTGCTCTTTGGCTACGTTTTCGCAGGAAAAAAGCCATTTCTCAACCCCCTTCCTAGCCAAAACAAGCCTCCGGAGTGAGCATGCTGTTTTCAGCTTTGAATTCTATCAAATCTGACACCAGAAACAGACTAACAGATGACCTGAGTGCTACACGCGTTGCTCTCAAACTTACAAAGTATGAGCCAAGCTTAGACAAATTATCAGCATGCGTACAACAGAAAAAAAAATCACATTAATTGTTCCAAAGCACGCCAAAGGCAAACTTTTACCTTTCAGTAAAAAGCTGTCTGTATCATACCAAGCTTTGTTACTGTGTTTTTCTTTTAAGACAAAAGATGTGAACATATGAGTTGTTTTTTTTCTAAACTAAAACCTTGGTATTCAGATTACGTAAGTGGGTTTTGGGTTGCAGTTTGGGCACTCGGTCTCTAAAAGGTTCGCCATCACTGTTTCTATTCAGAAGACTTCCTAGACCTTCTGCCTAAAACAGAAGTCCCAGCAAGACTGTGCAAACCCCAAGTTTCATGAAAAGTGTTGTGCCTCTTCAGCTTGATGGTGGCAGATCTCTGCTTGTAAAGTTTTGTTCCAGAAACCTAGCACTGTAAGAGTTCCTACTCAGGCTGCTCCACACGTCAATTCTCATCAAGGAGAGAAGCAACCTAGAACTAAGAAGAAACTTCCTGACAGTTAGAACAATTAACCAGTGGAACAACCTGCCTCCAGAAGCGGTGAATGCTCCAACACTGGAAGTTTTTAAGAAGAGACTGGACAGCCATTTGTCCGAAATGGTATAGGGTTTCCTACCTGAGCAGGGGGGTTGACTAGATGACCTCCAAGCTCCCTTCCAACTTTATTATTATTATAAGGTTTACTACTTCTTCTATTCTTTTCTCTTGCAAATGCGAGCTAAAAATGGGGGAGATCAGTGCTTTTTTTGTAAAAGAAAAACGTTCCGGAACTCACACATGTCATACAACCCGCCTTGCCTACCCTACAAGGTTCCATCCAAAAAAGGTGCCGGAACTCCGTTCTGGGCGTTCTATGACAAAAAAAGCCCTGGGGGAGACAGTTTGTTCAGCGTAAACCAGGATTCCACTTCGAAAACTACAGCGATCCAGAAAGAACAAGTAACCTACAAATAATCTTTTGCAGGATCTCAATTACAGGTGCGAGTTTTCCAGAACCAAAAAGAAAATTCTCCTACACTAATTCATTTAGACCATATGAAAAAAGATCCAACACACCTTGATCGTAACATTTACTCTTTGTGCGTTTATTTGGGATAATTGCCGAAAACTTTGAAGCTTGCCAAATCTGCCCGTTAAGGAAAGCTGGCACTGATTTCATTATTATAAATGAACTTGAGAAATGGAAAGTTTTCTACAGATAAATTAAGCGCTTAAGATTTTTAAAAAAAAATTTACAGGGAGAAAAAGGCCAGTAGAGTATTTTTCCACTCTATTCTCCATGGATATTGCAGACAGCCGAGATAAACAGAGCCATGTTAGTAGGGCAGTTAAGACCAGCGAGCTAGGATTTTTTGATCAGATCCAAGAATGACACACCAATAAATTCCAGTTTCAAGGTTGTTATTGTATGGGATTCAGCTAGCCATATGGGCTGGACCACCCAATGCATTATAATAAGGTGTTATATACAATAAAGAAACTTGGAATGAGTGCAGAGAAGAACAACTAAGATGAATGAAGGCCTGGAGACTAAAACATACGAAGAAGCCTTTCAGAATTTGGGTATGGTGAGTCTAGAGAAAAGAAGGACCAGGGGTGACATGATAGCAGTCTTCCAATATTTGAGGGGCTCCTACAAAGGGGTAAAACTATTTTCCAAAAGGCAAGCGTAAAAAAGATGTTGAGACTCTAGAAAGGGTGCAGAGAAGAGCAACAAAGATGATTAGAGGACTGGAGGCTAAAACATGCAAGGGAACAGTTGCTGGAATTGGGTATGTCTAATCTAATGAAGAGAAAGATGAGGGGGGACATGATAGCACCGTTCCAGCATCTCAGGGGCTGCCCCAAAGAAGAGGGAGTCAAGCTATTCTCCAAAGCGCCCGAAGGCAGGAGAAGAAGCAACGGATGGAAACTCATCAAGGAGATTAGCAACCTAATGGACAATCCCTTAAATATGAGCCAGCAGTGTGCTGCAGCTGCCAAAAAAGCCAACACAGTGCTAGGCTGAATCAACAGAGGGATAGAATCAAGATCACAGGAAGTGTTAATGCCACTTTACAATGCTTTGCTGAGTCCACACTTGGAATCCCGCATCCAGTTTTGGTCACCACGATGTAAAAAAGATGTTGAGACTCTGAAAAGTACAGAGAAGAGCAACCAAGATGATACAGGGGACTGGAGGCTAAAACATATAAGGAAAGGTTGCTGGAATTTGGTATGTCTAGTTTAATGAAGAGAAGGACCAGGAATGACATGATAGCAGTCTTCCAATATCTCAGGGGCTGCCCCTAAAAAGAGGTAGTCAAGCTATTCTGCAAAGCCCCAGAAGGCAGGACAAGAAGTGGAAATTGATCAAGGAGAGAAGCAACCTAGAACTAAGGAGAAATTTCTTGACAATGAGAACGATTAGCCAGTGGAACAACTTGCCTCCAGAAGCTGTGAATGCTCCAACACTGGAAGTTTTAAAGAAAAGACTGGACAAACATTTGTCTGAAATGGTATAGGGTTTCCTGCCTGAGCAGGGGGTTGGACTAGATGACCTCCAAGGTCTCTTCCAACATCATCATCATCATCATTATTATAATATTTGGAAGACCACTTGTAATATGAGTTTTTTAAAAAAAACAATAAAACACTTGAGGCAGATTTTGCATGGTATCCAATGTAAAACCCTCCTCTCCCCATAAAACCAGAATTATTTTTGGATAACATTACGATCTGCGATGCGGTGGGCACATGTGGAGAGCCACAGAATTAAGACAGCATCGCCATACATCGATTCGTGGGTTGTAGACTGTGAAATAAAGAGTTTATTTTCCTTCCTCTGGTCTCCAGCATAAAAATAAACCACGCTAGCCAGGAATACCCCATCCTTGTTTCTTTACTATTTACAGATTGCCAAAGGCAGATTTCCCAATACCTCCATGGGGACTAGGTTCGTGCCTACGCTTTAAGTAAAGTTTCGTGGTTTGTTTTTTTTTGCTGAGGGAAAGAAAACCTCTTCTCGTTCCCTCCGAGTTATCCCTGACAGGAATTTGTCTTAAGAACATTTCGAGGCAGCGCTCGACTTAACGGCCACAATTCGGCCCGATAGTTGCTAACTGAGCTGTTCCTGCACTGAGTTTTGCCTCATTTTACGACCTTAACACCCCACAGAGGTTAAGTGAATCAACTGCGGCCGTTAAGTCAGTAACGCTGGTTGTAAAGTGAATCTGGTTCACTTTACACTTGTAAAGTGGACCTTGCTTGCCAGAAAAGTTGTGAAAGGGGATTATGTGATGGTTGTGGGACACTGCAACCGTCGTAAATATGAGTCGGTCACCAAGCGGGTTGAATTTTGATCACGTGACCATGGGGATGCTGCAATGGTTGTTAAGTCTGAAAAACTGTCAAAAGTCACTTTTCGATAGTGCTGTTGTAAATTGCAGAGTCAAACATTACAGAGTTAACAGAGAAAGTTCTATTCTTAGGAAGCATTTCCCCCCCCCTCAAAACTCTTTATGATTTTAAAATACATGGACTTCAACTCCCAGAATTCCCCAGCCAGCCTACTGGGTACGGAATTCTGGGAGTTGAAGGCCAAGCATCTTAAGGTTGCTGAAGTTGAGAAATATTCTTCAGCAAATCCGCCATTTTGCAGACTAAATGGGCGAGGGTGCCCTTGTTATTCTCAAATGTCCCTTAAATCTGAAAATACACGTACAATAATTTGCATCAGTTGTAAAATGAACGCCTAATTTATTTGCATCAACTTACATTGTAAGGGTAATCATTTAATAGCTAAACAGCTAATGATGTAATGGAATATAAGGTGGATGATGCAATGATAGGAATGATTCAGCAGGTCTGTGTCTCTTTTAAGAGCAGGCAGGGTCTGAATCCCTTTAAGAGCCTGAATATACAAGGGAAGGCTTTGCTAGAGTCTCTCTCTCTCTCTCTCTCTTGTCCGTTTCCTGCTGTAACTGCCGTGCATTGGAGTTTGCTGTATTACGTGTATGTATATTGTTCTTGGTGTATTATATTGTGGATAGTGCATGATAAACCACCATTTAATATAGGCCACTGTTTACTGTATATACTCCTGGGTTATCTCAGAGCACTAAGACTGTGCATGCTCCGACATACATCATGTGCGCAGTGTTGCTGTTACTGAAATGGACCCCAATGACATAATTGTAATGGAAATAAAATGCCAATTTATGTTTTATTTCCACTACAAAAACCCTGCTCATTACAGGTCACCCTCGACTTACGACAACAATGGAGCCCAAAATTTGTTGCTAAGTGAGACACTTGTTCAGTGAGTTTCCCCCCATTTTTCTCACCACAGTTGTTAAGTGAATCCCTGCAGTTGTTCAGTTAGTAACATGGCTGTTAAGTGAATCTGGCTTCTCCCACTGACTGCTTGTCGGAAGGTCGCAAAAGGAGATCACGTGACTCTGGGACTTTTTTTTTTTAAGTCAGCTTTCCTACCTGTTTGGGGGATAAATGGAGCGATTTTGCATTTCTGTTAAGAGGGGGATTTGCTTGTGAAGCCAACTACAAGACAACTCCTAGTGGACAATCATTTAAAATATGAGCGAGCTGTGTGTCGCAGCTGCCAAAAAAGCCAACACAGTGCTAGGCTGCATTAACAGAGGGATAGAATCAAGATCAGGTGAAAGGGCGGTATATAAATTCGGGAAAGGGCGGTATATAAATTCAATAAAATAAATAAAATAAATAAATAAGTATTAATACCACTTTACAATGCCTTGGTAAGGCCACACTTGGAATCCTGCATCCAGTTTTGGTCACCACGATGTAAAAAAGATGTTGAGTCTCTAGAAAGAGTGCAGAGAAGAGCAACAAAGATGATCAGGGGACTGGAGACTAAAACATATAGGGAACGGTTGCTGGAATTGGGTAGGTCTAGTTTAATGAAGAGAAGGGCGAGGGAGGACATGATAGCAGCCTTCCAGTATCTCAGCGGCTGCCCCAAAGAAGAGGGAGTCAAGCTGTTCTCCAAAGCGCCTGAAGGCAGGACAAGAAGCAATGGATGGAAACTAACCAAAGAGAGAAGCAACCTAGAACTAAGGAGAAACTTCCTGACTGTGAGAACAATTAACCAGTGGAACCACCTGCCTCCAGAAGCTGTGAATGCTCCAACACTGGAAGTTTTTAAGAAGAGACAGGACAGCCATTTGTCTGAAATGGCATAGGGTTTCCTGCCTGAGCAGGAGGTTGGACTAGATGACCTCCAAGGTCCCTTCCAACTTTATTATATTATTGATCATCGCACAGTCAGCCAGATATTCAGGCTGGATTTGGCATTTTTGTCTACCTATCGAGTCCTTACCAAGGACCTGGGATAGGCAGATGTGGATGTTTGATGGTATTACAGATATCGTCGCAGGATGGAAGCAGTTCCTAGTAAGGCCGCCTTTTGCAATTGACTAATGGCGAATTTGTCAATGCCGATGATGGTGTCCGAGTGGTGCTCCAATTGTTTTGGGATTGCACCCAAGGCGCCTATGACTATTGGTACTACCCTTGCTTGCTTTTGCCACAGTCTTTCTATTTCTATTTGTAGGTCTTTGTATTTTGTTATCTTCTCCAGTTCTTCCTCGTCTATTCTGCTGTCTCCAGGGACTGCCACATCCACCCTCCAGACTTTTTTGTCTTTCTTATCGACAATTGTTAAGTCTGGGATGCTATGTTGCAGGTGCTTGTCTGTTTGAATTCTGAATAATAACAACAACAATTATTATTAATTTGGAACAACTCAATGGAAGATCCAGCTTTGTTTCTTGGGTCTAAATTGATGCCTTTGGAGAACTTCAAGGAATTGCTTGCAATCCTAGCTAACTGTAGGAAAAGTCATGAAATTCATTTTTGCCAGGAAAAATAATTGGTCCAATGCTTCCATCTTTTCCAACAAAGTGCGTGTAAAAATAGTTGGAGCGAGTCCTAAAAGTGCTTTTTGTTAAAAAGGCAATTGGATTGTTTTCTTTTTTTCCCCTTGAAAATGTTTCTTCAAGGAAAAATTGGGAGGGAGCACGGCTGGCTGGGAAATTCTGGGAGTTGAAGTCCACAGGTCTTCAAAAGTTGCTAAGGTTGAAAAACGCTGTTCTAGAGCAAAACTGGCAACTGGCAAAAAGCCAGTTCTCCATTCTCCAAAGCACCAGAGGGCAGCAGGAGAAGAACTAATGGGTGGGAAGCTTGTGAAAGAAAGATCCAACCTAGAACTAAGGAGAAATTTCCTGACAGCGAGAACTCTTTGGAAAAAGCTCAGAAAAGAGCAACTAAGATGATCCAAGGCCTGGAGGCTAAAAAATACGAAGAACGGCTACGGGATTTGGGTTTGGCTAATCTAAAGAGAAGAAGAAAAAGGGGCAACATGATAGCAGTGTTCCAGTATTTGAAAGGCTGCCACAAAGATGAGGGGGGTTACATTATTCTCCAAAGCACCAGAGGGCAGGATGAGAAATAATGGTTGGAAGCTGATCAAAGAGAGAATCAACCTGGAATTAAGGAGAAACTTCCTGACAGTGAGGACAATTAACCAGCGGAACAGAAGTTGCCTCCAGAAATTGTGGGTGCTCCATCACTGGAGGTTTTAAAGAAGAGACGGGACAGTCACTTGTTTGAAATTGTATAGGTCTGTGGTGGCAAACCTATGGCACGCGTGCCACAGGTGGCACGCAGAGCCCTCTCTGTGGGCACGCACGCTGTCGCCCCAGTCCTAGGCTTTCAGCTGGGTTTATAAAATCTTTTCGCTTTAGGCCTTGGCTGCCATGTGCATAAAAAAAAAGGTTCAATCAATCAATCAATTTCAACTTATTGTGGGGGAAAAAAGATCTCACAATTGAAATTTTTAGTCCCACCCAGTCTGCCGTTACCACTGCAGCCACGCCCACCTAATGGGCCACGCCCACCTGGCACTAGATGATACATACATCGGTTTTGGGTTGCAGTTTAGGCACTCGGTCTCTAAAAGATTCGCCATCACTGTTATAGGTTGTCCTGCTTCAGCGGGGGGCTGGACTAGAAGACCTCCAAGGTCCCTTCCAGTTCTGTTCTATTCTATTCTACATTCTATTCTTATTCTGCATTCTATTCTACTCTACTCTATTCATCAATGAACCACCTTGGCTCCTGAAATTGTGGATTCTCCATCCCTGCAGGTTTTCCAAACTAGATTGGAGATCTGTTTGATCTAGATGGCATAAGGTTTCCTGCCTCGAGCAGGGGGTTGGACTAGAACAGAGGTCCCAAACGTTTCGGCCACCAGGGACCGGTTCCGTGGAGAGAGGTTTTTTCCGTGGACCGGAGGGGGCGTGTTTTTGCGTGCTTCCTGCATCCCGCAGGTGGAGATTTCCTTGTTTGTGCGGACGGGTTGCTGGCATGCCGCGGCCTGGTCCACGGAGTGGGCTTTGGGGAACCCCTGGACTAGAAGACCTCTGAGGTCCCTTCCCAACTCGTATATGATTCGATGTTCAAGACCAGCCACCGGAAAGCAGCGTTCACCCACTTCCCGCTGGTCCGAAGGGCTCTGGAAAGAAACAGGATGCCGAGGCGAAAGGTTACAGGGATGAGACGAGGAGGAAGCAGCAAGCTCAAACATCTGCAGAGATACACTTGCTTTGGAAACGATGAGGAGAGAGGCTGGCTAAGCGGGTGGGCGGAAAAGCACCGGGTGTCAGGGGGTGCGAGCGTTTTTTTCCTGAATGAACAAAAGCCGCAGAGGGGCGGGGAGAGCTGCAGCACATCTGCTGCTCCGGGGCCCGGAAACTTGCAGAGCCAGACGGATAAGAGATTCCCCGTGGAAGTAAGTCTTCTGCAATCGGAAAGTGAGAGGAAGTGCAGCTGGCTATAAAAAGGATGGCCGTGTGGCTCAAACGGGTCCACTTCCGGACTCGCCTTTCCCCTTTTCTCCTCCGGCTTCCGCTTGGAAAACCGGACTCGGATGGGCAGTCTGCACGCGCTTTGAGAGTCCTCCGTGCTCTCTCTGCCGAGAAGAGGAGCAAGAGACAGAAAAGGACAGGAAAATCAAGATTGATGGGCTCTTTAAAAAAAAAAAGAAAGAAAGAAAAGAAATCATTTTCTTTAAAACATTGAAAATGGCGAAAAGGTCTTGTATATTTATTACCATTTGACAAGCTAGTAATATAATACTAGAATAGTTTGCTCAATATCACCTTCTGTTTAATATAATAAAAACCATTTTGATGTTTGTGTTTATTAAATAATGATTCATTATGCTGATCTGTCTCACGTCTTGTAACTTTGTGCACACACTTGCAGTACCACAAAACATGTATTATCCTTCTAGGAACACATCACTGAGTAGAAGTTATGTTTTCAGAGAAGCACTTAAGCAGCTTGCGTCCCTCCCTTTTATTACACCAACGCAGGCAGGAGCTTATTTCAAACAGGCAAATGGAGAACGCCAGTTTTATGCTGCTGTTACGTGAAAGCAAGGATGCAACCGCGTCTGGAATACTGTTTGCGCCTGAGCACGGAGCAGTCCAAATTGATTTAGGAGAACTAGAAAAGGTTCAGAGGAGGACAAGGACGATCAAAGAGTTGGGACAGCTTCCCCAGGAGGAAAGGCTGAGATATTTGGGAGTTTTTTTAAAAAAAATCAGAATAGAGCTGGAAGGGACCCTGAAGGTCTTCTAGTCCAACCCCCTGCTCAAGCAAGAGACCCTATATACAACAGAGGTTCCCAACCTTTTGGGCACCAGGGACTGCTTACGTGGAGAGAGGTTTCTCCGTGGACCGGTGTGCGGTTTTTTTTCTTTCTTTCTTTTTAAAATCATTTTATTTTTTATTTTTCCCAACTCTCCCCCCATACATATCAACAAATATACCGTACTATTTTATCAAGTATTAACATGCATACTTTTCACATTCTTTTATCTATCAGATGCTCTTAATAACATAAATACACGCACATAAATTTTGGTGTTGCTCGCCCATTTCCCCTTTTACTGTATCCACCCTCCTTCTCTCTCTTCCCTCTTCTCTACCTTTCTTCCCTCTTCTTCCTCTCCTCTCCTCTTTTCTTCGCCGCTCCCCTTCCATTTCTCCTCACTTCTCTTCCTCTTCGCCTCCAACCTTCATACTTTCTTCCCCCAGACGGGGTGTGGTTTGTGCGTGCTGCCTGCATACCGCGGATGGGGCTTTGCTTGTTTGTACAGCCCAATTGCTGGCATGCCGCAACCCAGTACCGGTCCACGGACGGGGGGCTTGAGGACCCCCGCTATATACCATTTCAGACAAGTGGCTGTCCAATCTCTTCTTAAAATCCTCAAGTGATGGAGCACCCACAACTTCTGGTGGCAGGCTGTTCCACTGGTTAATTGTCCTCACCATTAGGAAGTTTCTCCTTAATTCCAGGTCGCTTCTCTCCTTGATTAATCAATCAGAATAGAGCTGGAAGGGACCCCGGAGGTCTTCTAGTCCAACCCCCTGCTCAAGCAGGAGATCCTATACCATTCCAGACAGGTGGCTTGTCCGGGCTTTTCTTAAAAACCTCCAGTGATAAAAACACCTACAACTTCTGAAGGCAACCTATTCCTCTCATTAATTGTTCTAACTGTCAGGAAGTTTCTCCTTAATTCCAGGTTGCTTCTCTCTTTGGTTAGTTTCCAACCATTGTTTCTTGTCTTGCCTTCTGGTGCTTTGGAAAATAAGTTGACCCCCCCCCCCCCGTCTTCTTTGTGACAGCCCCTCAAATACTGGAATACTGCTATCATGTCACCCCCTAGTCCTTTTTTTTTTTTGGTCTAGACTAAAAGGTAAAGGTAAAGGTTCCCCCGCACACGCGTGCTAGTCGTTTCCGACTCTAGGGGCCGGTGCTCATCTCCGTTTCAAAGCCGAAGAGCCAGCGTTTGTCCGAGGACCTCTCCGTGGTCATGTGGCCGGCATGACTAGACGCCAAAGGCGCACGGAACGCTGTTACCTTCCCACCGTAGTGGTCCCTATTTTTCTACTTGCATTTTTACGTGCTTTCGAACTGCTAGGTTGGCAGAAGCTGGGACGAGTAACAGGCGTTCACTCTGTTACGCGGCACACGGGATTCGACCTGCCAAACTGCTGACCTTCTGATCGACAAGCTAGAAAAGCCAAACCCAAATCCTGCAACGGTTCTTCGTATGTTTTAGTCTCCAGGCCTTTAATCATCTTAACTGCTCTTCATTCTACTTTTTCCAAAGTCTCAACCTCTTTTCTGTAATGTGGTGAGCAAAACTGGCTGCAGTATTCCAGGTGCGGACTTACTAAGGCTTTACGAAGTGGTGATTTGGATTCTATGCCTGTTTACGCAACCAGGGGTCATTTTAGCACAGAACTGAGGGGTACACAATGGTGCACGGGGTGGATAAGGTAGGCATGCAGCAGCTGTTTCCCCTTTCTCTGGTTCTAGACGTCTGCGGAGTTTCTTTGGCTGAAATGGTACAGGATCTCCTGGGTGAGCAGGGGGCTGGACTAGAAGACCTCCAAGGTCCCTTCCAGCTCTATTCTACTCTATTCTCAGTTATCCAGGTCACAGCCATCTCAAAGGTACTTTTTCAAAGGCAACTGGACTGGGTTTCCCCCCCCCCCCATTTTTGTCCCCGAGGAAGAAGACATTTCGCTTCTCATCCAAGAAGCTTCCTCGGTTCTGGCGGGATGGTGTGGGCTACGGAGGGGTTAGTTCTGGTAAGATGGCGGGGGGGGGGCTGGGGTTGGAAGGATCATCTCTCTTGGCAGTCATCTGGTCTTCTTTGCAATCATTTGCAGAATTCCTCAGCCAGCACGGCTCTGCAAATGTGGCATCTTTAGCACTTGTGGACTTACAATAATAAGTTGGGAGGGATCTTGGAGGTCATCTAGTCCAACCTCCTGCTCAGGCAGGAAACCCTAAACCATTTCAGACAAATGGCTGGCCAATCTCTTCTTAAAAACTTCCAGTGTTGGAGCATTCACAACTTCTGGAGGCAGGTTGTTCCACTGATTAATTGTTCTAACTGTCAGGAAGTTTCTTCTTAGTTCCAGGTTGCTTCTCTCCTTGACTAGTTTCCATCCGTTGCTTCTTCTCCTGCCTTCAGGTGCTTTGGAGAATAGCTTGACTCCCTCTTCTTTGGGGCAGCCCCTGAGATAGTGGAAGACTGCTAACAGGTTACCCCTAGCCCTGCTGATTGGGGAAACCCAGAGAGTTGAAGTCCACAAGTCTTAAAATTGCCAAGCTTGGCTTAAGCAATAAAAATCAGGACTATTTGCAGTAGGAAGAGGTCCGCCCCCCCTTTTTTGCTGCTTCACAAGAGTTAATTTTTTTCCCTTTGATATAAAAGCAGGGAGATTCTTTTATAGGCTGTAGTTTTCCACTGATGGCTTAAACCAGGGGTGTCCAACCTTGAAAACTTTTAAGACTTGTTGACTTCAATTCCCAGAATTCCCCAGCCAGCGTGGCTGGCTGGGGAATTCTGGGAGCGGAAGTCCACCGGTCTTAAAAAGTTCCTGAGGTTGGACATCCCTGTTTTAAGACCTTAGTTAAGGAGATAGTAAGTTCTTTGGCAGACAGCACACTAAAAAGCAGACACATCACCCTGCCAACAAAAGTGCATATAGTCAAGGCCGTGGTTTTCCCAGTTGCAATGTATGGTTGTGAAAGTTGGGCCATAAGAAAGGCTGAGCGTCAAAGAATTGAAGCCTTTGAACTGTGGTGCTGGAGAAGACTCCTGCGAGTCCCTTGGACTGCAAGGCAATCAAACCGGTCAGTCCTAGAGGAGATCAACCCTGACTGCTCTTTAGAAGGCCAGATCCCGAAGTGGAAACTCAAATCCTTTGGCCACCTAATGAGAAGGAAGGACTCACTGGAGAAGAGCTTAATGCTGGGAAAGATGGAGGGCAAGAGAAGAAGGGGATGACAGAGAAGGAGGTGGCTGGATGGAGTCACTGAAGCAGGAGGCGTGAGCCTAAATGGACTCCAGAAGATGGTAGAGGACAGGAAGGCCTGGAGGAACGTTGTCCATAGGGTCGTGAGGGGTCGGACACAACTTCGCAGCTAACAACAACAACAGTTCCTTGGTACTGAATTTTACTCAATGTACTCTATCCAGATAGCCTGGGTATTTATTGTCCCACCTGTGGACTTCAATCTCCAGATTTCTCAGCCATGGTTATGGTTTGGAGAATTCTAGAAGTTAAGATTCGAGACCCCAGGAGAGTCTCAGGATAGGGAAGGGGTGAGCACCACACTTCACTGCTTCATTTTCTACCTCTTTCTTTTTAACGCTTTTAATTCTCTCCTGCTTTCAACGGAAGTTTGCTAACGGGCGGGAAAGAGAAACATGCCCCAAAGCCAGGGTAATTTTCTTGGCGAAATAAGAAATAAAATTTTTCAAAAGCTGAACATCCCAGGAGAGAAGACATCCTGCTGTGCCCTTCTTAAAGACCTACAGTGTTGGGTTAATTTTATGACCAATCTTTGCGCAAAAGCAGTTGGCATCTTTTATAGTAATGTCATCACGTATGCCAAAATCTGCTTTGCTATCTATCTATCTATCTCTTTCTATCTCTATCATCTATCTGCAATCTACATCTGTCTATCTTTCTAACTCTATCTTTCATCTATCGTCTACATCTGTCTGTCTGTCTACAGTATCTATCTATCTATCTATCTATCTATCTATTTCTATCTCTATCATCTATCTATCCATCATTTATATCATCTACCCTTTCCATTATCTATCTATCTATCTATCTATCTATCTATCTATCTATCTATCTATCTATCTATCTATCTATCTATCATCTATCTATCTATCTCATCTATCTCTATTATCTATCTATCCATCATTTATATCATCTACCCTTTCCTCTATCTATCTATCTATCTATCTATCTATCTATCTATCTATCTATCTCATCTATCTCTATTATCTATCTATCCATCATTTATATCATCTACCCTTTCCTCTATCTATCTATCTATCTATCTATCTATCTATCTATCTATCTATCTCTTTCTATCTCTATTATCTATCTATCCATCATTTATATCATCTACCCTTTCCTCTATCTATCTATCTATCTATCTATCTATCTATCTATCTATCTATCTATCTATCTATCTCATCTATCTCTATTATCTATCTATCCATCATTTATATCATCTACCCTTTCCTCTATCTATCTATCTATCTATCTATCTATCTATCTATCTATCTATCATCTATCTATCTATCTATCTATCTATCTATCTATCTATCATCTATCTATCTATCTATCTATCTATCTATCTCATCTATCTCAATTATCTATCTATCCATCATTTATATCATCTACCCTTTCCTCTATCTATCTATCTATCTATCTATCTATCTATCTATCTATCTATCTATCATCTATCTATCTATCTATCTATCTATCTATCTATCTATCTATCTATCTATCATCTATCTATCTATCTATCTATCTCATCTATCTCAATTATCTATCTATCCATCATTTATATCATCTACCCTTTCATCTATCTATCTATCTATCTATCTATCTATCTATCTATCTATCTATCTATCTATCTATCTATCTATCCATCTATCTCTTTCTATCTCTATCATCTATCTATCCATCATTTATATCATCTACCCTTTCCTCTATCTATCTATCTATCTATCTATCTATCTATCTATCTATCTATCTATCTATGCAAAGACCACACTTTTTTTTTTGCTTAGTTTTTGCAAGGTGGAAAACATCCCGTATATCACCATCTGAGTAGGGGTGCAGGAATTGGGTAGGTCTGGTTTAATGAAAAGAGGGACTAAGAGTGACAGGATAGCAGTCTTCCACTATTTAACGGGCTGCCACCGAGAAGAGGAGGGGGGCTTTAAACAAGAGGGGCTTTATACAACCTTAGTAAGACCACACCTGGAATGCTGCAATCACCACATGACAAAAGAGATGTTGAAGACTTTAGAAAAAGTGCAGAGAAGAGCAACTAGGATGGTCAAAGGCCTGGAGACTAAAACATATCAAGAACGGTTGCAGGAATTGGGTATGTCTAGCTTAATGAAAAGAAGGACTAAGGGTGACATGATAGCAGCGTTCCAGTATTTGGGGGGCTGCCAGAAAGAAGAGGGAGTGAAGCTATTCTCCAAAGCGCCCGAAGGCAGGGCAAGAAGCAACGGAGGGAAACTAATCAAGGAGGAAAGCAATCTCAAACTAAGAAGAAATTTCCTGACAATTAGAACAATTAACCAGGGGAACGGCTTGCCTCTCTACGCTGTGGGTGCTCCAACACTGGAGGTTTTAAAGAAGTATTTGGTCAACCATTTGTCTGATGTTGATATAGGGCCACGGTGGCGAACCTATGGCACGCGTGCCACAGGTGGCACACAGAGCCCTCTCTGTGGGCACGCGCGCCGTCGCCCCAGTCCTAGGCCTTCAGCTGGGTTTTATAAAACCTTTTCGCTTTAGGCCTCCACCGCCGTGTGCAAAAAAAAAAAAAAAATTCAATCGATTGATCAATTTCTTCTCGCGGGAAAAAAAAAGATCTCGCAAAGTTGGAATTGATTGATTGAACTTTTTAGTCCCACCCAATCTACCACAGTCACACCCACCCAATGGGCCACGCCCACCTGGCACCCGACGATACGCAAGTGGGTTTTGGGTTCCAGTTTGGGCACTCGGTCTCTAAAAGGTTCGCCATCACTGATCTAGGCTCTCCTGTTTTGAGCAGGGGGTTAGACTAGAAGACCTCAAAGGTCCCTTCCAATTCTGTCAGGGCAATTCGTTAGGGCAATCGCCTAGGGCCCAGAGCATCCTTCCAAATAGTTCCTCTTGCCAGAATTAGGATTAATCTGGACAGGCCCATTTCAAATTTCTGTCTGCGATGGGATTAAGGAATGCCAGGTCTTTCCCCTTCGTTTCCCCAACAAGCTTGGCTTCCCTGGATACAGCCCCCCCTCCCATTCTCAGCCAAATGTTTTTGGCAGCCCCTCCCCGGCTGAAATGGGGGGGGGGAGACAGCACAAGCGAACAGCGTGGTTATCCCCTCTAAAGCGCCATTCCTGCCTCTTTAAACCAACAGCTGGAAGTCTTCAAACGGCTTTTCTCCTGTCCCTAAAAACCCAGCAAAAGGCCAAACAATCTTTGGGACGGGGGTCCCCGCGAGGACGATGGGAGTTAAAAGCTCAGCCAAGGAGAATGCAAAAAGTTAATATTCAGGGGGGGGGGCTTTGAAAGTAAGTGTCTCCCTGCGAGGGGAAAAGAAGCTTGGCGGGACTCACCTGGCTTTGCTCCCGAATGCAAAGGGGGGGGGGGGAGAGAAGAAGATCTAAACGTTGGAAGAGACGGCGCGCGCAAGCAAGACAACCGTGTCCCCTTGCAAACAGCTGGGTCTGCCTTCAATTAGAAATCTCAAATGTCAGTGGGGGGGGGGGAGAGAGAGAGAGAGAGAGAGAGAGAGAGAGAGAGAGAGAGAGAGAGAGAGAGAGAGAGAGAGAGAGAGAGAGAGAGGGCGCAAGTCTAGGGGGAACCGTAATATAATTATTTAAACTGGCAGCTTTGCAAGGCATTGGGACTCTCCAGCCCGCGTGGCAGGAAGCCAAGCCCTAAAGCAAGCAACAAGCAGTCTCTGTGTGTGTGTGTGTGTGTGTGTGTGTGTGTGTGTGTGTGTGTGTGTGTGTGTAGTGTACGGAGGGAGAACGGAGGGGTGGTGGCAGCTGGAAAGCAGAGAAACTGGCTGGTTTGTTTTCCACTGAACACAGGTTGCTGGACGGAGAGGAGCTTTGAAATCACAATCAACTAGGAGACAGGAGGATGCTGGTAGGAACCACCAAACAGTCACTGGCTAGCCGCCAGAAAGACACCCTTGCTAGTTTGTCTGGACTGAGAGGTGGGGGGGGGGTGTCCTGGGGGCCCTCTGAGCTTGGTGGCGTTCTTGCAGACGTCTCGTGACCTAACTTGGGAACATCATCAGTGCTAGAGGGGAGTGGGGTTTGCAGAAAGGAGGAGGCGGAGGATTATTATGGGGTCCTTGCTGTCCTCTGAGCTTGGTGGCATTCCTGCAGATGTTTCACGACCCAACTAGGGAATGCCATCACTGCTAGAGAGGAGTTGGGTTTGCAGAAAGGAGGATGATGATTGTGGGGTCCTTGGTGCCTTCCGAGCTTGGTGGCGTTCTTGCAGACGTTTCGTGAGCCAGCTTGGGATCATCATCAATGCTAGAAGGGAGTGGGGTTTGCAAGGAAGAGGGGCAGGAATGTGGGGTCCTTGGTGTCCTCTGAGCTTGGTGGAGTTCTTGCAGGCGTTTCGTGACCCAACTTGGGAACATCATCAGTGCTGGGTGATGGAACGTCTGCAAGAAATCCCCACCAAGCTCGGAGGGCACCAAGGAGCCAACAATTCAACCCCGAGCTACAAATATACTGTTCTGTTGGGACCAAGAGGTGACCCAAAAGGTTTGTGGTAATCCATTCATTCTCAGCCAGCATGTCCATTGGACCAAAATCTCCAAAATCTAAGAATCCACAGCTACTAATGTAATCTCCGCAAAAGTAGAATGAAAGCATTATCAATGCAGACTGAAGGTCCATATAATAAGAAGGCCACCTCTAAACTGTTCAACCTCCTAGCTGTTGCTACTCTGAACTCTTAAAGGAAGCTTGAGGAGAAACTCAACCTTTAAGCAGATCTCATGGTGGGACTTGGCTGATCTTGTCTTGCCCCAGTGAATGAGGACTCAGTGGTTAAACCCTTCTAATAATACTGCAGCCAATTTTGGTCACCCTATCATAAAATAGATGTTGAGAGTTTGGAAGAAATTCAGAGAAGAGCAACTAAGATGATCCAAGGCATGGAGACGTAAAACATACGAAGAAGGGCTGCGGGACTTGGCTTTGGCTAGTCTAAAGAAAAGATGAAATAGGGGAGACATGAAAGCAGTGCTCCAGTATCTGAGGGGCTGCCACAAAGAAGAGGGGGGGGGTGTCAGGTTGTTCACCAAAGCTCCAGAATGCAGGATAAGAAACAACGGTTGGAAACTGACAAAAGAGAGAAGCAACCTGGAATTAAGGAGACACTTCCTGACGGTGAGGACAGTCAACCAGTGGAACAGCATTGCCTTTAGAAATCATGGGCGCTCCATCACTGGAGATTTTTAAAAAGAGGCTAGACAGTCACTTGTCTGAGATGGTGCAGGTTCTCCTGCTCGAGCAGGGGGGGCTGGACTAGAAGACCTCCAAGGTCCCTTCCAGCTCTATTCTATTCTCTATCTAGGGGCAGAATGGGAACGCTAGGAACTCAACAAAGGATTAGGAAGGATTGGGGGGACATGATAACTGATCTTCTAGTGCCTGCGAAGGCTTTCACACAGAAGAAAGGATTTATTCTCCAAACTACCTGAAGGCAAGGACAAGAAGCAACAGGTAGAAGCTTGTTAAAGAGAGAACCAACCTAGAAATAAGGAGAAATTTCCTGACGGTGAGAACGATTAATCAAATGGAATAGCTTGTGGGTGCACCATCACTGGAGGCTTTCAGAAGTAGACGGCACAAGCGTTTGACCAGAATGGGGCGGTCTCCTGTCTTGACCATGGGGTTGGACCAGAAAGACCTCTGAGGTCCCTTCCAGGCCCATGATCGTTGTAGAAAACTCAAATGAGATATTTAGTATACAACCAATGACCTTGTTGCCCCAAAGGTGCTTTCTTCAGGAGGCAACTGGACTTTCTTGTTTTTCCTTGAAGACGTTTCGCTTCTCATCTAGGGGGCAACCCTGACCTGAATGACTGAGAATCTCCACAGACATTTAGCCATGGACTTTGGGATGAACCCCCTTCAAATGGTGCGGGAGGATGAATGGATTTCCAAAAAACACTGCAGACTACAGAAACCATTTGCGCTTCAGTTTGAGATGCAGACAGCACAGACTCATCCCCACCAGCCTGCGCCCGTCTTCAACAGGGAAGGGACCCAGGGCAGAAAACATTCAGCAGCCAAGAAGGCTCCGCACCCATTTGCACCGCTCAGGTGACCCTGAGGACACAGGTAAAACCTCCAAGTGGCCTCAACGACTCTCCAAAAGAAGGCAAATGAGCAGCTGTCTGCAAGGAGTATAAATCCTTCCATTCTCCACCCTTCAGTCAGAGCTGAAGAAGCTTCTTGGATGAGAAGAGAGACGTCTTCAAAGCAAAACAAGAAAGTCAAGCTGCCTCCTGAAAAAGCACCTTTGGGACAACCGTGACCCGGATGGCAGAGAATCTCCATAGACCATGATCTAGTCCAGGGGTAGGCAACCTTGGCTCTTTTATGACTCGTGGACTTCAACTCCCAGAATTCCTGAGCCAACCATGCTGAGGGGAAAGGGAGAGGTTTCCAAGCTGAGCCATGCTGGCTCAGGAATTCTGGGAGCTGAAGTCCATGAGTCGTAAAAGAGCCAAGGTTGCCTGCCCCTGGCCTAGGCCGCTTTATGACTGGTGGACTTCAATTCCCAGAATTCCTGAGCCAGCCATGCTGAGGGGAAAGGGAGAGGTTTCCAAGCTGAGCCATGCTGGCTCAGGAATTCTGGGAGCTGAAGTCCATGAGTCGTAAAAGAGCCAAGGTTGCCTGCCCCTGGCCTAGGCCGCTTTATGACTGGTGGACTTCAACTCCCAGAATTCCTGAGCCAGCCATGCTGAGGGGAAAGGGAGAGGTTTTCAAGCTGAGCCATGCTGGCTCAGGAATTCTGGGAGTTGAAGTCCATGAGTTGTAAAAGAACCAAGGTTGCCTACCCCTGGCCTAGGCTGCTTTATGACTGGTGGACTTCAACTCCCAGAATTCCTGAGCCAGCCATGCTGAGGGGAAAGGGAGAGGTTTCCAAGCTGACCCATTCTGGCTCAGGAATTCTGGGAGTTGAAGTCCACGAGTCGTAAAAGAGCCAAGGCTGCCTACCCCTGATCTACAGTTGCAAGAAAAAGTATGTGAACCCTTTGGGATTACGTGGAGTTTTGCATGAATTGGCCATAAAATGCGCTCTAAATGTCATGTAAGTCACAACAATAGAAAAACACAGTCTGCTTAAAATAATACTACACAAACATTAGCTGTTGTCATGTTTTAATTGAACATAAGATGGAAACATTCACAGTGCAGGGTGGAAAAAGTATGTGAACCCCTAGCCTAATGACTTCTCCAAGAGCTAATTGGAGCCAGGAGTGAGCCAACCTTGACTCCAACCAGTGTGATGATATTGGATGTGTTGCTGACAGCTGTCCTGCCCTTTAAAAACACACACCTGTTTTGGGTTTACTGGTCTCAAGAAGCACTGTCTGATGTGAACCATGCCTCGCAGAAAAGAGCTCTCAGAAGACCTACGATCAAGAATTGTTGACTTGCATGAAGCTGGAAAGGGTTACAAAAGTATCTCCAAAAGCCTTGATGTTCATGTGTCCACAGTAAGACAGACTGTCTACAAATGGAGAAAGTTTAGCACTGTTGCTAGTCTCCCTAGGCGTGGTCGTCCTGTAAAAATGACTGCAAGAGCACAGCGCATAATGCTTAATGAGGTAAAGAAGAATCCTAGAGTGTCAGCTAAAGACTTACAGAAATCTCTGGCACATGCTAACATTTTTGTTGACACATCTACAATAAGGAAAACATTAAACAAGAATGGAGTACATGGGAGGACACCACGGAGGAAGCCATTGCTGTCCAAAAAAAAAAATATTGCAGCACGTTTGAAGTTTGCAAAAGAGCACCTGGATGTTCCACAGCACTACTGGCAAAATATACCGTGGACAGATGAAACCAAAATTGAGTTGTTTGGGAAAAACACACAACACTATGTGTGGAGAAAAAAAGGCACAGCACACCAAGATCAAAACCTCATCCCCACTGTAAAACATGGCGGAGGGAGCATCATGGTTTGGGGCTGCTTTGCTGCCTCAGGGCCTGGACGGATTGTTGTCATTGATGGGAAAATGAATTCCAGAGTTTATCAGGACATTTTGCAGGAAAACGTACAACCATCTGTCCGCCAACTGAAGCTCCGCAGAGGATGGGTGATGCACCAGGACAATGACCCAAAGCATACAAGTAATTCAACAAAACAATGGCTTCAACAGAACAGAATACGCCTTCTGGAGTGACCCAGTCAGAGTCCTGACCTCAACCCGATTGAAATGCTGTGGCATGACCTTAAGAGAGCGATTCACACCAGACATCCCAAGAATATTGCTACACTGAAACAGTTTTGTGCAGAGGAGTGGTCCAAAATTACTCCAGATCGTTGTGCAGGTCTGATCTGCAACTACAGGAAACATTTGGTTGAGGTTATTGCTGCCAAAGGAGGGTCAACCAGTTATTAAGTCCAAAGGTTCACATACTTTTTCCACCCTGCACTGTGAATGTTTCCATCTTATGTTCAATTAAAACATGACAACAGCTAATGTTTGTGTAGTATTATTTTAAGCAGACTGTGTTTTTCTATTGTTGTGACTTACATGACGTTTAGAGCGCATTTTATGGCCAATTCATGCAAAACTCCACGTAACCCCAAAGGGTTCACATACTTTTTCTTGCAACTGTAGTCTTATAAATTCAGCAATATATAAGTTCTGACATGAGATTTCACATCTCCAAGCTTCTCATGGTGTCCCGACACGCCAGATAATAATTTTAACGCTCCTTGTTCCAAATTTTAGAAAAAAGCTCCCTCGTGCCAAGGCAAACCATGAAAACCCCAGGGCCCATCGCCTTGGCCACCTCAACTGCCAGGTTCAAACCCAGCCAAGTTATACACGCTAAACCTTCCCTCTGCAGTTGTGTCACACACCTTCACAATTTCAAAAGCAGGATCAGGGTGACTTGCCTCAAAGAATAAACAATGAATGATTGCTAGCTAAGCCTGGGGCTTTTTTCTAAACTATTTGGTTGTCAGAAAGTCACAACAGGGGGAATCATACAATCCCGCCCCCCCCCCGGCAAGTGTCATAAATACACGCCAGTTGCCCGAATTTTCATCACGTGACCACAGGGAGGTTGCAGCCGTCAAAAATCTGAAAAAGAGACTTGTCACTTTTTCCCCCAATGCCGTCGTAACTCTGAATGGTCACTAAACAAATTGGTCGTTAAGTCGAGGAGCATCTGTGTTAACAACAAAGAACAGGCAATCCTCGACTTACACGTTCGCTTACTGACTGTTCCAAGTTATGGCGGCACTGAAAAAAAAAAGGGACTTATGACCAGTTTTGTCACTTACGACCGTTGCAGCATCCCCAGGAGTCACGGGATCGACCTCGATGACTCGCATTTGACGGTCGCGGTGTCCCGCGGGTCCTGGGATACCACCTTTGGGGACCTTCTGACAAGCCAAGTCTAGTTGGGGAAGCCAGATTTGCTTAGCGACCACGTGGCCGATTTAACAACCGCAGTGCTTCGCTTAACGACAGTGGCGAGCAAAGTCGTAAAACGGGACAACACCCGCTCAACGACGGTCTCAGTTAGCAACGTAAAAGTTGGGCTCAATTGTGGTCGTTGAGGACGACCTGTAGTTGGCTTCCAGATTAGGAAGCTGCAGCCGAGAAAGTTGATGGAGAGAAGAATTTGACATCGAGACTCTAGAAAGGGTGCAGAGAAGAGCAAGAAAGATGATTAGGGGGCTGGAGGCTAAAACATACAAGGAACAGTTGCTGGAATTGGGTATGTCTAGTTTAATGAAGAGAAGGACAAGGGGTGACATGATGGCAGTATTTCAGGGGCTGCCCCAAAGAAGAGGGAGTCAAGCTATCCTCCAAAGTGCCCGAAGGCAGGACAAGAAGCGACGGATGGAAACTAATCAAGGAGAGAAGCAACTTAGAACGAAGGAGAAATTTCCTGAACAATTAAACAGTGGAACCACCTGCCTCCAGAAGCTGCGAATGCTCCAACACTGGAAGTTTTTAAGAAGAGACTGGACAGCCATTTCTCTGAAATGGTATAGGGTTTCCTGCCTGTGCAGGGGGTTGGACTAGATGGCCTCCAAGGTCCCTTCCAGCTGTTATTCGTGTGTGTGTTTGTGTGTGTACTTATAACTCAGTGTTTGACACTTAAAAAGACATTTCTGTTTGCTCAGAGGCAACAGAGTTTGTTAATTGCTGGGTATTTCCATCCTTAATAATACTACACGTTCACAAAGTCTCCAGCTTCAGACCTCAAACCCAACAGAACAATTGCTTGCCAAAAGTCTTTAAAATAGTCTCTCCTCTGTCTTCTGACAATTCCCAAAGCTTAAAGAGGTCCAGAGAACGTAATTACTTCTCCATGATGCAACTCGGTATCAAAGTGGGATCTTTGTTCTGGGTCGGAAGAAGCCAAGAAAGCTAGCAGTAAACTTGGAATTTTTATTTATTGATGTTTTCCTATCCTGCCTTTATTACTTTATAAGTAACAGAAGGCAGAAAATGTTTGTACTCGTCCTTCATTCTCCTGTTCTTGCCTTTATTACTTTATAAGTAACTGAAGGCAGAAAATGTTCATAGTCGTCCTTCATCCTCCTGTTTCCCCCCAAAACAACAACCCTGTGAGGTGGGTTGGGCTGAGAGCGAGGGGCTGGCTCAAAGCCACCCAGCTTTTCATGCCTAAGGTAGGATTCAAACTCACATCCGCTGGTTTCTAGGCTGGCACCTTAAGTACTCCACCGGACTGCCGGTCAATGGTGAGTATAGGCTTCCTTGAGTTGAGGTGACTGCAGTATTATGGAGGCGACTGACCGCTGTCTTCTTCTGCAGGAGTTTGCTTTGGCTACCAAATCTAGCCATCAGCTCTGGAATTCCCAGGCGAACTTCCCATCCAAATTCTGACCAGAGCCAATCCTACTTAGCTAAATCAGAGGTTCCCAATCTATGGCCCAGGGCCCACTACAGGGCCATGGCCTCTTAGCCACCTAGCCATGTTGAGTGGCTGGTCAGTGCACAGGCGTGCGTACGCGCGCTCACTTGCCTGTGTGGCGATGCTAGCTAGCAGCCCCACTTGCAGAGTGTGCATGCTCATGGTCCTGTTCGCGTGCACAGCCACACATTTGCTTGTGTGCACATGCACGCATAAAGGTGCCTGCCCCTCTCTTTCCCGCTGGGCCACCAACCCAGAAAGGTTGGGGACCCCTGGGCTAGATGTGTTCTCTCCCAGCCTACGTGAGTCCTCGTTCTACTCACAAGGAGAAACCCCTCTTCCAAAAAACAGGCAGGAACCGCAAGAAAAAACCAACCCCTTTTATTCTCACAGACCCAAGTCAATGTCCAAGGCCAACAAACACACTCCACAGAAACTCGATCCTCAACACAAATGGCTGCCTTCGGCAACCAGCACCTCTCACACCTTCCCTTTTCTAATTCAGCCACGGCGTGGCTTCCTAATGCCTTCTGCTTTGCCTTTGGAGCCGCCCCATTGCCTTGTCCTACTCCGCTTCTCTTGCTGGCGCTTTCGTGCATCCTGGATTTGTCCAACTCAGACTCCCAGCACAGCCGTGTCTCAGCCTGAGCGCGAGTAGAGGGGGCCAGGCTCCTTGTCCGACTGTAAGTCTTGGAGCTCCTCAGAGCCTTCCTCTGACTCTGATGTCACTCCAGACCCCTCCTCCTCCTCCTCATCTGATTCCTCAGACTCAGCTGCCGGATCCACTGGCTGGTCAGGAATCACAAGATGCTACGACCACAAATGAACCCTTTGTTGTTGTTGTTGTTGCTAAGCACGGCAGCTGTAAACCGAGTCCTGCCGCATTTTACAACCTTTTTGCCACAGTTGTAAAAAGAATCACTGCAGCTGAACAAACTGTGCGTTCATTAGCTCCCTCCAATGATCTGACCCAAGGACAGTGCCAGCGTCATAGATACACGTCACTGATCAAATACCTGAATTCTGATCACGTGAGGCTGCAAAGACCGTGAAGGGTGAACGTTAAGTCACTTTTTTTCAACACCATCGTTAACTTTGAACGGTCAGTAAACAAGCTGCTGTTAAGTCAAGGATCACCTGCAAATGTGTGACTTGTCCCCAGGTCAGCCTATCAGCCGGAGTAACTCGGGAAAGCAGAGAGATGCAATACTGCCTTTGACATACGACAGTTCACTTAGGGACCATTTGAAGTTACAACGGCGCGGAATAAAAGCGACTGACGACCGTTTTTCACACTTACGACCGTTGCAGCCTTTCCTGTGCTCACGTGATCAAAATTCGGATGCTTGGCAACTGACTCATACTTAAGACGGTTGCAGTGTCCTAGGGACATTTTGTGACCCTAGGGGGGAAAGTCAGACACATGGAAACAACCGTGTCTCTACCTTAACAAGTGCAGTGATTCCCTTAACAACTGTGGCAAAAAGGATCCTAGAATGGAGCAAAACTCAAGAAACATTTAACAACATAAATATGGGATCAACTGTGGTCCTTAGGGAATTATTAATTACAGCGACAGAGCAATTAAGCCTCCCCACCCCAGAGGGAAAGAATTCAGGAAGCAGAAAGATATGGGTGCAAATCTGGATCTTAATCAGTTTGGAGCACAACTCCAATCACAGAGCCCGTTAATTAAAACAAAATGAAGGCAGCAGCTACGGCAATAATTAAGGCACTCTTATGGACACTTGATAAAGGAAGAACACATGATTATAGACAGCAATAATTATTTCTAACTATGTGTAGACTCCAACCTCAGGATGGAATTAGGGTCTCCACTGGTAATCAGCACAAGCAATTATCAAAAGTGGCTGGAACTGTTGATTTCGCTTTCTTTCAAGAACAGATGTGACTCACAGAATCCTAGAGCATGGCTCTCCAAACTCAGCAATTTTAAGACTTGGGGACTTCAACTCCCAGAATTCCTCAGCCAGCATGGCTCTCTAACCTTGGCAATTATAAGACTTGGGGACTTCAACTCCCAGAATTCCTCAGCCAGCATGGCTGTCTAACCTTGGCAATTATAAGACTTGGGGACTTCAGCTCCCAGAATTCCTCAGCCAGCATGGCTGTCTAACCTTGGCAATTATAAGACTTGGGGACTTCAGCTCCCAGAATTCCTCAGCCAGCATGGCTGTCTAACCTTGGCAATTATAAGACTTGGGGACTTCAGCTCCCAGAATTCCTCAGCCAGCATGGCTGTCTAACCTTGGCAGTTATAAGACTTGGGGACTTCAGCTCCCAGAATTGGAACTGGCTGACTTGGCTGGCTGAGGAATTCTGGGAGTTGAAGTCCCCAAATCTTAAAGTTGCCAAGTCTGCAGATCCCTGTCCTAGAGCAGAGTTCCCCAACCACCAGGGACTGGTTATATAGAGAGGAGGGGTGGGTGCATCCGGCGGATGGGGCTTTGCTTGTTTGTGCGGCCCGGTTGCTGGCTTGCCGTGGCCCGGTACTGTTCCACGGACAGTGTCCTAGAGGGAATGAGTCTTGCAAATATGTTACTCCACTGCCCAACTTGATCTATTTGTTGCTCTTTTTCTCCTTCTTGAAACTCCATGCATTTCATAATAAGTCTGAAAATAAAACTTTGCCGGTGGTGAGAGAACAACTGGATGTTTTCAAAGGCAGTCACGCTACTTGTTTTGCAACACAAATACTGTAATGAGCATCTTACTGACAGACCCAATTATCCTTGCGTAAGTTTGGATGGATTACAGCCACTTCTAGAAAGAAAGAATCTCTTTGAAATCAATCAATCAATCTATCTATCTATCTATCTATCTATCTATCTATCTATCTATCTATCTATCTATCTATCTCTTACCTTCTATCTCTCTCTCTCTTAAACTTCTGTCTATATCTATCTATCTATCTATCTCTTACCTTTTGTCTGTCTGTCTGTCTGTGTCTGTCTGTCTGTCTATCTATCTATCTATCTATCTATCTATCTATCTATCTATCTATCTATCCATCCATCCATCTATCTATCTATCTCTTACCTTCTGTCTGTCTGTCTGTCTGTCTGTCTGTCTGTCTGTCTATCTATCTATCTATCTATCTATCTATCTATCTATCTATCTATCTATCTCTTACCTTCTGTTTGTCTATCTATCTATCTATCTATCTATCTATCTATCTATCTATCTATCTATCTATCTATCTATCTATCATCTATCTCTTACCGTCTGTCTGTCTGTCTGTCTACCTACCTACCTACCCACACACACACACACACACACACACACACAGGTAGTCCTTGACTTACAACCATTTGCTTAGTGACTGTTTGAAGTTACGATGAAAAAAGTCACTTATGACCAATTTTCACCCTTACAACCGTTGCAGCAGCCCCAGGGTCACGTGATCAGAATTCAGATGCTTGGCAACGGACTCATATTTATGACGGTCACAGTGTCCCAGGTTCACGCCATCCCCTTTTGCGACCTTCCGGCAAGCAAAGTCTACGGGGGAAGGCCAGCTTCACTTAACAACCGTGTGACTTATCTGAAAAAAAAAATGCAGCGATTCACTTAACCCCTTGACAAGAGAAGTCGTAAAATGGGACAAAACTCACTTAACAACTGTCTCACTTAGCAACAGAAATTTTGGGCTCAGTTGTAGCCGTACATTGAGAACTAGGTGTACTACAAACACAGTTGAGATTGTAGCTGAAATGAAAGATATTTTATTTATTTATTGGCAATACTGGCAGTCCTTCACTTACAACCGGTTGCTTAGCTACTGTTCGAAGTTACGACGGAAAACCCCCAGGGCCACTCACCATCCAGATTCAGAGCTACAACAGTTCCCTCCAGCCAGCCCCACCATCATCCTTTGATTGCATTTGGGTGCTCCGCAACAAGCCCACATTCGTGGCTATTTGCACCCTCCTTGACTTATTGTTTTTTTTTTATGAATGAAGGCAGTCATATTTTTGCGGGGAAATTGCGGTTTATTTCCGGATTCCAGCAGAAAACGCTCACGGTGGACGACGGATTTGGTTAATGACTGCAGGGTTCACTTAGCAACTGCTGCAAAAAGGGTTGTAAAATCAGGCCTGGTCATGTGGCGACCCTCTTAACAACCGGCACAACGTAAAACGACCGTGATTTTGGGCTCAATTACAGTCATATGTCAAGGACTGCTGTCCCCGTACTTCAAAGGTGCTTTAGTTGAAGCAAATCTTCTATTCGTTTTTTTCCACGCTGATAGGCCCAGGTTTAAATCAGGGTTGCCCAACTCTGGCAGCTTGAAGATGTGTGGAATTCAACTCCCAGAATTCCCCAGCTGGGTAATTCCGGCTGGGTAATTCTGCGAGACGAAGTCCGTAAGTCTTAAAAGTTGCCAAAGGTTGGACACCCCTGGTTTAAATGGTGTCTCTGAAGAGCTTTGCGGAAGTTCTGCCAGACAGCGAAATGCAAGCCGTTTCCGATGTTCGTGGATGTTAGATCCCTTTTTAAAATTAACTTGTTTGCCAGATGCCTTGTGGCAACTCGGGCACATAGAGGAGAATCAACCTCGTTGCCCTCTTGAGACACACCACAGAGGTTACACAAGCTTCCTTGATGCCCTGCAGATAAGTTTAGGATCACGCTACTTCCGTGGCGGCCCGCCAACGCATCAAGCGCATGCCAGATTAGAGAGGAATGGCAAATGGTTACTGGGGAACAGGGAAAAAAAGCAAGGGATATTTGTTGGACTCAGCCACATCAGGAGGTGCCCTGGTTGACAGCTGGCTTCCAGATGGGACTCTGCTGGCAGTCCTCAACTTACGAGCGCCGTTGAGCCCAAAATTTCTGTTGCCAAGGGAGACATTTGTTAAGTGAATTCTGCCTTGTTTTACGACACACACACACACTTATTTCAAGAGATCCTTTCTTTCTAGAAGTGGCTGTAACCCATCCAAACTTACGCAAAGATAATTGGGTCTGTCAATAAGAAGCCACAACGCTCATTACAGTATTTGTGTTGCAAAACATTGTAGCGTGACTGCCGTTGAAAACATCCAGTTCTTCTCTCACCAGCGGCAAGGGTTTATTTTCAGACTTATTATTAAATGCATGGAGTTTCGAGAAAGAGAAAAAGAGCAACAAATAGATGAAGTTGGGAAGTGGGATAACATATTTGCAAGACTCATTCCCTCTAGGACACAAGTCTCCAGGCTTGGCAACTTTAAGACTCGGGGACTTCAACTCCCAGAATTCCTCAGCCAGCCAAGTCAGGCGATTCCAATTCTGGGAGTTGGAAGTCCCCAAGTCTTATAACTGCCAAGGTTAGAGAGCCATTCTGGCTGAGGGATTCTGGGAGTTGAAGTCCTCAAGTCTTATAATTGCCAATTTAAGAGGCAGCTGCATTACACTGAAAGAAGCTGGCAGGAAATCTATAGTGGACTTGCATTCAAAAGTTTAGAATTCCGCTTAATGGTTCCACTCACATCAGCAGAATTATGAAAACTCACTCAAAGACTGTGGAAAGTGGCTTGTTCATTCAACCTCTTAAAAAGGACATCTGGAAAGAGAGCACAGAAGAGCAACAAAGATGATCAGGGGACTGGAGGCTAAAACATATAAGGAACGGTTGCAGGAATTGGGTAGGTCTAGTTTAATGAAGAGAAGGACGAGGGGGGACAGGATAGCAGTATTCCAGTATCTCAGGGGCTGCCCCAAAGAAGAGGGAGTCAAGCTATTCTCCAAAGCGGAGAGATGTAGTACCAGCCGAAACGTATCCATCTTTCTCAGAACAAAATTGTAGCTACGGGAAAGTTAGTTGGACAAGGGGCGCTAAAATCCATATTACATTTTAACTGCTTTACAAAAAATTATGACTTCAGACATGCCGGTAGCAGAGAAAACCAATCTAAAACTCAGGAAAACAATTAATCAGTGGAACCATTTGCCTCCAGAAATTGTGGACGATCGTACACTGGAGGTTTTCAAAAAGAGATTGGACAACCATTTGTCTGTAGGGGTTCCCACCTGAGCAGGGGGTTGGACTAGAAGACCTCCAAGGTCCCTTCCAATTCTGTTATTCTATTATTCCGAACGGTTTTTGTACGCTCCTTTTGTAGAAGTACTTAATATGGATAAAAGGCAAATGGAAGTGAAAAACAGCATAGGCTCAGGAGCAGTACGTTTCGTGGCTTGTAAATATCTCATGAAGAAGTAAGAGAAGAAGTAACAGATGGAAATTTATTAAAGAGAGAAGCAACCTGGAACTAAGGAGAAACTTCCTGACAGTGAGAACAATTAACCAGTGGAACCACTTGCCTCCAGAAGTTGTGGGTGCTCCATCACTGGAGGTTTTCAAGAAGAAACTGGAGAGTCATTTAATATAGGGTCCAACTCTGTTGTTCTGTATTATATTATTATTATTATTATTATTAGGATAAACTGACTGATGTTTGAAATGCCAATCCTTTCGGTAAATTCTGTCCATTACAACATCCTTACCTACGTCAGAGATACGCTCCAAAAAATAAGTCTGGGATGAGGGCCAATGGGCCGGCGAGCTACTATCAACAGGTTGCCAATCCCGCAAGTTTACACAAAGCCAGAAAATGTCTTGACGCAACAGGGGGGAAATTCCCGATGATTTACGTGCACCTACGTGGGACCCGGATGAGTAAAGACAAAGGGGAAGCCTGCCAGTTCTCTAGTCCTGCGTGAGTTAAAGCCTTTATCCAACAGACGGAAAGAGAAATGTGAATGGCAAAAAGGAGCAGATACACCGTCAAAGAGGATCCCCAACTTTGGAGAAGTTACTGTACCGATCGTCCTTGAGTGTTCCCACCTTAAGTACTGAAGTATCTAAGGGCGATAAAGATGTAGGATAATGAGGGCAGTGTAGTAGTTTCTGAGTGCCTCTTAACTACAATTTTGAAGTTAAGGAGTGTGGGGTCCTTGGTTGTTTTCCTGTAGACATTTCATGACCCAACTAGGTAACATCATCAGTGCTAGAAATGAGTGGGGTTTGTGGAGAGGAAGAGGAGGGGGGAGTAGGAGGATGACAATGATTATGGACTCCTTGATGCTCTCTGAGCTTGGTTGTTTTCTTGCAGACGTTTTATTACCCAACTGGGTAACATCATCAGTGCTAGAAGGGAGTGGGGTTTGTGGAGGGGAAGAGGAGGAGAGGGGAGGAGAAAGAGGAGGATGACGATTACTATGGAGTCCATGATGCTCTCTGAGCTGGGTTGTTTTCTTGTAGACGTTTCATTACCCAACTAGGTAACACCATCAGTGCTAGAAGGGTGTGGCATATGCAAAGCAGAGGTGGGGTCCTTGGTGCTCTCTGAGCTTGGCGGTTTTCTTGCAGACGTTTCATGACCCAAACAGGGAACGTGATCCGTGTCAGAACGGAGTGGAGCTTGCTCTCTTTAAATACAAGTGGCTCACCCCATCAGTGTCGTTGGGAGTGCTGTTTACTGTGAGCCTGATTGTGTGAGTCAGTGATTCTTCAACTGGAGTATTATTTACTTCTTCATTGTTGGCCTAGTATTCATCTTGGTGTTAACCTCTGCTTATCTGAGGGCTGGAACGGTCTTTTTTTTTTAATCCCATTTATATCCTGCCCTTCTCCGAAGACTCAGGGCGGCTTACAATCTAAGCACAAATCAAATGTGCTTAGCAAATAGCCGTCATTCTATGTATATGCCTGCTTATTAGGGCTTTCGCCCCCCCCCCCCCAAGCGGCATTATTACAAAGTCAGCTTATTGCCCCCAACAATCTGGGTCCTCATTTTACCTACCTCGGAAGGATGGAAGGCTGAGTCAACCTTGGGCCTGGTGGGACTCGAACCTTCCCCTCTTCGCTTTTTGATTGTCTCTTTTAAATGGTATGTAGACACTGTTCATCTCTATGTGCCAGTTGATGGCTGATTTGACCGACTGCCTGGCTCATGTTACCTAGTCGGGTAACGAAACGTCGGCATGAGAACCACCAAGCTCAGAAAGCACTAAGCACCCCACAGTTCAGTCCCGAGCTTCAAATATCCTCATCTAATGCTTTGATGCGCCAGAAGTCTCGGGAAAATAACTGCCGGGCTTAAGCAGAAAACTCTCGTAAATTGTTTTGTTATTTTGTCTCTTTCGTAGAAAACCATTTTGGTCTGGATGTATAAATTCAATCAGATATTTTTTTCAGTCTCTCTGCCATTATCGAAGAAAAAAATTTATAATCCACACACAGTAACGAGATCGGTCTATAGTTGTTTTTTTTACCTGTGTCAAATCCGAATCTCCTTTTGGCATTAAAGTAATATTTGCTTCCACCCATGTGGTTGGGAGGTTAGCCTCCAACAAAAGTTCATTGCAAACGTCTTTCAATGGTTCACTTAGTCCAGTGATGGCGAACCTTTTAGAGGCCGAGTGCCCAAACTGCAACCCAAAAGCCACTTATGTAACGTCGGGTGGTGGGTGGGTGTGGCCCATTGGGTGGGTGTGGCTGTGGTGGTAACGGCAGACTGGGACTAAAAAGTTCAATCAATCAATTCCAATTTTGCAAGATCTTTTTTTTCCCACGAGAAGTTAAAATTGATTGATTGATCCTTTTTTTTTTTTTGCACACGGCGGCAGAGGCCTAAAGCGAAAAGGTTTTATAAAACCCAGCTGAAGGCCTAGGACTGGGGCGACGGTGCGTGTTCTGTACCAGCCTGCTACTGGCCCTGCAGAAAAGGCAGGGACAACCCCTTTTACAAGAAGGCAAGAGGCTGGAATTACGCCTGCCAAATTTATTGATACAAAAACAAATAGAACAAGACACGAACCAAGAAACAGGAGCTTTTCAAGCGGTTGCCTTCAGCAAACCAGCCCTCCCACGCATTCCCCTTTTATACAGTTCAGGGCGTGGCTTCTCTCTGCCTCCTTCCGAGGTGCCCCATTGCCTTCCTCTGTTTACTCCTGATTGACTGCCTCCTGCGTCGGGCGTCCTTGAACAGGGCCAGCTGTGGGTCATCTTCATCCACGCTGTCAGGCTCACACAGCTGGGTCTGCGTCGTGACCAGGTGAGAGGGGCCTGGCTGAGGGCTCTCATCAAGCTCTCCAACCCCCTCAGCAAGCTCTTCAACACCCCCCTCCTCCTCCTCCTCCTCCTCCTCTGAGTCGTCCGACCCAACTGCCGAACCCACAGGCTGACCCTGAATCACAACAGTGCGTGTGCCCACAGAAAGGGCTCTGCTTGCTACCTGTGGCACGCGTGCCATAGGTTGGCCACCACGGACTTAGTATATCTTCTGGGGGTTGATATAACTCCGCTGGTAGTCCATGTGGCCCCCGTGTTTTCTCGTTGTTTTGCCTTCTTATGGCCTCTTGTTATATTTCCATCTTAGAGGATTTTCCCCCTCTAACATAAGTCTTAAATGTTTTAAGAAGAAAATTCTTATTTGCTCTATTGGTGGCCTCTCACCAGCAGAGTAGCGAAAATGAATCCTGGATGTGGAGCTCACCCAAGGGATTAATCTGAAAATTAAAATAAGGAAGCGCCCCTCCTTCGGGTTTTGACAGAACCGAAGATAATACAATTGGTGTCCTCCAGATGTGTCAGCAGAGCCAAAGGGTTGCAACCGCAATGTATCTGGAAGATATCAGGGCCACAGAAACAACATCTGTATTGCCACAGCTGTAAAGCCCCACACCGTTTTCATCTCACACAGATTTTTTGCTCTTTCAAAATTCTGGGTCAGCTAAAAACGCCAAGGAGATGAGTCCCAGCAGGGCCTTAAGACTTGGAAAGTTAAGACACAGGAAGTCCTCGACTTACGACCGAGCCCAAAATTTCCGTGGCTAATCGAGACAAGTGGTTAAGGGAGTTTTGCCCCATTTTACGACTTTTCTTGTTAAATGAATCACGACAGTCCTGAAGCGGATGACACGGTTGTTAAGTGAATCTGGCTTTTCCACCGACTTTGCCTTGTCCGAACGTCGCAAAAGGGGGATCATTTGTGACCCCCGGGACACCTTAAGTACACGTCAGTTGCCAAGTGTTTTGAGTTTTGAGCATGTGACCGTGGGGAGGCCGAAAGGGTCGTTAAGGGTGAAAAACGGTCGTAGGCCATTGTAACTGTGGACGGTCACTAAAACAAAACTGCCGTAGCTGTCACTAAAATGAGCTGTTGTAACTCAAGGACTACCCGTGTTGCAATCTAAAACCAGCACCTGACAAGAAAAAACATTCCAGGAACAATAAACAGCCAAACACGAGACAGGGAAAAAAAATGGTAAAATTAAAGACAGAGCAGCAGAGCTGGATTCGAATCTTAGACGATTAACCTATATGTTAACGGCGATACCATCTCTTTCCTAGTAAGCAGACGCTCCTAAAGCGATTTCACCATCTTGAGGGGAGCGTCTCCATTTCCATCAGAGGAAAGTGATCTGAAGTGACTCCTGATCTGCCTGAGAAGTTACTTATAGCAATATTCGAAGTTGCAATGGCACTGACGTGACTTGTGACCATTTTTCACCCTTGCGACGGTTGCAGTGTTCCCCACCCCATGGGGACGTGATCAAAATTCAGACAGTTGGAAACTGGCATGCACTTAAGACGGTTGCACCATCGCGTGATCCACTTTTGCGACCTTCTAACAAAGAGGTCTCCCACCTTTCCAAACTCGAGGTCCGAAGTGAAGGAGAGCAGCTTCAAGATTGGTGTGTGTGTGTGCACGCACGCACGGGGCTGCGCACACTGGTGCGACATTAGCAGACCCCTTTGTGCGTGCGGCATGCACTGGCGCATATGCGCATGTGCAAATGGGCGCATCCCCCCACAGTGGCTAGTGGCCCCTTTGCGTATGTGCAAACGGGCTGCGGACACCCACCCCACGCTTGCATTCCCATTCACACGCACACAGGGCCGCGGGCAGTAGCGCGAGTGGGGGGGGGGAAATGTGTGCCCAGGTGTGCACACCCCAGCCAGCCATTTCCGCAGCCTGCTGGCCAAGAGCCCACCGCCCAGTCCTGGGCTGCGGATCATAGGTTGGAGACCCTTGTTCTAACAATCAAAGTCAATGGGGAAGCCATTACTTCACAGCTGCGTTACTATATGTGGGGGTGTGGGTCTATGCATATGTTGTATATGGTATGTTTAGGTGTGTCACGTATGTGTTCACTTTGAGAGCGGGCAACTAAATTTCATTTTTGATGCGTGTCGTTGTGCCCACAGTAAAAAAAAAAGGACAGTAAAGGTTATCTTTCCTTATCTCGTCTACTGACGCAACGACTGTTAAAACACAAAAAAGGTGGTTAAAAAACAGGCCCAAAACTCACTTAACAACGCTCTCGCTTAGCAACAAGCACGTTGGGCTCAATTGTGGCCGGTAGTCAAGGACTATCCATGTTATTGCTTATTTCCCTACAGAGGTTGATAACCCAGTAACATCTGGACCGCTGGCTTGACCAAAGCGAACCAAAAAATGGGAGTTTGAATGTGAGAAAAATCGCAAAGCTACTTCGTTAACAACTGCAGAAGGCAGAGAGGATTTTAGAAAGCGTGAGAGTTGGTGTGGGAGTCACCGGGGAAAACCTGGGTACTTTCTACCCTCCCGGGGCAAGCCAAAGGCTAGCATGGGCATGAGAAGGTTGCCTCTCCAGCTGGCACCAGCTGCAAGCTGGAGGCTAAACGCCAGCTTACACAATTTCGACAGTCAGCAAGATCTCCAGCCTTTGGCTCACCCAGTCAACTCGGTTCACCCAACAGCTCTTGGTGTAATCCTCCAGTCTTTCCTCCAGGTGTGTAATGAACTGATTCTAAGAGGCCACGGCCCAGTAGTGGGCTGCGGCCCACAGGTTGGGGACCCCTGGTTTTGTTGTTGTTGTTTAGTTGCGAAGTCGTGTCCGACCCATCGCGACCCCATGGACAACGTTCCTCCAGGCCTTCCTGTCCTCTACCATCTTCTGGAGTCCATTTAAGCTCACGCCTCCTGCTTCAGTGACTCCATCCAGCCACCTCATTCTCTGTCATCCTGTTCTTCTCTTGCCCTCCACCTTTCCCAGCATTAGGCTCTTCTCCAGTGAGTCCTTCCTTCTCATTAGGTGGCCAAAGTATTTGAGTTTCATCTTCAGGATCTGGCCTTCTAAAGAGCAGTCAGGGTTGATCTCCTCTAGGACTGACCGGTTGGATCGCCCTGCAGTCCAAGGGACTCGCAGGAGTCTTCTCCAGCACCACAGTTCAAAGGCCTCAATTCTTTGGCGCTCAGCCTTTCTTATGGTCCAGCTTTCACTGCCATACATTGCAACTGGGAAGACCATGGCCTTGACTATACACACTTTTGTTGACAGGGTGATGTCTCTGCTTTTTAGTGTGCTGTCTAGATTTGCCATGGCTTTCCTCCCCAGGAGCAAGCGTCTTTTAATTTCTTGGCTACAGTCCCCATCTGCAGTGATCTTGGAGCCCAGGAAAATAAAATCTGTCACTACCTCCATTTCTTCCCCATCTATTTGCCAGGAATTGAGAGGGCCAGATGCCATGATCTTGGTTTTCTTAATGTTAAGTTTCAACCCAAGTTTTGCACTCTCCTTCTTCACCCGAAACACGAGGCTCTTTAGTTCTTCTTCGCTTTCTGCCATTAGAGTGGTATCACCCCTGGTTTTAGGGTATCTTCAATTGATAACCCCCGTCCTCCTGTTTTTCCCATCACTTCTTTTATATTTATTTATTTGCCAACCAACTCACTGCAAGGGATCTTTCTTTTTCTTTCTTTCTTTCTTTCTTTCTTTCTTTCTTTCTTTCTTTCTTTCTTTCTTTCTTTCTTTCTTTCTTTCTTTCTTTCTTTCTTTCTTTTCCTTCTTTCCTTTTTTCTTTCCTCTCTTTTTCTCTCCATATTTCTTATCTTTTTTTACCTTCCTCTCCTTTCTCTTCCTATCTTTTCCCTTTTCCTTTCCTTCCTTCCCTCTGACATGCACGTGGGTGAGTTTGCATACAGGTCATCCTTGACTTATAGACCACATCAATTCCATCGCTAGACGAGATCGTTGTTCCCAGTGTTGCACCCAATTGTACAATCTTTTCTGCCATAATTGTTGAACGAATCATGCGGTTGTTAAGCAAATCCTTCTTCCCACCCCTCCCCCCCGACTCATTGAAAGCTGGCAAAGAGGGTCGCAAAGGGTGAGCATCAGAGCACGAGACGCTGCAATCGTTGTCAACACATCTTGGTTGCCAAACTCCTGAATTTTGATCCCATAAGCACTGTGGCTCTGTGACAGCTCTTAATACAAGGCCTGGTTGTAGGTCTGCAAAATTTTTCAATCAAGACGTATGAATCGCAAACTCATCTCCTCTATAGCCTTCAAATAAAGTCCACTGCAGGATGAGTTCATGCTGCATACATGCTGAGGGATACTGATAGTCAACTTACGACTAGAATCGGCCCCAAATTTAGGTTGCTAAGCGAGACAGCTGTTAAAGTGAATTCTGCCCCAGTTTTATAACTTTTCTTGCCACCGTGGTTAAATGAATCAGAGCAGTTGCTAAGCGGTCACGCCGTTGTTAAACGAATCTGGGTTCCCCACTGACTCTGCTCGTCAAGAGGCTCCCCCCAAAGGCGACCACGTGGCCCTGGGACACTTGCAACCGTCATAAACAGGAGTCTGTTGCCCGGCGTCTGAATCACCTGACTACACGGATGCTTGCAAAGAGACGTGTGAAAAACAGTCATAAGCCACTATTCTCGTAACTTCGCTGTAACAGTCACTAAACAATCTGTTGTAAGTTGGGGACTCCTTGTAAAATGCTAATTGGCCAATAAATTTAATTATAAATAAAAAAATATAAATAATTCCCCCATCAGCGGTTAGTCCAGCAATTCCCACGACAGCTAGATTGATACCAGATCTACAGAAGCCTTGAGTAGCTTTGGCCTTCTCTCATTAGGCTGACAATGACCCTCAAAACTTTTGAGTCCTGGGGACCGGTTCTATGGAGAGTTGTTTTTCTGCAGAACGGGGTGTGTGTGTGTGTGTGTGTGTCGTGGTTTTGCATGTTGCCTATATCCCACACACATACGTGGGTTGGGGTTTTGCTCACTTGTGTGGACCTGTGCTGGGCGGGCCGTGGACCGGTGCCAGGCTACGGACTGGTGTGTCTGTGTGTGTGTGTGTGTGTGTGTGTGTGTGTGTGTGTGTGAGGGGGGGTTGGGGGACCCCTGGTCTAAGAAAATTGCTGAGTTTTTTTAAGCAGGGTTGAAATCTCGATGTTCTCCAGAAGTTGGAGAAGGAGAGCTTAAGTCACACAGGGTAACGTGAAGCAACAACATTTGAAGCTATTCTGCAAGATCTCGGTCGGAATGTAAAGCAGACAACCGCAGACTTTAATAACAACAGCCATGAGTCTTTTATTACACACCTTTAGGCGGGCGTGGTACAGATCAAAAGCAAAACACAACCATTGCAAAATTCTCCCTTCGCAAAAATCAGCTCACGGCTCAATTGTCAACCGAGTTAAAAAAACAACAACAACCCAACAATATTTACAACTGAGACAAATCAAAAACATAACCATGCACGTATTTCAAGCAATGCCGAAGGGTGCAAACACCCATATTCAATATAAATACAAATAGTACCTTGAAAGCTATCGACCTCTATGAAAGTGAAATAAAAATAACCAGAGCCTACAGTAACTCATTAGGTATAAATACGGGGAGTCCCCTACTTACGACCACAATTGAGCCCCAAATTTCTGTCGCTAAGCAAGACGGTTAAGTGTACTCACACCGCATTTTATGACCTTTTCTCGCCACAGTTGGTAAGAGAATCTGGCTTCCCCACTAGCTTGTCAGGAGGTCGCAAAAGGGGGTCACCTGACCCCAGGACACTGCAGCCGTCAAAAATACGAGCCAGTTGCCAAGCGTCTGAATTCTGATCATGCGACCATGGGGAGGCTGCAATGGTCGTTAAGTGTGAAAAATGGTCGTAAGTCACTTTTTCCAGTGCTGTCGCAATTTGGAACGCTTATTAAACAAATGGTTGTAAGTCAAGGACTCCCTGTAATGATCTCCACCGTGTTGGTAAGACCACACTTGGAATACGGGTAGTCCTCGACTTACGACCACAACAGAACCCCAAATTTATGTTGCTAAGTGAGACATTTTTAAGTGAGTTTTGCCCCATTTTACAACTTTTCTCGACAGAGTTGTTAAGGGAATCACTGCAGTTGTTAAGTTAGTCACACGGTTGTTAAGTGAATCTGACTTTGCTTGTCAGGTCGCAAAAGGGGATCACGTGACCCCCGGGACACTGCAACCGTCATAAATAGGAACCGGTTGCCAAGTGTCAGAATTTTGATCATATGACCACTGGGATGTTGCCACGGTCATAAGTGTGAAAAATGGCTGTGGTAACTTTGGTCACTAAACAAACTGTCGTAAGTCGAGGACTATCTGTCTTGATCTCCACTACACTGGGAGGACCACACTTGGAATAATACGGCATCCCGTTTGGGTCACCACGATTCCTCCTAGATCCAAGGACGAAGCATTCTGTGAAAATTTACATTTTCATGGATTGCAATCCATCCCAAAGCAGGGCTTTTCAACCAGTGGTACGGGTACCACCTGTGGTACACTGGCACCTGGCAGGTGGTACACGGCCATCCTAGAAAAGTGGTAGCGGAGGAGGGGAATGTGCTGAACCGGTGGCAGCACCGCACAAGCCTGAGCGAGAGACGGCTGGACCTGCAGGGCTGTCAGGGCTCAGCGGAAGCGCCAGGATCGGCGCCAGGATCCAGCTGGAGCTCGGCACTGATCCTGGTGCTTCTGAGCCCAGAAGAAGCGCCGAGCAGCTGGAATGTTGCAGCATCTCCAGGGTCTTGTAATTTACATTCAGATGCTTGGCAACTGATTCATATTTATGATGGTCACAGTGTCCCAGGGTCATGTGAACTGACCAAAACTTGCTGCAACCACCCAGCAGACGGGGGGGGGGGAATAAAAACCAAACACCCCCCTCCCCACCCCCACTGCCAATCCTCAACAGAAATGCTCACAACAATGAAAACATCAGACAGGAGGAAGAGCGCCGCCGGGCGGGCAGGCAGGTGTCTTGCTTGGCTGTGGCTTGGGGGGCACTTATTTCAGTGCCATTGTAACTTCGAGCAGTCACTAAGCGAACTGTCGTAAGTCGAGGACTACCTGTACTTCATCACTTTTTTCCTTTTTTTTTTTTTGGTCATCAAGTTTTGGACACCTTGCTAGGCGACTGGTGGTACTCAGATGTTGCCATATCCTAAAAGTGGTACAATGGGTGAAAAGGTTGAAAAGCCCTGCCATAGAGAACTGTCCAGCTTTAGGATCCTTTTTGGAGAGGGAGTGAAAAAAGCAAGCAATCTTCCAGAGAGTTAACAAAGCATTCGGTACAACACAAGATACAGCTAGTCCTCGACTTACAACACATTGTTTAGTGACCGTTCAAAGTCACAACCGCCCTGACAAAAGCCACTTATGACCGTTTTCACCCTTACGGCCATTGCAGCATCACCACGATCCAAATTCAGACGGTTGGCAACTGACTCATATTTACGACGGTTGCAGTGTGACTTGGGGGGGGGGAGAATCCCCTTTTGCGACCTTCTGACAGGCAAAGTCCACGGGGAAAGCCGGATTCACTTAACAACCGAGTTGCTAACTTAACAACTGCAGTTTATCCACTTAACCCAATACGGCAAAGCAACGTCATAAAACGGGGGCCAAGCTCGCTTAGCGAATGTCTCGCTTAGCAGCAGAAACGTGGGGCTCGGTTGTGAAGGGGAGGACGTCCTTTATCGTGGTACGTTCAGATTGTAGCATGCAATGGGCTTTTGGGCATTTGCGTGCGGTTGAATGCCAGACATAAACTGAAGGGACAAATTAGGTCGTTGCGGTTTGCTGAAAACCCAGGAGATACCTTGATGGGGGGGGGGGAGAGGGAATTCAGCCCCCGCCTCTCGCAACCTGCAAGGTTATTAATAGATAATTAATAGATAAATTAATAGATAATCCACCCTCTGTGCTTGATATTTGCCCAGCGGGACTATTTCCAAAAATACTTCTGTGTGAAGATCTATTCTCTACCCAAATCAGCTTAAATTTGCATTTTAGAAAACCAAGGTCTGTAATAACCTATCCGTCAAGGTTGAATTGCTGAGAGGCTGGATAACCTCGGTCGCTGCTCAACTTGCCATAGAAATGGGGGGGGGGGGAAAGGGAGAGCTTGTGAAAGAAATGGGAAGTTTCAAGAAGCCGTCTACGGACCGTGAGACCCAAGGTCATCGGAAGCAGGTGTCTGGACCACAAGCAGAAAGCATGCGACTGGGCAATGTGAACGCGTTGAAATCCATGAGTCATAAAAGAGCCGAGGTTGCCTACCCCTGGGCTAGCCTCTTCTTAAAAACCTCCAGTGATGGAGCGCTCACCGATTTTTGGTGGCCAGCTGTTCCACTGGTTAATTGTCCTCACTGTTGGGAGGTTTCTCCTTAATTCCAGGTTGCTTCTCTCCTTGGTCAGTTTCCAACCGTTGTTTCTTGTCCTGCATTCTGGAGCTTTGGTGAACAACTTGACCCCCCCCTCTTCTTTGTGGCAGCCTGAAATGGTATAGGGTTTCCTGCCTGAGCAGGGGGTTGGACTAGATGACCTCCAAGGTCCCTTCCAGCTCTATTCTGATTAGTAGATTAGACTGACTATGTTACGTAAACCAGGTTCCTTGGGATGAAAGACAAGGGTCTCTCCAACGCATCAGGGACGCCTGAGCCATGTGGGCTGGAGGAAACTTTTTCAACACGGGGAAGAAATAGACCGGAGAGCAGGAAATGAGAAAGACCACCCTTGTAAATGTTGGGTGATCTGCATTTCAAAGCAAACCACATCAGAAGGGCTTGAAAACGGAAGGACCCCTTGGGTTGGGACATTGGAATTCCGCTGAAGAATGGGTAGCAAAATGAATCCCTCATGGACCGTCAGCGTTGAATGCTTCCATGTGACCTCCGATGGGTTAAGGAAAATCTGTTCTTCCTGGTGAAGCTTTGGAATAGGATAGGGATAGAAGAGAATAAGGAAGAGAAGAGAAGAGAGCTGGAAGGGACCTTGGTGATTGTCTACTAAGACTCCGAGATCCCTCTCAATAGTAGTAACTGTGAGAGGGATCTCGGAGTCCTAGTGGACGATCCCTTCAATATGAGCCAGCCATCTGCTGCAGCTGCCAAAAAAGCCAACACAGTGCTAGGCTGCGTTAACAGAGGGATAGAATCAAGATCACGTGAAGTGTTAATACCACTTTACAATGCTTTGGTAAGGCCACACCTGGAATACTGCATCCAGTTTTGGTCACCACGATGTAAAAAAGATGTCGAGACTCTGGAAAGGGTACAGAGAAGAGCAACCAAGATGATTAGGGGGCTGGAGGCTAAAACATATAGGGAACGGTTGCTGGAATTGGGTATGTTTAACGAAGAGAAGGGTGAGGGGTGACATGATAGCAGTGTTCCAATATCTCAGGGGCTGCCACAAAGAAGAGGGAGTCAAGCTATTCTCCAAAACGTCTGAAGGCAGGACAAGAAGCAACGGATGGAAACTAGTCAAGGAGAGAAGCAACCTAGAACTAAGGAGAAACTTCCTGACAGTTAGAACAACTAACCAGTGGAACTACCTGCCTCCAGAAGCGGTGAAACACTGGATGTTTTTAAGAAGAGACTGGACAGCCATTTGCCTGAAATGGTATAGGGTTCCCTGCCTGAGCAGGGGGTTGGACTAGATGACCTCCAAGGTCCCTTCCAACTTTATATTATTATTATTATTATCTCAGACAAGTAACTGTCTAGCCCAGGGGTAGGCAACCTCGGCTCTTTTATGACTCATGGACTTCCTCTGCCTCAATTCCTCTCAATTGTCCTTTTAGCTGCTCTCAAGTTGACCACCCACCCCTGTAGCCCCCCCCTCTCCAGCAGCTGACCACTACTATCTCCGTCCTCCCGTTGCTAACCCGGGTTCAAGGCGGAGAGGCAGGCTGCTCACAGCAGGAGAAGCATAAAGGTCCTCGCTTCATGACAACAACCCGGATAGCTGGAACTGCCGCCTCTAAGAAATGTAGTCCTGTCACATTTTGTTTAGTGACCACTTTGCTAACGATAGAAATTCCAGTCCCAAATTAGGGTTCATAACCCAAGGACTTATCTGTACATCCACTTTTGTAAAATAAAAATAAAAATAAACTTTGGGGGGTTTTTTCCCCCTTCTCCAGGAACCCTTACGTTTTTGAATTCTTCCCTTTCGGAATTGCACTTTTAAAAGCTTTTAACTTTCCTGAATAAACGCCAAAGGGAAAGAAACGTTCGCTAAACTATTCCCATTCATAAAACCGTTACTTAGCACAATTCATTCTAACGTTTAGGTGGCAGTAGTAATTCAGTAACGGATTTCAGAGTTTTACCACTGTCGTGTTACTTAGGAAACCTTCGACGGGCTGACTTTGGTGATTAAAGTTATAATCACAAAGTTAATGCTTTGAAAAACATTTCACCGAACAAACGGTTTAATGGCCTCGAATATCGCTTTTTCTTGTTTCATTCGGCTGGTTTAGGGTCGTTTGGCAAGGATCCAGCGGCCTGCATTACTGGCTTGAAGCTTTGCCAACTCGTAAATCAAATAAAGACAATAAGTCGTAAGTTCAAAAAAAGAAAGGAAACGTCAAATACTGCTCCAAAACCCGGCTTTTTCTGCCCAATAGCTACAGAGGTTCTAGCAGCCGTCACTTTTAATAAAGGAATATAACCCGTGCTTAGAAACAGAATTTAATTTCCCCAATAATAAAGGACCTGATAGGAATTATTTTTATCTTCTTTTCCTAGGAACAAATTACTGAAAATGATTGACAGGCAGTCCTCAACTCACCACCTCACCTGAGCCCAAAATTTATGTCGCTAAGCGAGACATTTGTGAGGTGAATTTTGACCCGTTTTACGACCTCCCTTGACACAACTGTTACGTGAAACCCTGCAGTTGTTAAGTTAGTAACAGGGTTGCTAAGTAAATCCACCTTGCCCATTTGACTTTGCTTGTCAAAAAGTCGCAGAAAGGGGATCCCGTGATTTCCTGGGATGCCGCAACCGTCGTAAATATGAGTCAGTTATTTATTTATTTATTGTATTTTTATACCGCCCTTCTCCTGAAGGACTCAGGGCGGTGTACAGGGCAATAAATATAAAAAACAAAATACAAAAGTTAAAAAACGATTAAATATAATGCCCAAATTTAAAACAATAATTAAAAACATATTAAAACCCCTGCCCTAACCCATCAAACCAGGTCAGATTGCTCAAATAAATACGTTTTTAGATCGCGCCGGAAGGAGCGAAGGTCGGGTGCCATCCGGAGCTCAACCGGAAGATGGTTCCATAAATCCGGCGCGCCCACAGAGAACGCCCTCCCCCTGGGGGCCACCAGTCGGCATTCTTTGACCGGTGGCACCCTGAGGAGGCCCTCTCTGTGGGAGCGCACTGGACGGAGGGACGTTGACGCCGGCCGCAGGTGTTGCCGTAGGTAATCCGGACCCATGCCATGTAGGGCTTTGTACGTCATAACTAACACCTTGAATCTCACCCGGAGGACAACCGGCAGCCAATGCAGCTCGGGAAGCAAAGGTGTAACATGGGAGTATCGGGAAACTCCCAGTACAACTCGCGCGGCTGCATTCTGCACCAGTTGGAGCCTCCGAGTGGTCTTCAAGGGCAGCCCCATGTAGAGAGCATTACAGTAGTCTAGACGAGAGGTCACGAGCGCATGAGTGACTGTACGCAAGGCATCCCGGTCCAGATAGGGTCGCAACTGGCGCACCAGGCGAACCTGGGCAAAGGCCCCCAAACAAACTCAACCATTAACAGCTATCGACAGCAGGATCCACACATTTTTAAACAGCTGTCAGTCAAAATCCAACACAACTGAAAAATGAAATCACTGCTACGATGGGACATAACAGCCATTCCACGTTATGACGGACCCATCCTCGAAACTATGACTGACATCACATTCTCCTCTCCCCCGCCGCCCCAGTTACATGAATTTATTTGCGGGGCTTGGCAACTGACTTAACATTTGCGGCCAGTTGCCACACACCAGCAGCGGGTTTTGTCCGTTTCTGGTGAACAACACCTGTTCGGGAGAATGGATTTGCTCAACAAACCAAGGTGGGTTCGCTTAACAAACGTGATTCCATTAATGACCATGGCATCTCGCTTTACAACAGCTATAAAGGCCGTTGTGAAATCAAGTCATCTCCCACGGTGACCAGCTTAATGCCCGCAATGACTTGCAACCAAAATTTCAGGCTCGACTCTGGTCGGTAAGTGAGGACTACCTTCACCAAGGAATGTCCATAGAGCACAGAGGACTTGTCGTCTCCTATGGGTGTAAAGATGAGACAGAAAAATACTTGTTGGGTGTATGTTGTGGCTATTTCCATCCACACTGCACAAAAGACCTTACTGTATTACAGGCAGACTTACAACCATTCATTTAGTGACTGGTTTTTTTTCACACTTACGACCGTTGCAGCATCCCCCCCATCGTCACGATCCAAATTTAGACGGTTGGCAACTGACTCGTATTTATGACGGTCGCAGTGTCCCGGGGTCATATGAGCCCCCCTTTTGCAGCCTTCTGACAAGCAAAGCCAAGGGGAGGGGAAGCCAGATTCACTTAACGACTGTGTTCCTAACTTGACAGTGGCCGTGATTCACTTAACAACGGTGGCAAAGGAAGTCACGAAATGGGGCAAAACTCTCTTAATGTCTGTTTCGCTTAGCAATGGCCATAAGTGGAGGACTACCCATACCTGATGCACACGCGCAGAAAAAGAACCTGTTTGCCAACTTGCAAATCATCAACTTCCAATTATCAACTTTTTGCAACTCAAGATGCAAAACTTCCAAAAGGTTTATGAGCTAAAAGCCTTGAATCTTATCTCAAATCCCCCAAAATACAAGCCAGTAATACTGTGTTTCCCCGAAAATAGGACCCAATTGGAAAATAAGCCCTAGCAGGATTTTTTTCAGGACACTCGTAATATAAGCCCCACCCCAAAAATAAGGCTGTTAAGATTGTCAGTCAAATGGACGCATTTAGTTCCGTATTTTCCCGAAAATAAGCCCTAACCGGAAAATAAATCCTAATGCATCTTTTGGAGCAAAAATTAATATAAGACTGCGTTCAGATGGATTCAGGAAGCAAATCTCCCTGCCTCTCCTTGTGGTGTGATTTCCTTTCTGGCCCACTTTTAATCCCTTCACCTGAACTCTCCTTTCGATTCTCGTATTGCCGAAACCCCAATGAGCGACAGCCATAAGCTCTCTACACTTTAAGGTAAAGGTAAAGGTTCCCCCGCACATGCGTGCTAGTTGTTTCCAACTCTAGGGGCCGGTGCTCATCTCCGTTTCAAAGCCGAAGAGCCAGTGCTTGTCCGAGGACGTCTCCGTGGTCATGTGGCCAGCAAGACTAGACGCCAAAGGCGCACGGAACGCTGTTACCTTCCCACCGGAGTGGTCCCTATTTTTCTACTTGACATTTTTTACGTGCTTTTGAACTGCTAGGTTGGCAGAAGCTGGGATGAGTAACAGGCGCTCACTCTGCTACGCGGCACTCGGGATTCGACCCGCCAAACTGCCGACCTTCTGATCGACAAGCTCAGCGTCCTAACCCACTGAGCCACCGCGTCCCTTCCCTACACTTTGAATACCTGCAAAATCCCCCATCAACCTACGAGCGATGGATTCATTAAGCGATGGATGAAAATGGAAATGTTCCCAGCAGAAGCGTGGGGCTGGGTGTCTAAAACAAAGCAGCTATTTACGCACGGCTTCCCGCCGTTTGCCACAATCCACCCCTACCACACTTACCTAAACTGGCACGGATTTCCAGAACGGTGGCCAATGAAGCCGTTTCATCTCTGTTCCCAGATATCCATCCTTGGCACGAGTTTCCAAGTTACAGTGCGCCAGCCTCACCTGGAAAGGAGATGTGTTGAAATTCTACATCCACCAAATTGAATCTTAACGCACACGGTCCTCAAATTACAGCCATTCTTTTAATGATGTTGAAAATTTACAAAGAGGCTGAAAAAAGGGACTAAGGGCTAAAATCCTTAGGAAAAACCATTATTCGGCTCAAAATGCTCATTTATGCAAACGTTGGGCTATCGGCCTGAGTGGGGGTTTGGAATAGATGACCTCCAAGTTTCCTTCCAGCTTTATTATTATTATTATTATTATTATTATTATTATTATTATTATTATTATTATTATTATTATTATTATTTAAATTCAAAACGCTTGGCAACTGGTTTGTATTTTAGGATTCTTGCAGTGTCCCGGGGATCATGTGATCTTCTGACAAGCAAAGTCAATGGGGGACAACAGATTCACTTAAGAACTGTGTGACTAACTCAACAACTGCAGTGATTCACTTAATGACCGTGGTAAGAAAGGTCGTAAAATGGAGCAAAATTCAAAATTTTGCGCTGTTGTGGTCATAACTTAAGGGCTACCTGTTTTTATTTCATTAAATCATTGACCGCTGCTGTTACTTTGACTCATGCATTCTTCCTTCCCAGATATATAGAAGTCCCGTGTGTGTACATGTACGTGCCTGGGTATATGTGTGTATATATACACACGTATACATATGAATATATACACACACACACATATATACATACATACATACACATATACATACACACACACACACACACAGTGCTTTTTTTGTAAAAAAAAAAGGTGTTGGAACTCAGAGGTGCTGTCACTGGGAGCGATGCCGGTCTTGCTACAGCGTCGCCGCCCGTCCTTTGCACCCCCGCCCATACGGCTCGGAGCCACATGCAGCGGGGATTTCCCTTCCCACAGCCGCAGTGGATATTCCCCTCCCCGCACTTGCCACGCCGCGGCCCGTGCTGAGCCCCCACCCGGAGGTGCTCCGAACCCCGACCCAGAGCTGTGTTCCTCGTGGCAGTGGTCTCCGGCACCAAAAAGCCTCTTTCCAACCATGTCCAGAAAAATTTGAAACAAACATTGGAATTCTCAAGGCCATGTTTGGTATTTCCCAGCAATCTGTTTGTGGAAGGAAAAAGCAATCCCTGCTGCGTTACTGATCCGAGAGAAGCATCTGCAGGTATGCAGGTATCCTTAGGGTGCCATAGTTATGGATGAGAAATATTGGTTGCAAAGTTGGCATTTCTGGATGTAATACAGATATTTTGGACTTATTTTTGTTTCTTTGCATGTTTGATATTTTTAAAAATGCATATGCTACTGACTATACTTATGCACATATGTAACATCTTTTGCTAGGATACATGACCACTGCTTTTCCAGAATGTGAAAAGTGAAAGATTGTGACTAAACAAAATTTTAATGTACAGATAATACCACCAGAAATTATTTTAGCCTTTTTAATAAATGTTATTGATGTTAAGCTCACCATGGAAAACATCCTATATTGTTATATATATACTAGGTTAATTATTTAAAGACTGAAGTGCAACATAACTAGACTCTAAATAATCTATTTTTCAAAACAGTCCAAACAGTAAAATTAAAGTCCAAGTTAAGAATATTTCATTCTTAAGAATTGTTTAATTTAAAGTGGTTTAGTTGTAATAGATGGTTATAGATTCAAAATAGTTTTCAGGAGTGTACAAAAGATACTATTTTTTTCTAGCATCAGCTAAATTAGACATATTACATTGAGAAAAATGTTTCTCATTTCTTTCCTGTTACCTTTATTGATTTCATTGCAGAGATGTTAACATAGGAAATAGATTATTTTGTTATCTAATTTTACCTTCCAAAAGACAGAAGTAGTTGAAAAATGTGAGGTTGTTTCCTGTTGGCTTTTTTGAATTAGCTGTTTTAGATTCTAAAATTTTAGTTCCTAAAGAAGTAACCTTGTAAATAATTCTAATGTCCTCCTCTAGTGCAGGGTAGGCAACATTGGCTCTTTTATGACTTGTGGACTTCAACTCCCAGGATTCCTGAGCCAGCATGGCTCAGCTTGGAAACCTCTTTCCCCTCAGCGTGGCTGGCTCAGGAATTCTGGGAGATGAAGTCCATGAATCATAAAAAAGGGCCAAGATTGCCTACTCCTAAAGCCAATAGAGGGAGCTTTTTTTTTTTGTGGAAAAAAAAAGGTGCCGGAACGCCGTTCTGAGCGTTCTATGAGAAAAAAAGCCGTGTATAGGGGTGTGTGTGTGTATACATGTGTGTATGTATTTGTGTATGTATGTGTGTGTTATATATATATATAACAAGGGACGCGGTGGCTCAGTGGGTTAGGACGCTGAGCTTGTCGATCAGAAGGTCGGCAGTTTGGCGGGTCGAATCCCGAGTGCCGCGTAACAGAGTGAGCGCCTGTTACTCGTCCCAGCTTCTGCCAACCTAGCAGTTCGAAAGCACGTAAAAATGCAAGTAGAAAAATAGGGACAACTACGGTGGGAAGGTAACAGCGTTCCGTGCGCCTTTGGCGTCTAGTCATGCCGGCCACATGACCACGGAGACGTCCTCGGACAAGCGCTGACTCTTTGGCTTTGAAACGGAGATGAGCACCGGCCCCTAGAGTTGGAAACGACTAGCATGCATGTGCGGGGGGGAACCTTTACCTATCTATCTGTGTGTGTTTGTGTGTGTGTGTATACACATTCTTGTAAAGGGAAGGAACCTTTTAGGAGTTATAGCGTGCACACAAATTTATTTTCATAAACAATTTTGATATTTCACTAAATGGGCAACGATGCCCACTTTCACAACACGGAGGGTAAACAGTTCAAATTCACAAAACTTCAGCACACTTCACAATGGGAAAAATACTGACTACAGAGAGGACTTGAATTACAACCATTCGTTTAGCGACAATTTGAAGTTACCGCAACCCTGAAAATAACTGACTCATGGCCTCACATTGCAGCACCCTCCATGGTCACACCTGATTGAACTTCAGACACATGACAACTGGCACAAATTTACAACGTAGAGTGTCCTGGGATCACGTGACCCATGTTTCTGATCTTCCCAGCCATCCTCTTGACACGCAAAATCAGTGGCAGAAATCAGATTCCGTCCACAGGGGGGCTGATTTATCCCCGGCTTATCAAGTACTTAGGAGGCAACAACAGCCAATGACTTAATACCCAGCCATCAACACCCCAATCTACATCTAAAAAGCTACACGCGACAGGCACCATATAAATACCACAGCCGGGACTGCCCAAAACACACAAGACGTCTCCTTAAGATGGACTACACCAGAGTCTGAGAGCTCAGAAAACAAAATACTGGTCCTGGTGACCAACTCAGATTGGGTCCTGGAACATAAACCACTATAGAAGAGGTCTCCAACCTTTTGGGACTTGCGGGCTGGAGAGAAGGAGCGCAACTTCCAAATTGGTGCGTGCATGCAAACGCAGCCGCGTGCACTGGTGCGGCACTAATGACCGTGGCAAGAAAGGTCCCCCCCATGGCGGCTAGTAGCCCCATTTGTGTATGTGCGCAGGGCCACACAACCTGCTCTACTAGCGGCTCTGTTCGCACCCCTGCGCATGCGTCAACAGGGCCACAGGCGCTAGCGCATGTGGGGGGAACACGCATCCATGTGCACGCACACTGGCCGCTGGCCAAGAGTCTGCAGCCCAATTCTGGTCCGTGGCCTGTAGCTTGGGAACCCCTGCACTATACAACGCAGTAATATTCAGACAAGTAACCAGACAGGTGTCAGCTCTACCCTGAAAACGATCACGGCTGGATTTCAAAAATAATCTTTCCAAAAAAGTACTGCTCATTATCTAATTATTTTTAGCCTTCCAACCAGAAACTTTAATAGGATGCCAGGCTGACTGACTCAAGAACAACCTTGGTGGTTGTTCAGTTGTTTGGGTAGTAACTTGGCAGTTCAACAAGTATTTGCACAAACCTGCTATTTAATGAAGCTCTTTTTAATGTAATCAACCAAGGAAGTCCACTAAAAATAAAAGATCTAATCTCTGCAGCCACCTGGGTCCTTTTCTTCTTTCAGAAAAGTTTCCGAAGATTTAGCTCTGCTAATTTTTCTGGGGCAAAACTGAGCTTTTGAACGGAAGGTTTAGAGTTATATCAACAGAAATACAGGTAGGCTTCAACTTACGAAAACAATTCAGCCCAACGTTTCTGTGGCTAAGCAAAGGTATTTGTTAAGGGAATTTTGCCCCGCTTTACAACCATTCTTGCCACAGTTGTTAAGTGAATTACACGGTTGTTAAGTGAATCCGGCTTCCCCCATTGACTTTGCTCGTCAGAAGGTCGCAAAAGAGATCGGGTGATCCCCGGGACACTGCGTCCCATCATAAATATGAACCAGAAATTTCATGACATAACCACGGGGATGCTGCAACGGTCGTAAGTGCAAAAAATGGCCCAAAGTTTATTTTTTTCAGTGCCATTGTAACTTCGAACGGCCACTAAACAAGCTGTTATAAGTTGAGGACCACCTGTACACAGTAGTCATCATGTCTTAAATTTTGGTTTCATATTTTCTGAATCAATCTAGCACCAAAATAAATTTCCTGACAGTTAGAACAATTAACCAGTGGAACAACCTGCTTCCAGAAGTGGTGAATGCTCCAACACTGGAAGTTTTTAAGAAGAGACTGGACAGCCATTTGTCCGAAATGGTCTAGGGTTTCCTTCCTGAGCAGTGGGTTGGACTAGATGACCTCCAAGGTACCTTCAAACTCTATTATTATTCTACTCTACTCTATATTCTATTCTATTCCCCTCTTTAATTCAGGGTTGCAACTTGTTTGCAAGGGGTGCCTTTCGCCAAACGACCCGACAGATAGTCCTCGACTTACAATGATTCATTGAGTGACCGTTCAAAGTTACAAGACCGGACTTTCAATCTTCCCTGCTTTTGACTTCACAACAGCCCTGTGAGGTAGTCCTAAGGAAAGTGGTATGGCTGCAGACACAGAAAAGACCCAGCTGCAGCCTTTCCAGGACCTTCTGCTCAGCTCAGTTGCTTTTTAAGAAGAGATTGGACAACCATTGGTCTGAAATGGTATAGGCTTTCCTGCCTGAGCAGGGGGTTGGACTAGATGACCTCCAATGTCCCTTCCACCATCACCATCATTATTGTGAAACCTTTTATAGCACCCTCCCTTGAATAAGGCCACGGCCAATGCAACTTTATCCAAGACCTTTTTCAAAAGAAATGTTTGCTTATTAATGGTTTGCAGAGGCAGAAAGCATTTTAAGGGCATCCTTAACACGCCACAAGGATGTCACAAGGATCTTTGCGCAGCCCACTGGTTTCACTGGACTCAATAGGGCGGAGAGATTTATCCCCAGCTAACCTTCCCACTGGGTTGAGTAGGAGTTCTCTTACTCTCGAGAGCAACAAGGAACACCTTGTCACCTACGGCCGGCTGCCGAGAACTCAAATAACCGGATCTTTGTTTTGAACGAACGTGAAACGAGGTGATGAAGGATTGCAAGGTGAAAGAGAGAGCTTTGCTGCAAGTAGTCCTCGAGTTACAACGTCAAGAATCCTCCAGTGACGGTTCCTAGACCAACTGCGTAGCAGTCAATAAATCAGAATAAAGCAAACAACAGTGCAATGCTTGAATCATACAACGCAGGGATCAAGGGTGAAGAGGTAATGCGTAAATATAACGCTAAGAAAAGAATCGCTATTCATGTCGGGATAAACACCCTCCCTTCAAAGCTGACCAAGCGAAGCTTGGCTATTTACACTCAGAAACTGGGATTTTGTGAGTCACGCAAAAAAATTGGGATCCTGCAGGACACGTCAGTCTTGCCGCAGCTCATCTCGGTTTACAAATCCCCGAGCGGTCATCTGAGATCGGGTTTACAAACTGCTCTGCGGGGATTTACTCAAGACAGGAAGAGGCGAGATTAACCGAGGAGGAGGACCCCAAACCTCTTTGGAGACAGCAGTTCCCCTTTCTCCGCTCGTCCCCAAAAATGGGGTGGATTACTTTACAGCTAATCCCTTTGTTTACATCCAGAAAGAAGCACAACGTGTCTGTTGCTAAACAAGACAGTTGAGTTTTGCCCCATTTTAAGAGCTTTGCTTGCCACGGCCATGAACTGAATCAAACTGAATCGCTGCAGGTGTTCGAGTTAGTAACGCGGTCGCTAAGGGAAGCTGGGTGCCCCATTGACTTTAGTTCGTCAAAGATTGCCAGAAGGGGGTTCCCAGGATGCGGCAACCGTCATGATTATGAATCAACCAAAGGTCTGAATTTGATCACGTGACCACGAGGATGCTGCAACGGTTCATTGTGTGACAAAAATGGTCCTATGTCACTTTTTTTAAAAAGTGCCGTTGTAAGTTTGAACGGTCACTAAATGACCCCAGGATAAAGTGCAACTATTGTAAATCTATGCAAGTTGCCAAACATCCTGAGTGTTGATCCTGTGACCATGGGGATGCCGCAACAGTCGTAAGCGTGAGAAACGGTCATAACAGAATGTTGGAAGGGACCTTGGAGGTCTTGTAGTCCAACCCCCTGCTCAGGCAGGAAACATTTCAGACAAATGGCTGTCCAATCTCTTCTTAAAAACTTCCAGTGTTGGAGCATTCACAGCTTCTGGAGGCAGGTTGTTCCACTGGTTAATTGTTCTAACTGTCAGGAAGTTTCTCCTTAGTTCCAGGTTGCTTCTCTTCTTGATTTGTTTCCATCCGTTGCTTCTTGTCCTGCCTTCTGCTGCTTTGGAGAATAGGTTGACCCCCTTTCCTTTGCCTTCAAGGTCCCTCCCAACTGTATTATTCTGTTATTCTATTATTCTGGAGGTAAGTTGTTCCAATGATTAAAGCAATTTGACATCTCATTACATCCCAACTGGAGAGATTCAGTCCTTCTGTTCTACGGTCCCTTAGAAATCAATGCAAATTAAGATCCTTTTAAAAGTTGATCTTTCCTTGAAGTTGCCAGAACTTCACAGGACGTCTTAAATCTCTCAAAGGATCCTCTCCATAACATGTCTACGGAGATTCTCAGATATCCAGGTCAGGGTTCTCCCAAAGGTGCTTTTTCAAAAGGCAACTGGACTTTCATTGTTTTTCTTTGAAGACATTTTCGCTTCTCATCCCAGAAGCTTCCTCAGCTCTGACTGGACGGTGGGGAAATGGAAAGATTTATACTCCTTGCAGACAGCTGGTCCTTTGAAGTCTAGTCGTTGAGGCCACTTGGAGGTTTATCTGTGTCACCTGAGTGGTGCAAATGGGTGTGGAGCATTCTTGTGCTACACTTTTGCACAACTCAGGTGACCCTGAGGATACAGATAAACCCCCAAGTGGCCTCAACGACTCTCTAAAAGGCAAACGACTGGCTGACTGCAAGAGATATAAATCCTTCCATTTCCCACCATCCAGTCAGAGCTGAAGAAGCTTCTTAGATTAGAAGCAAAATGTCTTCAAGAAAAACCCGACAAAGTCCAGTTGCCTCTTCAAAAAGCACATTTGGGACTCTCCATATTAAAAAAAAATGAACTGGGTAAGGTTCATGAGTGTATCAACACAACCAACTTTTGATGTTCTACAAAACGTGGTAGACATTGGTAAAAGGCCTTTTCCTGAGGCCTTGTTTACATCAAATCTGCAAATGTCTTCCTTCCTCCTTCCTTGCAACTCGCTCATGCTGCAACACACAACTGAATATGGATGCTTAGTTTTTATAAGAACTCCGGTTAAATTCCAAGTGCACCTGTCAACCATCCCAACTAGGACAGTTAGGAAAGAAAGAGTCTTAAGTCTTTTAAAGGGAGATCAAATGAGTCTGTTTTGCAGAGACCACAGGTTGTTAAAGAATGTAAACAGGTACTTCAAAACTATTTTAACAATAATTTAAGGAAGGGAACCAATTTGGCCACACTCTGGGATGCTTGCAAGGCTGTAATAGGAGGACATTTTATACCAGGGATCTTCAAACCTGGGACTTGTGGACTTCAACTCCCAGAATTCCTCAGCCAGCTGAGGAATTCTGGGAGTTGAAGTCCACAAGTCATTAAGAGGGCCAGGTTTGAAGACCCGTTTTATACAATACAATACAGCAATTCAGAGGAAGAGGGACAAAAAAAAATCCACAATATGCTACCAGGAATTAAACAGGAGAAGGAACCCCAGAATTCGCCAGAAGATCCTAACATTCTTAAATCAACAAAAATTATTGCATCGACAAATTTCTTGGTTGACGGTTTCAGATATTGAGAAGAAACTTAAATACACAAAACAACATCTTTTTTGGAACATGCAAATAAACCAGGGCGTTGTTGGCCATACAAATTTACAGAAAAGAAGATGATGACCAAGCTTTAAGAAGGGAATAAGACTTACATGGATAACAAAAACATTCGAAGACTTTTTTTGGAATTATTATACCAATTTATATAAAGGACAGGAAAGAACGTCTCCCGGTTCACAATTAACCAAATCATTTCTAATCGTAAACAGGTAGTCCTTGATTTATGACCACATTTGAGATCAGATTTTCGGCTGCTGGAGCCAAGCAGTTTTTAAACATGTCACACCCAAGTGTAAGACTTTTTTAAAAAAAACACACACCATGGTTGTTAAGCAAAGCACTGCCGTTAATTGAATCATCTGGTTGTTAAGCGGATCTGATTTTTGCTTGTCGAAAGCCAGGTGGGAAAGTCACAACCGGCGATTATGATTTCAGAACGTGAGGTAAAATACATGCTGATCACCAACAGCACGTAATTTTTTATCACACGATCATGGGGATCATTGGGGATGCTGCGACGGTTGTTAAGTGTGAACAATCATCATAAGTCACTTTTTTTGAGGGATGTTGTAATTTTTAGTCACTAAAACGAATGCTTATAACTCAGGGACTATCTGTAACGGATTAAAAAAACAAATGGTCATACATTTCTCCAGAAGATGTGGGATGGTGAGATTATGGCGCTGTCCATCAACCCAAAATTTAAGAGGCCCTCAAAGAGATGTAACATTATCTCGAGGAGTTAAAAAGCCAAAACCGAAGTCATCTCCGGGGTGAATTAATTTCCTGGGAATAAGAAAATTGGCAGTGGGGCTTCTTTGGCCCTTTCACACAAGAATCCAAAAATATCACTCCCAGCTGCAATGTGTTCTTTTTTTTTCCCTCATTTAATAAGAGGGACCAAGTTTCTCAAACTGGAGAAGGACAGGACAACTCCCCACGAAAGGGGTCAGCGGAGTTGACGATCCGGCCTTTTTTGAACCGGCCGGCGGCCAAATTTTAAGGAGAGCCGCTGGGCTTCGTTTGCTTATTTGGGAAGCCCAAATACATCTCGACAAGGAACAGAATCAAGCAAAATGGGAACAGGCGCATACATTAGCCCCAAATAGCACACCTTGGGGTTCGATTCTCAAAAGATGCATTATGCAGGCAAGCAGGCAGGTTGTTTTTTTTTTTTTGCAGGCCAGTTGTTTGTTTTTATATATTTATATGTTATGTATGATATATATAGGAGGTTTTCAAAAAGACACACTGGACAGCCATTTGTCCAGGACAGTATAGCGTCTCCCGCTCAAGGAGGGCGCTGGACCAAGAGACTTCCAATGTCCCTTCCAACTCTTGTGATTCTATATTTCAATGGTATTTACTACATTTGTGGAACTCATCAGGACTTCCACTAAATAGCACCATGCCCTGGTTATTTCTGCTAAAACCAAACCAGTTGTGAGGTCCTTCCAAGACCAAATGAACACTCCAGAAGAGAGGTCGCCAACCTTTTGGGCACCAGGGACCGGTCCCTTGGGAGAAAAGTTTTTCCACGGACCGGACAGTGCGTGGTTTTGTGGGCTGCCTGCATCCCACAGATGGGGCTTTGCTTTTGTGTGGACCAGTTGTTGGCATGCCACGGACCGGGGGTTGGGGACCCCGGCTCTAGAAAGAGTGCAGAAAAGAGCAAAAAAGATGATTAGGGGACTCAAAGGAACGATTGCTGGAACTGGGTGTGTCTAGTTTAATGAAATGAAGGACTAAGGGTGACATGATAGCAGTTATTCCAGTATTTGAGGGGTTGCCCCATAGAAGAGGGAGTCAAGCTATTCTCCAAAGCGCCTGAAGGCAGGACAAGAAGCAACGGATGGAAACTAACCAAGGAGAGAAGCAACCTAGAACTAAGGAGAAACGTCCTGACAGTTAGAACAATAAGCCAGTGGAACAACCTGCCTCCAGAAGCGGTGAATGCTCCAACACTGGAGGCTTTTAAGAAGAGACTGGGCAGCCGTTTGTCTGAAATGGTATAGGGTCTCCTGCCTGAGCAGGGGGTTGGACTAGATGACCTCCAAGGTCCCTTCTGACTGTTATTCTGTTCTGTTCTGAATCAAGAGGGAGCAGACAGGCATCCATGCAAACTTTCAAAGGGTAAGCAAAAGAGGGAACATGTATGTTTGGCATGCCACCATGTTGCAGAAATCTCCTGCCCACAAGTTTGTTCTTCCTGTTTTTCCCTCTCCCTCGGAGCCTTGCACCAGCAATTTCAGTCTGAATTTTGCAAGTAATTTGTAACATTTTTCTCCCCTTCTCTTAACACGAAGAACAAACTCAAATCTACTCTTTTTTGACTGGGTGTTCAAAGGCACAAAAACAACGGGCTATTTTTTTTGAAGATAGCAGATCCAGGACATCATTAATTGGGTGCAAAGGTCATTTTTACCAATTTTCCACCACTGCTACAGATTCCACCATGACAACGTTGGCAGGGATGCTTTTGAAATTTGCATTTTCTTGGCCCTGCTGGGAAGATTTAGAAGCTCTGTTAATAGGGGGGGAGACCCTATTTACAGCTTGAAAATGCTCCTTACATGACAGAGAAGACCTTTCATAATAAAACCTCTGAAATGGATTTAAGACTCGCTTCCTTTTTTTTTCCAGTAAAGTAGGAAACTGATCCAGTTGCAATGTATGGCAGTGAAAGTTGGACCATAAGAAAGGCTGAGCGCCAAAGAATTGAAGCCTTTGAACTATGGTGCTGGAGAAGACTCCTGCGAGTCCCTTGGACTGCAAGGCGATCAAACCGGTCAGTCCTAGAGGAAATCAACCCTGACTGCTCTTTAGAAGACCAGATCCGGAAGCTCAAACTCAAATACTTTGGCCACCTAATGAGAAGGAAGGACTCACTGGAGAAGAGCCTAATGCTGGGAAAGGTGGAGGGCAAGAGAAGAAGGGGACGACGGAGAATGAGGTGGCTGGATGGAGTCACTGAACAGTAGGTGTGAGCTTAAATGGACTCCAGAAGATGGTAGAGGACAGGAAGGCCTGGAGGAACGTTGTCCATGGGGTCGCGATGGGTCGGACACGACTTCACAGCTAACAAGGAAACTGATCTGCACTACGGGATAGACCAAAAGGACATCCATATGAAACATGAAATTTAGAGGATCCATGCATTCATTCATTCTTAAAAGAGCAGGAAGGGACCTTGGAGGTCTTCTAGATCAGGGGTCTTCAAACTTGGTCTTTTGTAACTTGTGGACTTCAACTCCCAGAATTCCTCAGGCAGGCACGCTGGCTGAGGAATTCTGGGAGTTGAAGTCCACAAGTTACAAAAGGCCAAGTTGAAGACCCCAGTTCTAGACTAACCCCCTACTCGAGCAGGAGACCCTTTAACATTTGCCCCAGTTTACATTTTGTTCTTGCCAGCGTTAAGTGAATCACTGCAGCCATTAAGTTTAGTAACCTGGTCATTAAGTGAATCTGGCTTCCCCACTGAGTTTGCTTGTCAGGTCACCAAAAGGGGATCCCATGAACCCCAGGACGCTGTGACCGTCATAAATATGAATCCACTGCCAAAGGTCTGAATTTTGATCATGTGACCGGAAAAATGGTCATGTCACTTTTTTTAAAAGTGGTGCTGTAACTTTGAACCATCACTAAATGAACTGTTGTTAAGTCGAGGACGACCTGGCAGCCCATGAATTGCAAACTCTGGGTTGATTTTGCAGAGAGCTTCCAAGCATAGCTGGCATGGTCTCAATTCAGGGGTAGGCAACTTTGGCTCTTTTATGACTCGTGGACTTCAACTCCCAGAATTCCTGAGCTAGCCTGGCTCAGCTTGGAAACCTCTCCCTTTCCCCTCAGTGTGGCTGGCTCAGGAATTCTGGGAGTTGAAGTCCACGAGTCATTAAGTGGCCTAGGCCAGGGGGGTAGGCAACCTTGTCTCTTTTATGACTCATGGACTTCAACTCCCAGAATTCCTGAGCTAGCCTGGCTCAGCTTGGAAACCTCTCCCTTTCCCCTCAGTGTGGCTGGCTCAGGAATTCTGGGAGTTGAAGTCCACGAGTCATTAAGTGGCCTAGGCCAGGGGGGTAGGCAACCTTGTCTCTTTTATGACTCATGGACTTCAACTCCCAGAATTCCTGAGCCAGCATGGCTCAGCTTGGAAACCTCTCCCTTTCCCTTCAGCGTGGCTGGCTCAGGAATTCTGGGAGTTGAAGTCCACGAGTCATTAAGTGGCCTAGGCCAGGGGGGTAGGCAACCTTGGCTCTTTTATGACTCATGGACTTCAACTCCCAGAATTCCTGAGCCAGCATGGCTCAGCTTGGAAACCTCTCCCTTTCACCTTAGCGTGGCTGGCTCAAGAATTCTGGGAGTTGAAGTTCACGAGTCATAAAAGAGCCAAGGCTGCCTATTCCTGGTCTAATTGAACTGTGCAGTGCTCGACTTTTCAACCGGCTCCAGATTGTGAATGCCAACGCTATCACAAAAAGAAACAGCTGCTTGAACACGCTGCAAACAGATGTTTTGTTGTGGGGCCAGCACATCTTTCCAAACCCAATCAGCTTCGGCGCCTCAAGCTGCTATCGGCAGCCTATTTCCCTCCCGTGTTCAAATTCCCCACCTGGGAGATCTGCCTTCGGAACAAAGCGATTGGTTGTAGGCCAAGGACGTATCTGTAAGCATCATATACCTAGAGCTCCACTTACGACCACAAAGCAGCCCCACGTTTCTGTTAAGGGAGATATTTGCAAAGTGAATTTCGCCCCACTTTAGGACCTTTCTTCCCACAGTTGTTAACTGAATCACTGCAGTTGGTAAATTCATAACCTCGTTGTTAACTGAATCTGGTTTGTGGTATTATTATTTTTTTGACAGCAAAATTCAATGAAATTTCATTTTAATGTATGCATATTTAGAGTAATACAGTTTCTATTCTATTCTATATTTTCTATCCTATTCTATATTTTATATTCTATTTTCTACTCTATTCTATATTTTCTATTCTATTCCATATTTTCTATTCTATTCCATATTTTCTATTCTACTCCACATTTTCTATTCTATTCTATTCTATTCTATTCCATGTTTTCTATTCTATATTTTCTATTCTATTCCATACTTTATTCTATTCCATATTTTATATTCCATCCTATATTTTCTATTCCATATCTGGCTGGCTGAGGAATTCTGGGAGTTGAAGTCCACAAGTCTTAAAAGTTGCCAAGTTTGAAGACCCCTGCATTACAGCGTTTCCATGGCCACGGGATCAAGAGTTAGCTTGGCAATGGACAAATTGACAATTGGTGGCGGTTGCAGTGCCCTTGATCACGTGATCCCATTTTGCAATCAAGCTATGTCCAGGGGGAAACCACGTTACTGCCTTAACACCTGCACTGATTCACTTAAAAACTGTGGCGAGAAAGGAGGCAGTCGTTTGGTCTTACCAAGGCCTTACAAAACGGTATTAACACACTTCACCTGATGGTGATTCTATCCCTCTGTTAAGGCAGCCTAGGATTGGGTTGGCTTTTTTTGGCGGTTGCCACACACGGTTAGCTCATGTTTAAGTGACTGTCCACTAGGACACTCTCTGGCAGTTACTGCTTTTGAACTGGGTTTCACCTAATTTGTACCTGTACAATTTTTTCTTGCCTAAGTATCAGAGTTTGCTTTTCTGCACATTGAATTTCATTTTGGTGGATAGAAGAATAGAACAGAATAGAATAGGAGCTGGAAGGGACCTTGGAGGTCTTCTAGTCCAGCCCCCTGCTCAAGCAGGAGAACCTATTCCTTCTCAGACAAATGACTGTCTAGTCTCTTCTTAAAAATCTCCAGTGATGGAGCGCCCACAATTTCTGGAGGCAAGCTGTTCCACTGGTTGATTGTCCTCACTGTCAGGAAGTTTCTCCTTACTTCCAGGTTGCTTCTCTAACAAAATGTCCCTTTTATTAGATCCTGATATGAGAGCTCAGGGTCCGATGTGCCTCATTTGAGCAGCTTATTCAGTATTGTGATCTGGCTGCAGGACAATGTCCTGAAAAAACATGTGGGCTTGCTGGAGCCCGAGGGAGATTTTCCTTAATGCTCAGCATTCTTCTGCACGGAAGCATAGATCCAAATCCAGAGATGCCCTCAGTGAAACGTGACCAGCATTGCAGATATGGGCACCCACTGGGCAATTCCCACGTTAAATGGAATCTGAGATAGGGGAAGAGGAGATCTGTAAGATATCCAACCTACGGGCGAACATCTAGAGATCTTCAGCAAGAAGGACACCATGTCTCCGAGATCGTCATGCACCATAGTTGAACTGCTCTCCCCATCCGCACATTTCCTCTGTCGGTCCATAAAGACTTTATCCTCCTTTGATTTAAGCCTACTGAATACATTTCTGTGGCATTCATATCTTCTTATGTGGAGGACAACGAAGGCGTTCAGTGTCCCAAAGATGCTTTTTTTCATGAGGCAAGTGGACTTTCTTGTTTTTCTTTGAAGACATTTCGCTTCTCATCCAAGAAGCTTCTTCAGCTCTGACTGGATGGTGGGGAATGGAAGGATTTATACTCCTTGCAGACAGCTGGTCATTTGCCTTCTTTTAGAGCAGGGGTGTCAAACTGCCGGCCCACGGGCCAGATGTGTCATCTGGAAGCCATGCCCACCTCATTGCCGGCAATGGCAAAATAGTCCTGATACGTCTCGCAAAGTCACTTGACGTCGTGAGTTTGACATGTCTGTATTAGAGAGTCCTTGAGGCCACTTGGAGGTTTTACCTGTGTCCTCACGGTCACCTGAGTGGTGCAAATGGGTGTGGAGCCTTTTTGGAACTGTTGAAAGGACTGTGTTTTTGTTCCCCCCTCCCCTCCCTCTCAACAGAGGGGGAGGGATACATCATCTATCTCAGGGGTCTTCAAACCTGGCCCTTTTATGACTTGTGGACTGCAACTCCCACCTGGCTGAGGAATTCTGGGAGCTGAAGTCCACAAGTCATAAAAGGGCCAGGTTTGAAGGCCCCTGATCTGTTTTCTGTCTACAACACAGTCCTTTCAACAGTTCCAAGAAGGCTCCACACCGGAGGCGTCAAACCGGACGCGTCACAGCGAAATCGCGCCCACCCCATTGCCGGCAACAGGGGAAAAGCTCCAATACGCCGCGCGGCATCACATGACGTCACGGGTTTGGCATGTCTCCTCCACACCCATTTGCACTACTCAGGTGACCCTGAGGACGCAGGTAAAACCTCCCAGTGGCCTCAACGACTCTCTAAAAGGATGCAAAAGACCAGCTGTCTCCAAGGAGTGTAAATCCTTCCCTTCCCCACCATCCAGTCAGAACTGAAGAAGCTCCTTGGGATGAAAAGCGAAACGTCTTCAAAGAGAAAAACAAAGAAAGTCGACTTGCCTCCTGAAAAAGCACCTTTGGGACAACCATGAGCTGGATGACCGAGAATCCCCACCCACAAGAAGGTGTTTCGTGTTGTCATCTACTTTTCCAGGAGAAAATCTCTCTCTGTGGCCTTTAAGCGTTGACTCCAATTTAGTGGCAGTGATTATCAATTGCTCAATTAATTTTTTCTCTTCAAGGGTAAGCTGCTCTTTCTGGAAGTTGTCTGATGGGTTTCTACATTGCCACTGTTCTCCTTGAGGCCACTCTAACCTGGTTGCGTCACTATTCCTCAAACATGTGCCCTCCCAGATAGGTCCACGTTGCAATTTCCAAATTATTCGCTGGCTGAGACATCTCAAAAGGAGCAAAATAGAGAAATGGGGTTCACGTTTACATTAAGGTGTTGGCTGCTGCTGAAAACTGGACACGCTATTTCAAAGCAGCCCTTCCAACCTGGAAACCAATCTCTTCTTTTAAAAAGCGACGCAATGAATTGCAGGACTGCGCACACACCCCAATTTTGCAGACACTGCACCGTGTTCAATCGCGGTTTCATAAAATAAGTCGCAACTCCCTGGGCTCACCAATCAGAATCAATATACTAGCCACAATTCAATCGATCACCCTAAGCTGAAACAGGACACCTCGTGACTTAGTACACAAGTAGTCCTTGACTTATAGCCATTCATTTAGTGACCGTTCAAAGTTACAACAGCGCTGGAAAAAAAAAGACTTGTGACTGGTTCTCGCGCTGATGACCGTTGTGACCCACAGTTATGTGATGAGAATCTGGACATTAGGCAACCTGGATGTATTTCCCATGGTTGCAGCGTCCCACGATCATCATTTGTGACCTTCAAAGCTGGCACTGACAAGCAAAATAAATGGAGGAAGCCAGATTCATTCAACAGCCGTGTTACCAACTTATCAACTGCAGTGATTCACATAACTATGGCAAGAAAAGCTGTAAAATGGGGCAAAACTGAACAAATGCCTCACTTAACAACAGACGTTTTGGTCTCCGTCAAGGCCTGCCTGTATGGCTAGATGGATAGATATGATAATTAAGATACCTAGATAGATATGATAGTTAAGATACTGATAGATAGATATGATAGACAGACAGACAGACAGGATGGATGGAATAACTTTATTGTCACTTTAGATGTACCGTATTTTTCGGCGTATAAGACGACTGGGCGTATAAGACCCCCTACTTTTCCTGTTAAATTATAGGGTTTGGGCTATACTCGCCGTATAAGACTACCCCACTGCATACAAAGTCTGCTTGGATTGGGTGGGTCAGCTCTCCCTCCCTGCCTGCCCAGCCCTCCCTGTCTCCAAGATGATCCGAGTGATAGTACACAATTTTTTTTAAAAAAATCCCATTTATATCCTGCCCTTCTCCGAAGACTCAGGGCAGCTTACAATATAAAGCACAAATCAATGTGCTTAGCAATGTACAAAGTACACTTCCGGCATCCAGAGCCTGCCTGCGTTTCTTTAACCTCCACATGCTTCCGACTCTCGACAACTTCAGCGTTGTAAACCTTGCTGCTGTTAGTATCCTGGGTGACTCTTCTCCAAACCCCCTCTACCCCAACCCAGGTGAAAACGCTAACGTGCTCCCAGTGTGTGCCTATCTCTCTCCAACCAACTGCCCTCCCCCTCATCCGTATCTGGCTCCAGCGGGCTCTTCCACACATCCCAGGGCCGCCCTCCAGCAGTCCCCGGCTCCGGTCCATCTGACACCGATGGAAAACAGCCGGCCCTTGCCTCCAGCGCACAGGCTATAGCATGCAGTCCCGGCACAGGTCCGTCAGCAGGCAAGGGAACAGCTAGCATGTTTTGTAGTGCCCAGGCTCCCTGTACGGCAAGAAAGACTGGGCTGTCCTCCTGAGTGCCTGCGGGGTCCTCAGCAAAGCCCTGAGATGCAGGTGCGTGCAAACACCGTGAAGCAGCTGGTCGTCGGGTTTGCAGAGCCAGGAACCGACAATCAGCTGATAGTCGGGCTTACTGATTACGGGTGACCTCCTCCCTTGTTTGTCGGAGCGCCGGGTCATGGAGCGAGCCGTGTGCAGTGGGGGGGGTGTGAGTAGGTGAAGCAGGGCTTGTTTTTGGAATGAGACCCCCTGCGTAGTGTCGGGCCCGCAGGGCTCGACAACGGACAGCAATTTTGTGATTCCCTCCCCCTTCCTCCCCCCTATCAATGAGCTGCCGAGGTTGCCTGAGTGTGTGTATGTGTGGAGGGGTGTTGCCTCTGGTTTTTCCTGTAACATTGGACAATAAAACCGCCCCTAACCCTAACACCCGGCATATAAGACCACCCCCAACTTTTGAGAAGATTTTCATTGGTTAAAAAGTCGTCTTATACGCCGGAAAATACGGTACGCTAATCAGCATACATTAAAGTGAAAATTTGTTGCATTCAGCTCTCAAAAAAATACTTTTGCACATACCTATATATCACACAGAGAATCGTCTGTCTAGTTCGAATGTATACACATGCATGGCAAAAAAAAAAAAAATCTTGCGAAACCAGACACATGGCAGATGGAACAAAGCTGTTACAGAATCTATTAGCCCTGCTATAAATACTCTGAAACCTCCTCTCAGAGGGGAGCAACAGAAACACACTGTGGTTTGTGTGGGTCTCTTAACAACGCTCCGAGTTCTAAGCACATGTAAGTGCTTGCAGGCCGTGTCCTGGATAGGGGGAAGCGAGCTTCCTATATAGCAGGGCTTTTCAACCTTTTCACCCATTGTACCACATTTAGCATATGGCAACATCCGAGTACCACCAGTCGCCTAGCAAGGTGTCAAAAACTTGATCACCCAAAAAAAGAAAAGAAAAAGAAAAAGAAAAAAGGAAAAAAGTGATGAAGTACAGGTAGTCCTCGAGTTACAACAGTTCGCTTAGTGACTGTTCGAAGTTACAACGGCACTGAAAAAAGGCCCCCCCAAGCCACAGCTGAGCAAGACACCTGCCTGCCCGCCCGGCGGCGCTCTTCCTCCTGTCCGAGGCTTTCATTGTTGTGAGCATTTCTGTTGATTGGCAACAAGGGTGGGGTGGGGGGTGTTCGGTTTTTATTCCCTCCCCCCCCCGTCTGCTGGGTGGTTGCAGCAGGTTTTGGTCACTTCACATGACCCTGGGACACTGTGACCGTCATAAATATGAATCCGTTGCCAAGCATCTGAATGTAAATCACAAGACCCTGGAGATGCTGCAACATTCCAGCTGATCGGTGCTTCTTCTGGGCTCAGCAGAAGCACCGGGATCAGCGCAGAGCTCCAGCTGGAGCCTGGCACTGATTTTGGCGCTTCCACGGAGCCCTGACAGCCCTGAAGCACTGATCTTGGTGCTTCCACGGAGCCCTGACAGCCCTGCAGCTCCAGCCGTCTCTTGCTCAGGCTTGTGCGGTGCTGCCACCGGTTCAGCTCATTTCCCCTCCCCAGCTGCCACTTTTCTAGGATGGTCGCATACCACCTGCCAGGTGCCAAAGTACCACAGGTGGTACCCGTACCACTGGTTGAAAAGCCCTGTCCTATAACCTTCCCAGCTCTCGTCGCCACTCGGTGTGTGGACCTTCTATCTGAGGCTCTCTTACCCCCAAACTAGTCAGGGATGGAGTTTGTTACGACACTCTCCACCGTGCCTCTGTCAAAAGTGGCCAGGACAGGAGGAGAAAGGCGTGCTCTTCTCATCTGATGCCAGAAATGCAAACACTGGTTTGCACGCTTCACTAAAGGTGATGTGTGAAGAGACCAAGTCAGATTGTTAGTTGTCTGCACCCCCAGATATTTAACACTGTCGACCACCTTCACAACTGCAGCCTTGATACTGAGTGGAGTGTGGCTATGCCGGCTCTTTCTGAAATCAACAATGACGCATTAACCCAGCTAGCGATATCGCCTTGAATTTCCCGGGCAGTCAGTTGCCATTCACAACCATCTCTGTTGTTAAAAGAGACATTTGTTAAGTGAGTTTTGCCCCGTTTCACGAATTTTTCCCCCCTAGTTGTTATGTGCAGTGGATAAATTGTTGATAAGACACACTTGGTTAAAGTGAATAAATAATACATCACATAGGGCAGGGTTAGGTCCACGAAGGCTTGTTTTGATTACAACATCCACGCCAAGTCAGCTGTGACAACTCTTCAAAATTGGGCCTTTCCCAGGTGTGGTTCTGGGTCAGTCGAAATTGTTGTTTGTGTGACTCATTTCACCATCACCATAACCAGTTCGCCCTGCGCCAATCTCAATTCCGACCTCAGAGGTGTGTGCCTAAATATAATTAAGAATTGACACACTACAATTTAAATCGGCATTTGAAGTGAATTGTGGCATGTGTGTGTGTGTGTCTCAACATTCCTGCTGATAGGAATCAAGGTTTTAGCCTGCTAATTTGAGAGACAAGCTGGATGCACAAATCAAACTTTGCAGCTGAAGCCTCTTGCGCAAAAGCACGGTGGCATTGCACATAGAGGGGACCTACGTGTTTACTGGTAGTCCTTGACTTACACAACAACTCCCGTTAGTGACCGTCCGAAGTTACGACGACACTGAAAAAGGGACTTATCGCCATTTTTCACACTTACCACCGTTGCCCGTGGTCAAAATTCAGACGCTGGGCAATTGACTCATGTTCAATGGGGAAGCTGCAGCGATTCACTTAACAACCTGTGGCAAGAAAGATCGTAACGCTCACCTGTCTTGGCAGCAGTGGGAATGCTTCGCTCAAATTTGTATTTGTAAGCCAAGGATACAGCCTTCTGAAGACACTCCAAACTGTTCTAAGTCTATACAGGTGATCCTCGACTTATGATCATAGTTGAGAGAGAATAGAGCTGAAAGGGACCTTGGAGGTCTTCTAGTCCAGCCCACTGCTCAAGCAGGAGAACCTATATTGTCTCAGACTGGTGAACGTCCAGTCTCCTCTTAAAAATCTCCGGCGATGGAGCGCCCACGATTTCTGGGGGTAAGCTGTTCCACTGTGCATTTTATGACGGTTTTGCAAAAACAAAACAAAACCCCCCTCCCCATACACACAAAACCCCAGCACTGCTCCTGGGGTTCTTTGCATAATGGTCTCCTAGCTCAGGGCTTTTCAACCAGTGGTACGGGTACCACTTGTGGTACATTGGCACCTGGCAGGTGGTACGCGGCCATCCTAGAAAAGTGGTAGCGGGGGAGGGGAATGAGCTGAACCTGTGGCAGCACCACCTGAACGAGAGATGGCTGGAGCTGCAGGGCTCTCACAGGGCTCAGCGGAAGCGCCAGGATCAGCGCCAGGCTCCAGCTGGAGCTCGGCACTGATCCCGGTGCTTCTGCTGAGCCCAGAAAAAGTGCCGATCAGCTGGAATGTTGGACCATCTCCAGGGTCTTGTGATTTACATTCAGATGCTTGGCAACTGATTCATATTTACGACAGTCACATGACCCTGGGACATGTGAAGTGACCAAAACCTGCTGCAACCACCCAGCAGACGGGGGGGGGGGGGAGAATAGAAACCAAACACCCCCCCCACCCCACCCCCGCTGCCAATCCTCAACAGAAATGCTGACAACAATGAAAACCTCGGACAGGAGGAAGAGTGCAGGCAGGCGTCTTGCTCGGCTGTGGCTTGGGGGGGGCACTTTTTTCAGTGCCACTGTAACTTCGAACAGTCACTAAGCGAACTGTTGTAAGTCGAGGACTACCTGTACTTCATCACTCCCCCCGTTTTTTTTAAAAAAAATTGACACCTAGCTGGGTGACTGGTGGTACTCGGATGTTGCCATATCCTAAAAGTGGTACAATGGGTGAAAAAGTTGAAAAGCCCTGTCCTAGCCAACCATCCAATTGGTTAATGACCCTGTCAAACAGGCTCATAATATTAGGTTACTCCTTAGGGAGACTCGATTGCAACTTACTACCAATAACTGACCATTTTAGGCAAGCCCCGTTGCAGTTGTAACTTGAGGACTGCCTGCTTAGGGAAGCTTTAGTGGTTGAAAAAAGTGCTTTGCGACACCTGGGCTGGAAGCATACCACCTGTTGCCAAATGTGTGTGTTTCCCCCCCCTCCAGGATAACACTACAGATGTGGAACAGATGGTTGACCTCAGGAAGACGTGTAGCCCAAGCAATTTCCTGCTTTTGATCACCAAGTGTGGCTCTCCCAAAACTCTTAGTTTTAAAGGCTAAAACCGCCAAAGCAAGAAGCGTTTGTGCCTTCATCACACTTCTGCAAAGAAGGTTTGGTGCATTCATGCATTAAAGGTGCCCGCAATTCCGGTGTGTCGAAAGGCTGCTGACAATCATTACCAAACGCATGTCGTAAACTAGGGGACGCTTTTGCAATGGCTGACGCCGCTGCTGTTTGCCGTGCATCATGTATGTAGGTCAGACTGTCAAGAAAGGTGCCAGGCTGTCTGTGGCGCAACAGTGGGCACCAATCTTAATCCAGTTACAGCAATGCGAGAGAAATTGTGTGCACTTAGCAAAGCTCCAAATGTAAAGCTGGAAACTTTAAATTAAATGACAGCCTTTTCCCCCAGTCTGGTTGCAGCCCAGAGCATAGAGAAAAGGAGATTTAGAGCAGTGTTTTCCAAGCTTGGCTACTTTAAGATGGGTGGACTCCATTTCCCAGAATTCCCCCACCCATCTTAGAAGTGGCCAAGCTTGGAATTTTAAAGCAGGGGTCTCCAAACTTGGCCCTTTTATGACTCGCGGACTTCAACTCCCAGAATGCCTCAGCCAGGCACGCTGGCTGAGGCATTCTGGGAGATGAAGTCCACGAGTCATAAAAGGGCCAAGTTTGAAGACCCCCGCTTTAAAGAAAAACTGCTGCTGTGCAAAATCACTTTTTGGATCGCCCCAGACAGACTCATACAGGTAGTCCTCGACTTACGACTGCAATCGACCCCAGAATTTATGTTGCTAAGTGAGAGATTTTTTAAATGGCTGTCCAGTCTCTTCTTAAAAACTTCCAGTGTTGGAGCATTCACCGCTTCTGGAGGCAGGTGAGAAGAAAAAGAAGAAGAAAGTTGGAAGGGACCTTGGAGGTCATCTAGTCCAACCCCCTGCTCAGACAGGAAACCCTATACCATTTCAGACAAATGGCTGTCCAGTCTCTTCTTAAAAACTTCCAGTGTTGGAGCATTCACCACTTCTGGAGACAGATTGTTCCACTGGTTAATTGTTCTAACTGTCAGGAAGTTTCTCCTTAGTTCTAGGCTGTTTCTCTCCTTGGTTAGTTCCCATCCGTTGCTTCTTGTCCTGCCTTCGGGCGCTTTGAAGAATAGCTTGACTCCCTCTTCTTTGGGGCAGCCCCTGAGATTTTGGAACACTGCTATCATATCCTCCCTCGTCCTTCCAAAGAGTCACTAAATGAACAGTTGTTAAGTCGAGGACCACCTGGAGACCGGATGCACGCTTTAGCCCGACAGGGTCTGAAATGGTATCTAGGGGTCTCCTGCTTGAGCAGGGGGCTGGACTAGATGACCTCTAAGGTCCCTTCCAGCTCTATTCTGATGGTGGGAGAAAGTCTTAAAACCGCGGTGGCCGCTCAGCCTGGGGCTGGTTTGCAAAGCTGGGACGCGCCAACACCAAAGCAACCGCCGGGCGCCGCTTTTGCCCCACGTGCACCCAGCAGACCAGGGGTCTTCCAACTTGGCCCTTTTATGACTTCTGGACTTCAACTCCCAGAATTCCTCAGCCAGGCACGATGGCTGAGGAATTCTGGGAGATGAAGTCCACAAGTCATCAAAGGGCCAAGTTGGAAGACCCCTGCAGCAGACCCTTGCAAAATCCGGCTTTGTCGACCCCCTGGTCCGGCCTCTTTCCCCTCTTTCTTTCCCAACCCGGGACCTGGCTCCAGATCGATCCCGCAGAACTGAGCCGGTATGCTCAAATGGAAAACCCGGGTTAGGCCTCCCGGTGCAAAAAAAACAACGGGGCGGGCGGGTTGTTTTTTTTTGCAACCGCGCAAAGGCAACACCGCCCTTGCCCACTTGCAAAAAAAAAAAAACTCCCGTGGATCGCTTGCGAGCCCGCGCAGGGAGAGGGAGGAGGGAGGGGCGAGGCCAAGGCGGCGCGCCGGAGCCTTCCGTGCATTCTCGGGGAGCACCACCACCACCATCATCATCAGCCCCCCCACCCCAGCCCAGCCCGGCTGAACACACACACACACACACACACACACACACACACACACACACGCTCACGCCCTACCCCGACTTTTTGCAAGCCCCCTCCCGGCTTGGCACGGCACCGCACGTGCCGCGCGAGCCGCCGCCTTTTGCAGCAGCGCCCAAGGCCGGCGCCCCGCGCCACCTTCTCTCCCCCGGGGGCCCTGCGATTCACCGGCAATGCAATGCAATGCACGCTTCGAAGACGCGCGCCTGCGTGTACGCGTGTGTGTGTGTGTGTGTGTGTGTGTGTGTGTGTGTGTGTGTGTGTGTGTGTGTGTGCGCGCGTGTGTGTGTGCATGGGGGGTGGGTGGGGAGAAAGACCCTTCCGTGCCGTTCCCACGACCGCCTTACCCGTTTCGGCTAATCCGGAGCAGCGCAGCCTCGCGCCTCCCGCCTGCAAAGCCCGGGCAGGAGGTGGGAGGGAGGGAAAGAGAGAGAGAGAGAGAGAAAGAAAGAGAGAGAGAGAGAGAGAAAAGGAGCGCGCGCGTGCAAGGCAAGGCAAGGCGTTTCAAGCGCGGGACGCGCGCCGGAGCGAGCCGAAGCGAAGCAGCCAATCGGAGCGCGCGCGCGCGCGTTCCTGCCCGGGACTCGGCCCCGCCCCTGAGCTCGCGCGGCCGAGACGACGACACCTTCTTCCCTTCCCCTCCCCTCCCCTCCCCTCCCGGCCACGCCCCTTTCGTCGCCCGCCGGCCAGACTGGAGCGAGTCCGGCGGCGGCTGGTCACGTGGGGGCGGGGAGCGGCGCGGCGGGCTCTTGCAAGCGGGCGCTCGCGGGCGTCTTTGGCGGAGGTGGTAGGTGGGTGGGAAGGCTCGGCCTGCTCCCGGTTGGGGAAAGAAGTCCCCTTTTGCGTCTGGCTTGGCGAGGACCGGCCAGCTGTGTCCTGCCTGGACTTGGTGGCTGAGAGCCGGAGTACCTGCGTACCCTCCTGGCGAGTTTTTGATCGAGAAGAAATGCCGCTTGCCTGGAATTAAGGAAAGAGGGAGGAATAGAATAGAATAGAATAGAATAGAATAGAATAGAATAGAATAGAATAGAATAGGGAATAGTATCAGGAATAGAATGGAATGGAACGGAACGGAACGGAATGGAATAATGAAGTAGAATAGAATAGAATAGAATAGAATAGAATAGAATAGAATAGAATAGAATAGTAACGAATGGATAGGATAGAATAGGATAGGATAGGATAGGATAGGATAGGATAGGATAGGATAGGATAGGATAGGATAAGATAGTAAAGAATATATAGAATAGAATAGAATAGAAATAGAATAGAAAATATGGAATGGAATGGAATGGAATGGAATAGAATAGAATAGAATAGAATAGAATAGAATATATGGAATAGAATAGAATAGAATAGAATAGAATAGAATAGAATAGAATAGAATAGAATATATGGAATAGAATAGAATAGAATAGAATAGAATAGAATAGAATAGAATAACAGATTTGGAAGGGACCTTGGAGGTCATCTAGTCCAACCCCCTGCTCAGGCAGGAAACCCTAGACCATTTCAGGCAAATGGCTTTCCAGTCTCTTCTTAAAAAGTTCCAGTGTTGGAGCATTCACCACCTCTGGAGGCAGGTGGTTCCACTGGTTAATTGTTCTGTCAGGAAGTTAGTTCTAGGTTGCTTCTCTCCTTGATTAGTTTCCATCCGTGGCTTCTTGTCCTGCCTTCAGGGGCTTTGGAGGATAGCTTGACTCCCTCTTCTTTGGGGCAGCCCCTGAGATACTGGAAGGCTGCTGTCGTCACAGTTATCATGCTTAACTGTGGCGTAAAATGGGGTGTAACTCAGTCTCTGATGTGGGTTGCAATAGAAACTTTGGTCTCAATTGTAATCGTAAGTCGAGGACTATCTATAGTTTCTTGCTTGTCCCTCATTTTAGAAAGAGAAATACAGGCAGTCCTTGACTTTCAACCACAATTCACCCCAAAATTTATGTCCTTAAGGGAGACATTTTGTAGGGCAATTTTGCCCCATTTTACAACCTTTCTAGCCACAGGTGTTAAGTGAATCACTGCAGTTGTTAGTGACACGGTTGTTAAGTGAATCTGACTTCCCTGTTGACATCATGATTATCATCATCATCATTATCATCATCATCATCATAGCTGCTGGCAGCAACCCGCGTCAACCATCAACACCAGTCAATTTAAATGTTCAGTTGACTGAGGTTAATGTTTAATGAATAAAAGATAATAATAATAGTAATAATAATACAAATAATAAAAAAGTCGGAAGACCTTAGAGATCATCTACTCATTAAATCATTAAATAAACCGTTGTAAACCGAGGACTACCTGTCTATAAGTTTAAGTGTATTATTTTTATTTTATTTTTATTTATTTTAATCCCATTTATATCCCGCCCTTCTCCGAAGACTCAGGGCGGCTTACAATTTAAGCACAAACCAATGTGCTTAGCAATAGCCTTCATTCTATGTATATGCCTGCTTATTAGGGCTTTTGCCCCCCCCCAAGCGGCATTATTACAAAGTCAGCTTAATTGCCCCCAACAATCTGGGTCCTCATTTTACCTACCTGGGAAGGATGGAAGGCTGAGTCAACCTTGGGCCTGGTGGGACTCGAACCTGCACTAATTGCAGGCAGCTGGTGTTACCTAAGGAGGCATTAGCCCACTGCTCCACCAAGTGTAATTGCCACTGCTGATTGTCTTCGCTTCCATCTGACGGAAAGGCCGTACATGTAGCAGATAAATGAAGAATAGCAGTTTCTTTGCTGCTAAATAACATTAAATCCGTTAAGGATTCCTAGTTAGCTTGCCATAAAGTTGGGTGTCATGGTTCCGACAGATGAAACTCTTCAAAAGAACCTCGAGGCATTGTGTACCTTAAAGGATCTTTTATTCGAGTAGCATAACATCGGCACTTACATAATCGAAGCCAAAAACTGAATTCCCCCCCCCCCGAGCACATAGTATCAAAGCACAATTCCCTCCTGTAATGAACAGTCATAAATCACATTCCCCAATTAGCTTGAAGCGCAGGCTTCCTCTCCAGTTCTCCAGCCCGCCAATTCGTTACTGAGCCCAAAGCTCAGTAACCTTGATTCTCATGCTAAGTTTAGTGTTGTTATGTCTGGCTGGACTCTCATTCACATCCCACCCCCTCTCCCAGCATCATCTAACTCTAAAAGCGAAAGGGAAAAAGACGGCTACATTGCCATCTGTTGTCGATGAAAAAACATCCCATGTTAGCAGCGTGGACATCGGGTGAACAAATGAGGAATATTTACGAGGCTCGGAAAACACACCGTGACTACTGACTTCGCTGGGAACAGTTAAAGCAGTTAAAAAAAAAGATTATTGGCATCGCAAAGATTTAAAATGTCCTTTGCGGCTTGAAACCAAAATCCACAGAGCCTTTATCCCATGCCAATACTGTTAAGACTGAATTCTTGGAACAGGATGGCTACATTTTAATGAGTCGCCATAAATATTCTTACATAAAAAGTTTGCGACAGATGTATTGGGCCATAGAAGGCTTTGCCTGCTCTGTTTCAAACAAGAGTCTCTTTAAAAAAAACTTGTTCTCCAGACCAGCTTTACTTTTCCTATTTGAGCAATTTTGTGTCGTTCTGGTGTCTTAATTTGCACCTCTTTAATTTTCACTCGCAGGCAGGAAACTCCATTCTTGAGCCGAGTGTGAATCCTGGTGGTTACACAAAATAATAATAATAATAATAATAATAATAATAATAATAATAATAATAATAATAATAATAATAATAATAATAAAGAATAATAACAAGAAGAAGAAGAAGAAGAAGAAGAAGAAGAAGAAGAAGAAGAAGAAGAAGAAGAAGAAGAAGAAGAAGTAGTAGTTGGAAGGGACCTTGGAGGTCATCTAGTCCAACCCCCTGCTCAGGCAGGAAACGCTATACCATTTCAGACAAATGGCTGGCCAGTGTCTTCTTAAAACTTCCAGTGTTGGAGCATTCACCACTTCTGGAGGCAGGTTGTTCCGCTGGTCAGTTAGAACAACTAACCAGTGGAACAACCTGCCTCCAGAAGCGGTGAATGCTCCAACACTGGAAGTTTTTAAGAAGAGACTGGCCAGCCATTTGTCTGAAATGGAATATACTTTCATACAGTTTTCCTGGCAGTCATATAGATGTGGTTGGGTGTGTGTTTGTCTGTATGTCCATGTTTCTAGGCCTCTTTAAGGCACACTTCACTGATAGCAACTGCTGGTGTGAAGTCCCTGCAGCTTCCTTGGCAAGGATTTTTAAGAAATGGCTTGCCATTACCTCCTTTCTGGGGCTGAGAGAGAGTGACTGGCCCCAGTTGACCTAACTGGCTGCATGCCTAAAGCAAGACTAGAACTCAAGTCTCCAAAATTTCTAGTCCAGAGCTTTAAGCCAGTACACCAAACTGGGACTTAAGTGGTTTATGTTGCCTTTTTTAAGGGTGCTTTTCAACTTAGCACCATACGTTTAGTGATCATTTGAACTCACAATGCTGCTGAAATAAGTGACTTATGACCATTTTTCACACGACCGTTGCAGCATCCCCATGGTCATGTGAACAAAATTTGGATGTTTAGCAATTGGCCTGATGATGGTTCCAGTGTCCTGGGGCCATGTGATCAACTTTCGCGACTTTCTCATTGTTTTGTCCCAGCCTACGTGAGTCCTCGTAATGCTCGCGAGAAGAAACCGCCTCTTCCAACAAGCGGGCAGGAACCACAAGAAAAAAACCAACCCCTTTTATTATTCAGAGACCTGAGTCAATGTCCAAGGCAAACAAAACACAGTCCACAGAAACTCTGGCCCTCAACATGACCCTCAACACCTGCCTCCCGAAGTTGTGAATGCTCCAAGACTGGAAGTTTTTAAGAAGAGATTGGACAGACATTTGTCCGTCATGGTATAGGGTCTTCTGCTTTCACAGGGGGTTGGACTAGAAGACCTCCAAGGTCCCTTCCAACTCTGTTATTCTGTTATCTTTTCTCCCGAGTCTTCTGTTCTTGAAGCTGAACATCCCAATATCCTTCAATCTGTCCTTTCAAGGCATGTCCTTAGTCATCTTCATTTTGGCGCCCCAAATCATCCAAATATAGGCTCATCGCTCAAAGCAGAGAGGAACGAAGACTTTGTGTGTCTTTGACACACAACTTTGCCTAGTGCACAACCCAGAACTGCTTCAGCCCTTCAACCAGCTGTTCCCACTGTTGGCTTCTGTTCAACTTCTTCTTCTTCTCAAGGATGGCATCCAACCTTCTCTTCCTGGTAACGTTTCCAAGCCGTGAATCCTCCACCCTGTCTATCTGCCTGACATTTCTCCTCCCTCATTCTAATACCTTACATTCTTCCTCTTTGAGGGACATTTTGTTCTCAGCCCAGTCCTCCCGGCTCTCTAGATTAGATTGCAATCTTTGTCTGTCTCCTTGATGGTTGGCCAGACCTGCCAATTTTCTGTCATCCCCGGCAATGACTGGGCGCAGACCAAAAATTGCTATGTCCGTCGGACCTATCAAGAAGCGAGGTGGTTCTTTCAAGTAAACGGCGCCAATAACAAAGCACAAGAGACGTGCAGCGTCTTCCAGATATGGGAAGGCATTTTTCTAATAGCCCATAATTGCCCAAGTATTTTAATCCCAGGATTTGGGAGGCAAGAGGGAGCCGCAGAAATTGGTCCTGCCTTGGCTTAAAAAAAATCACCCCTAAAATGCAAGGTGGCGTCATCAAATCTGATAGGTAAGGAGGTTCCAAAGCGGTGTTTAGACATCGGACTACGTTCTGCCAAACTGGAGGGAAATAAAAGGAAACGGAGTCTACATCAATCTTAATCATAATAGTAAAGTTGGAAGGGACCTTGGAGGTCATCTAGTCCAACCCCCTGCTCAGGCAGGAAACCCTATACCATTCCAGACAAATGGCTGTCCAGTCTCTTCTTAAAAACTTCCAGTGTTGGAGCATTCACCACTTCTGGAGGCAGGTTGTTCCACTGGTTGATTGTTCTAACTGTCAGGAAATTTCTCCTTAATTCTAGGTTGCTTCTCTCCTTGATCAATTTCCATCCATTGCTTCTTGTCCTGCCTTTGGGTGCTTTGGAGAATGGATTCACCCCCTCTTCCTTGTGGCAGCCCCTCAAATATTGGAACATTGCTATCATGTCACCCCTAGTCCTCCTTTTCACTAGATTAAACATACCCATTTCCTGCAACCGTTGTTCATATGTTTTAGCTTCCAGCCCCCTAATCTAGAGCCTTGGTGGCGCAGTGGGCTAATGCCTCCTTAAGTAACACCAGCTGCCTAAAATTAGTGCAGGTTCGTGTCCCACCAGGCTCAAGGTTGACTCAGCCTTCCATCCTTCCGAGGTAGGTAAAATGAGGACCCAGATTGTTGGGGGCAATTAAGCTGACTTTGTAATAATGCCGCTTGGGGGTGCCCAAAAGCCCTAATAAGCAGGCATATACATAGAATGAAGGCTATTGCTAAGCACATTGGTTTGTGCTTAAATTGTAAGCCGCCCTGAGTCTTCGGAGAAGGGCGGGATATAAATGGGATTAAAATAAAATAAATAAATAAAATAAAATAATCCACTTTGTTGCTCTTCTCTGCACACTTTCATCTTTTTTTTACACTGTGGTGACCAAAACTGGATGCCATATTCCAAGTGTGGCCTCACCAAGGTCCTACAAAGTAGTACTAACACTTCATGTGATCTTCATTCTATCCCTTTGTTAATGCAGCCTAGCACTGTGTTGGCTTTTTTAGCAGCTGCAGCACACGGCTGGCTCATACTTAAGGATATATTAGGGTTCGGGGTTCATAAAAGTGGGAGAAGATGTTTAGGATCTGTTTTTCCATTGCCACAGAAACTTGAGACCAGGAAGAAGAGTTGAAAATTGCCGTATTTCATGTAATTGTAAAGAAAAACATCTCAACTGTGAGACTTTCACATCAGTGGAAAGTCTAACGATCAAGATTGTGGTGTCCCCAGTTGTGGTCACCAGTTTGCAAAAAAGGATGTTGAGACTTTGGAAAAAGTACAAAGAAGAGCAACTAAGATGATGAAAGGCCTGGACACAAAAAAACATATGAAGAACGATTGGAAGATTTGTGTTTGGCCAGTCTAGAGAAAAGGACTAGGGGTGACATGATAGCAGTATTCCAGTATTTGAGGGGCTGCCACAAATTATTCTCCAAAGCATTAAAGGGCAGGACAAGAAAAATGGATGGAAACTAATCAAGGAGAGAAGCAACCTGGAATTAAGGAGAAACTTCTTAATGGTGAGGACAATTAACTGGTGGAACAGCTTGCCACTAGAAGTTGTGGGTGCTCCAACACTGGAGGCTTTGAAGAAGAGACTGGACAGTCACTTGTCTGGAATGGTATAGGTTCTCCTGTTTGACAGGGGGTTGGACTAGAAGACCTCCAATGTTCCTTCTGTTGTGATTCAGGGTCAGCCTGTGGGTTCGGCAGTTGGGTCGGATGACTCAGAGGAGGAGGGGGGTGTTGAAGAGCTTGCTGAGGGGGTTGAAGATCTTGCTGATGAGAGCCCCCAGCCAGGCCCCTCCCACATGGTCACGACGGAGACCCAGCTGTGTGAGCCTGACAGCGTGGATGAAGATGACCCACAGCTGGCCCTGTTCAAGGACGCCTGACGCAGGAGGCAGTCAATCAGGAGTAAACAGAGGAAGGCAATGGGGCACCTCGGAAGGAGGCAGAGAGAAGCCACGCCCTGAACTGTATAAAAGGGGAATGCGTGGGAGGGCTGGTTTGCTGAAGGCAACCGCTTGATTAGTTCCTGTTTCATAGCTCCTGTTTCATGGTTGGTGTCTTGTTTTGCTCTGTTTTATGTTAATAAATTTGGCAGGCTTAATTCCAGCCTCTTGCCGTTTGTAAAGGGGTTGTCCCTGCCTTTTCTGCAGGGCCGGTAGCAGGCTGGTACAGAACACCTTCCAACTCTCTTATTCCATTAATCAGTGGAACTCCTTGCCTCCAGAAGTTGTTGGGGCTTCATCACTGGAGGTTTTTAAGGAAAGTCTGGATGGCCAACATGTCTGAAACGGTATAGGATCTCCTGCTTGAGCAGCGGGGTGGACTATAAGACCTCCAAGGTCCCTCCCAGCTCCATTCTGCTTGAGACGTTTTCGAGGGGAGGCTGGGACAGCCGCAAGGATGGCTTAACTGGTTTTTCTGCCCCACCCCAGAGAGTCAGACTAGATGATCTTCGCGATCCCTTCCAATCCCACCCTTCTATCACCGGATTAACTTCTGACTCAGAGGAGTTTCTTAAAGTCAGAAAAGAAAGGGAAAAAAAAGTATGGAATGAATGTCTGCCTACTGACACAGCGAGGCTTTATATGTATTAAGAAAAAAGAAAGAAAGAAAAAAAGAAAACAGCTTCTCACAGTGTAGGTTACAGAGAGTTTATTTAAAGGCCCCTTCTGAATTCTTCGGGTGGGTTATCCCAAGAAAGCACCGGATGGGAAGATAGATTAGCGAGCAGCTGGGTCTTCCTTGTGGAGCCCAGGGGACGCTGGACTGACGTCATTCTTGGACCGGAGCTGGGCCTCTCACCGGTTGTGATAGCCGGAGGTTCCCCAGAGAGAGTCTGTTTACTGCAATGTGCAATGCGCTCTCGGAGGTGCAGCAGAAGCTAGAAATAAGCAAGTGGGCCTCTTCTCCATCCTGAGATACCTTGCAAAATACCCCAAACCCTGGTAGAAACACAGAAGGAAGTGAAAGATATACATCTCTCTCTCAATCTCTCTCGATCTCAATCTCTCTCTCTCAGTCTCTCTCTCAATCTCTCAAACTCTCTCTCTCAATCTCTTTCTCTCAATCTCTTCCTCAATCTCTCTCAATCTCTCTCTTTCAATCTCTCTCTCAATCTCTCTCGATCTCAATCTCTCTCTCTGTCTCTCTCTCAATCTCTCAAACTCTCTCTCAATCTCTCTCAATCTCTTTCAGTCTCTCTCTTTCTCAATTTCTTCTTCAATCTCTCAAACTCTCTCTCAATCTATATCACTCTCTCAATCTCTCTCTGTTTCTCAATCTCTTCCTCAATCTCTCAAACTCTCTCTCTCTCTCTCTCAATCTATATCACTCTCTCAATCTCTTTCAATCTCTCTCTCTCAATCTCTTTCAGTCTCTCTCTCTCTCTCAATCTCTTTCAATCTCTCTCTCAATCTCTTCCTCAATCTCTCTCTCTCTCTCTCTTTCAATCTCTCTCTCAATCTCTTCCTCAATCTCTCTCAATCTCTCAATCTCTCTCAGTCTCTCTCAGTCTCTTTCAATCTCTCTCTCTCAATCTCTTCCTCAATCTCTCTCACCCAATCTCTTTCTCTCAATCTCTCTCACTCTCTCAATCCCTTTCTATCTCTCTCTCTCTCAATCTCTTCTTCAAACTCTCTCAAACTCTCTCTCTCAATCTCTTCCTCAATCTCTCTCAAACTCTCTCTCTCAATCTCTTCCTCAATCTCTCTCACCCAATCTCTTTCTCTCTCTCAATCTCTTTCTCTCAATCTCTTCCTCAATCTCTCTCAATCTCTCTCAGTCTCTCAATCTCTTTCAGTCTCTCTCTCAATCTCTCTCAATCTCTCTCTCTCAATCTCTCTCAGTCTCTCTCAATCTCTTTCAATCTCTCTCTCTCTGTCTCTCTCTCAATCTCTTCCTCAATCTCTCTCAAACTCTCTCTCTCAATCTCTCAAACTCTCTCTCAATCTCTTTCTCTCTCTCAATCTCTCTTTCTCTCAATCTCTTCCTCAATCTCTCTCAAACTCTCTCTCTCAATCTCTCAATCTCTTTCAATCTCTCTCTCTCTCAATCTCTCTCAAACTCTCTCTCTCAATCTCTCTCAGTCTCAATCTCTTTCAATCTCTCTCTCTCAAACTCTCTCAAACTCTCTCTCTCAATCTCTTCCTCAATCTCTCTCAAACTCTCTCTCAATCTCTTTCTCTCTCTCAATCTCTCTTTCTCTCAATCTCTTCCTCAATCTCTCTCAAACTCTCTCTCTCAATCTCTCAATCTCTTTCAATCTCTTTCTCTCTCTCTCTCAATCTCTCTCAACCTCTCTCAATCTCTCAGTCTCTCTCAATCTCTTTCAATCTCTCTCTCTCTCAATCTCTTCCTCAATCTCTCTCAAACTTTCTCTCTCAATCTCTTCTTCAATCTCTCTCAAACTCTCTCCCAATCTCTTTCTCTCTCTCAATCTCTCTTTCTCTCAATCTCTTCCTCAATCTCTCTCAAACTCTCAATCTCTTCCTCAATCTCTCTCAAACTCTCTCTCAATCTCTTTCTCTCTCTCAATCTCTCTTTCTCTCAATTTCTTCCTCAAACTCTCTCAAACTCTCTGTCTCAATCTCTCAATCTCTTTCAATCTCTCTCTCAATCTCTCTCAGTCTCTCTCAATCTCTTTCAATCTCTCTCTCTCTCAATCTCTTCCTCAATCTCTCTCAAACTCTCTCTCTCAATCTCTTCCTCAATCTCTCTCAAACTCTCTCTCAATCTCTTTCTCTCTCTCAATCTCTCTTTCTCAATCTCTCTTTTTCAATTTCTCAAACTCTCTCTCTCAATCTCTTAAACTCTCTGTCTCTCTCAATCTCTTTCAATCTCTCAATCTTTTCCTCAATCTCTCTCTCTCAATCTCTCTTTTTCAATCTCTCAAACTCTCTCTCTCAATCTCTCAATCTCTCTCAGTCTCTCTCAATCTCTCTCTCAATCTCTCAGCCTTCTGTTCCCCCATCGAGATGTTCACAACCTCCAGTCACTGGAACATGATCTGGAGTGCTCCATCCCTGGAGGTTTTCAAGAAAAGATTGATTGACAATCACTTATCTGGAATGGTGCAAGGACTCCTGTCTTGAATAGGGGTTGGGATTAGAATAACTCCAACATCTCTTTCAGACCTGTGATTCTAGCGCCAGACTCTCCCTATGCAAACTTCGAATTAGGCATCTTTCTGAGTATAGATTCATAGAATTAAAGTTTAGTGCATCAAGACATAGAATAGAATAGAAGCTGGAAGGGACCTTGGAGGTCTTCTAGTCCAGCCCCCTGCTCAAGCAGGAGAACCTATACCATCTCAGACAAATGACTGTCCAGTCTCTTCTTAAAAACCTCCAGTGATGGAGCGCCCATGATTTCTGAAGGCAACTTCTGTTCCACTGGTTGATTGTCCTCACTGTCAGGAAGTTTCTCCTTAATTCCAGGTTGCTTCTCTCTTTGATCAGTTTCCAACCATTGTTTCTCGTCCTGCCCTCTGGTGCTTTGGAGAATAACGTGACCCCCTCCTCTTCTTTGTGGCAGCCCCTCAGATACTGGAACACTTCTATCATGTCTCCCCCATTTCTTCTTTTTTTTAGACTAGCCAGGCCCAAGTCCCGCAGCCGTTCTTCGTATGTTTTAGTCTCCAGGCCTTGGATCATCTTAGTTGCTCAAAGGCCATCTAAGCCATCCCTGTCTTAAAGCAACTTAAGGTATCTTCCAACTCTGTGGATCTTGCTTTGTGAGACTAAACACGGAGAATCTGGTCTGGATCAAAAAAAAAAAAAGTCTGAAAATTATTTGGGATTTCTCTCTCTCTCTCTCTCTCTCTCTCTCTCTCTCTCTCTCTCTCTCTCTCTCTCTCTTTCTTTCTGTGTGTGAATGCAAAGTTAGTTACTAGCGACACCTAGTGTCCTTTCTTCAAAAGGCAAGCAGAATAGCAGAAACATGATTAGATGATGTTAAATTTGACTGAATAACTAAGAAGAAGAGGGAGCCAGGATCAAGATTTGAACATAACCCCAAAATTGGGTGGGATGCCTAATGCTCTGGAAGACGGAAATGAATGTTGAAATAATCTTCACAGGTCAGAACAGCGCTAAGATACACACATGGTTGGAAAAGATGACTAAAAGACAGGTTGAATTTAAACTAGAACTGTTTTTCTGTTAGGACTATTAGGAGCTAGGTATGAGAAGGAGAATGAATATCTAACATTGCATGTATTGACAGCAGCGAGAATAGCATTTGCCCAAGGCTGGAAAAATGAAAACCTACCAACTGAGGAGATTTTAATCAAGAAAATGTTAAGAGTGTGCAGAAATGGACAGATTAACCTTAGAGATTAAAGAGAAAGAGGATTGAATTTATTTTAAAACATGGGATAAATTTTACCAATGGTTAGGAAAACGAACTAGCGAGAAATGAATGTGATATGTTATTTTGAATATATATTAGTAAGGAGAATGATATGTATTGACCAACTGATACCATTTATGATTATCGTTTAGCATATAAATTACAGCTGTTTATGTTATATTACTTAGTGTTAATTGAACATATGTACCCGGGCAATAGTCTGTTTGCTAAAGCTTGAACATGTTATTGGGGGGGGGGGGGCAACCCCAATGTTGTTCCCAACCCCGTTCCCACCCCAATCCTGATCCTAACCCCATCCCAAACCCTGATTCCTACCCTGGTTATATCCCCTCCCTTTTATAATTTATTGAATTATAAAATTCAATAAAAACTTTTATAAAAAAGAAAAAAAAGAACAGCGCTGCTCAACCGCAGCAGCTTGAAGGTGGATGGACTTCAACTCCCAGAATTCCACAGGTAGCACCTTCAACCTCAGAGCTTCCAATATTCTCTTCTGTTGGGACAACTTATACGTAATTGTATTTACTTAAACAATTCATACAGCCACCTCCCTCACTGACTGCGTACAAGAATTAAAACCACTGGACAACCCCCCCCCGCCCCACCGAATCATAAATCTTCAACAACCCCTACATTATATCCCTGGATTTGGGGGGAAAATCACGTCAGTCTCTGAAATAACAAAAAAAAAAAAATCCTTCTCTGAGGGAAGATGGGCGGTTTCATATTTTTCAGAAATGTGAAAAATAGATAGATAAATAGATAGAGAGATGAATGATGAATAGGTAGATAAACAGGCAGGCAGGCAGGCAGGCAGGCAGATAGATAGATAGATAGATAGATAGATAGATAGATAGATAGATAGATTATAGGGATAGGTAGTGTAATGTATTGGGCCTTTTACTTGAACTGTTTTCACGTGTCTTTTGAATGCTGCTTAAGATTGCTTAATTAGGGTGTCTATGTAACAGTCGCTGACTGCCCAGACATGCAGTCTCCAGGACGATCATTGGTTGGCTCTGGGGGCGGGAATAGGTTCCTTTAAACCTATTGGCTGCCGCCTAGTGGCCAACCATATAAGTAGCTGCGCAGAAGCCTGTGATTCAGTTCTGTTCCTGTTACTTCAATAAAGCAATGTTCCTGTTTGAACCCTCTTGTCTCGCCTCCTGCTTCCAAAGAACCCACTACACAACAGGTAGGTAGATGATAGATAGAATAGGTAGATGAGAGATGAGGGAAAGGTAGATGATAGGTAGATAGAAAAATAGATAGATAGATAATAGAAACAGATAGATGATAGTAGATAGATGATAATGATAGAGATAGATGATAGGTACATAGATTAGATAGATGGGTAGATTAAATAATAATAATAATAATAATAATAATAATAATAATAATAATAATAATAATAATAATAATAATAATGTTGGAAGGGACCTTGGAGATCATCTAGTTCAACCCCCTGCTCAGGCAGGAAACCCCATACCATTTCAGACCAATGGCTGTCCAGTCTCTTCTTAAAAGAGAGGCAGGTTGTTCCACTGGTTAATTGTTCTAACTGTCAGGAAGTTTCTCCTTAGTTCTAGGTTGCTTCTCTCTTTGGTTAGTTTCCATCCATTGCTTCTTGTCCTGCCTTCAGGCTCTTTGGAGAATAGCTTGACTCCCTCTTCTTTGGGGCAGCCCCTGAGATACTGGATACTGGAACATTGCTATCATGTCCCCCCTCGTCTTTCTCTTCATTAAACTAGGTGTACCCAATTCCCACAACCGTTCCTTATATGTTTTAGCCTCCAGTCCCCTGATTATCTTTGTTGCTCTTCTCTGTACTCTTTCTAGAGTCTCATCACTTTTTTTACATCATGGTGAGCAAAACTGGATGCAGTATTCCAAGTGTAGCCTTACCAAGGCATTGTAAAGTGGAATTAACACTACACATGCTTGATTCTATCCCTCTATTAATGCAGCCTAGCACTGTGTTGGCTTTTTTGGCAGCTGCAGCACACGGCTGCCTCATATTGAAGTGATTGTCCACTAGGACTCCGAGATCCCTCTCACAGTTACTACTATTGAGCAAGGTACCACCTATACTATACATGTGCATTTGATTTTTCCTGCCTAAATGCAGAACCTTCCTTTTTTCACCATTGAATTTCATTTTGTTAGATAGCGCCCAGTGTTCGAGTCTGTCCAGATCCTCTTGTATCTTAAGCCTATCTTCTGGAGTATTGGCTATTCCTGCCAGCTTGGTGTCATCTGCAAATTTGATGAGTTCCCCATCTATCCCCTCATCCAAATCATTGATGAAGATGTTGAAGAGCACTGGGCCCAGAACAGAGCCCTGGGGCACCCCACTACACACTTCCTTCCATGTAGATGTGGTTCCATTGAGGACCACATGCTGAATACGGCCAGTCAGCCAGCTATGAATCCATCTGGTGGTGATGCTGTCTAACCCACATTTTTCTAACTTATTAAGTAGTAGGTTGTGATCTACTTTATCAAATGCCTTACTGAAGTCCAAATAAATTATATCCACAGCATTCGTCTGGTCCACTAATCTTGTCACTCGGTCAAAGAATGTGATAAGATATGTCTGGCATGATCTGTTTTTGACAAACCCATGTTGGCTTTTGGTAATGAGTTTGTTTGCCTCTAGGTGTTTGCTGATAGAGATGATAGAGATAAATGATAAGTAGGTAGATAGATGGATAGAGATAGGTAGATAGATGGATAGATAGATAGAAAGATAGATAGATAATAGAAAGAGATAGATGATAAGTAGATGATAGAGATGATAGAGATGATAGATAATAGAAAGAGATAGATGATAAATAGATAGATGATAGAGATGATAGAGATAGATGATAGGTAGATTAGATAGATAAATAGATAGATAAATAGAGAGATAGATAATGGATAGATAGAAAGAGATAGATAATCGGAAGAGATAGATGATAAGTAGATTAGATAGATAGATAGAGATAGATGATAGATAGATAGATGATTGATGGATGGATAGATAGAAAGATAGATAATAGAAAGAGATAGATGATTAGATGATAGAGATGTTAGACATAGAGGATAGGTAGATTAGATAGATAGATAGATAGATAGATAGATAGATAGATAGATAGATAGATAGATAGATAAGTAGCTAGAGAGACAAAAAACCACAAACGGGCTTGTTTAACTTCCAAGTCCAAATGTCTGTGGGAACATCCAGAACATTAGAAGCCTCTAGAAGGCCAGATGTTCAGGAGATCCTGTTCTTATAACTGTTTGACTTATAACAGTTTGTTTAGTGACCTTTCAACTTTCAACGGGACTGGAAAAAGTGACATGACTGTTTTTCACACTTACGAATGTTACAATATCTCCACGATCATGGGATCAAAAGTCAGACGCTTGTCAACTGGCTCCTATGGATGTCGATCTCAGTGTCCCAGGGTGGTGGTGGTCACGTGATCCCCTTTTGGGACCTTCTGACAACAAGCAAAATCGAGGGGGAAGCCAGATTTCCTTCATAACCATGTCACTAATTGAACGACTGCAGTGGTTCACTTAACAATCGTGGCAAGAAAGGTTGTAAAGTGGGGCAAAGTTCGCTCAACAATTTTTATTTTTTATTTTAATTCCATTTATATCCCGCCCTTCTCTGAAGACTCAGGGCAGCTTACAAGCTTAGCTCTGTTTAACCGCAGAAACGTTGAGCTTAATTATGCTCATAAGCTGGGGACAGCCTGTATAGAACGGATATGTTTATCTTTCTCAATGTGCTGAAATTCAGCTTTTTTCATTTGGTACCTCAGTGAAGAAGCAACTAAGATGATCCAAGGCCTGGAGACTCAAACATACGAAGAACGGCTGCAGGACTTGGGTTTGGCTAGTCCAGGGGTAGGCAACCTTGGCTGTTTTATGACTCGTGGACTTCAACTCCCAGAATTCCTGAGTCAACATGGCTAGTTGAGGAATTCTGGGAGTTGAAGTCCACAAGTCATAAAAGACCCAAGGTTGCCTACCCCTGGACTAGGTGTAGGGATTCAGATAGAGATAGGTCCGGGGTAGGCAGCCTTGGCTCTTTTATGACTTGTGGACTTCAACTCCCAGAATTCTTCAACCAGCCATGCTGACTCAGGAATTCTGGGAGTTGAAGTCCATGAGTCATAAAAGAGCCAAGGCTGCCTACCCCTGGGCTAGTCTAAAGAAAAGAAGAAACAGGGGAGGCATGATCGTAGTATATTCCAGTATTTGAGGGGCTGCCCCAAAGAAGGAGGGGGTCACCTTATTCTCCAAAGCACCAGACAAGAAACAATGGTTGGAAACTGACCAAAGAGAGAAGCAACCTGGAATTAAGGAGAAACTTCCTAACAGTGAGAACAATTAACCAGTGGAACAGCTTGCCACCAGAAATCGTGGGCACTCACTGGACAGTCACTTGTCTGAGATGGTATAGGTTCTCCTGCTGTAGCAGGGGGCTGGATTAGAAGACCTCCAAGGTCCCTTCCAGCTCCTATTCTATTCAAATATGCTGAATTTCAGCTCTCTGGCTAAGATGAGAACTCTCAATCGGAGAAAAAATACCTTGGAAAAAGAATATTTTTCCCCCTCATTTTCCTCCCAGTTCTTCCCTTCGCCCACTAGGGGGCCCTTGTGGGCCACATTCAGGAAAGCTTGTCTACTCTAGGTGATATTTCCTATCTTTCTGTTAACGCTCAACGGAGAACTTGAGGGACGTCGGGGTGGCAGGCTGAGAAGGAAAGGATAATTTTATGGTAAATTTCCAAGCCCGTTAATCTCCCGTTTGCAAAAAAAAAAAAAAAAAAAAAAAGAAGCTCAGCCAGTCTTTTGCACCATAATGATGAACACATTCATTACCGCTCAAGCTGTTGCTCAGTAGAGGTTCTTAGGGTGTCAGAAGACGATGTTTGTCCGAACGATGGATGTTCTCATTACTGGAAGGGCTTTAGGGGAAAAAAAAGATTTCCAAGAAGAAGTAATCTAAGGCTAGTCCTGGAGCTGGGAGGCTGCTGGCTCTTCCTTGTGACAAAGACGAATTATCTGGAGAAGCATCAGATTAGTGGGACCTTGAGAGGGAAGTAAGTCTCCGTTTAGAGGTGTACGGAGTTTCTCAGCCATCTGAAGAAGTTCCTCGATGAAAAGTGCAATGTCTTTAATAATAATAATAATAATAATAATAATAATAATAATAATAATAATAATAATAATAATAATAAGAAGAAGAAGAAGAAGAAGAAGAAGAAGAAGAAGAAGAAGAAGAAGAAGAAGAAGAAGAAGAAGAAGAAGTAGTAGTTGGAAGGGACCTTGGAGGTCATCTAGTCCAACCCCTGCTCAGGCAGGAAACCCTAGACCAGGGGTAGGCAACCTCGGCTCTTTTATGACTCATGGACTTCAACTCCCAGAATTCCTGAGCCAGCATGGCTGGCTCAGGAATTCTGGGAGTTGAAGTCCATGAGTCATAAAAGAGCCGAGGTTGCCTACCCCTGCCCTAGACCGTTTCAAACAAATGGCTGGCCAGTCTCTTCTTAAAAACCTCCAGTGTTGGAGCATTCACCATTTCTGGAGGCAGGTTGTTCTACTGGTTAATTGTTCTAACTGTCAGGAAGTTTCTCCTTAGTTCTAGGTTGCTTCTCTCCTTGACCAGTTTCCATCCATTGCTTCTTGTCCTGCTTTCAGGTGCTTTGGAGAATAGCTTGACTCCCTCTTCTTTGTGGCAGCCCCTGAGATATTGGAAGACTGCTATCATGTCACCCCTCACTCTTCTCTTCGTTAAACTACACATACCCAATTCCAGCAACCGTTCTTTGTATGTTTTAGCCTCCAGTCTCCCAATCATCTTTGTTGCTGTTCTCTGTACCCTTTCTAGAGTCTCAACATCTTTTTTACATCTTGGTGACTCAAACTGGATGCAGTATTCCAAGTGTGGCCTTACCAAGGCATTGTAAAGTGGTATTAGTACTTCACTTGATCTTGATTCTATCCCTCTGTTAATGCAGCCTAGCACTGTGTTGGCTTTTTTGGCAGCTGCAGCACACTGCTGGCTCATATTGAAGTGATTGTCTACTAAGACTCCGAGATCCCTCTCACAGTTTCTACTATTGAGCAAGGTACCACCTATATTATACCTGTGCATTTAATTTTTCCTGCCTAAATGTAGAACCTTACTTTTTTCACCATTGAATTTCATTTTGTTAGATAGCGCCCAGTGTTCGAGTCTGTCCAGATCCTCCTGTATTTTAAGGAAAAACAGAGTCCAGTTGCCTTTTGAAAAAGTTGCCTTTTGGGACGATCTCGGTGCAGGTGTTCTGGCTTATGCAAGCCCAGCTGGGTGTCTCAGGTGAGCAAGGACAGGTTGACCTATTCCCCAAAGCACCGGAGGGCAGGAGAAGAAGTAACAGGTAAAAAGTTATCAAGGAGAGATCCAGTCTAGAACTAAGGATAAATTTCCTGGAGGGAGGCTAAAACATACGAAGAATTATTACGCTTGGGTTTGGCTAGTCCAGTGACGGCGAAACTTTTAGAGGCCGAGTGCCCAAACTGCAACCCAAAACCCACTTACGTATCATCGGGTGCCGGATGGGTGTGGCCCTTTGGGTGGGTGTGGCCAATTTTGTGGGCATGGCCCATTGGGTGGGCGTGGCTGCGGTGGTAACGGCAGACTGGGTGGGACTAAAAAGTTCAAGCAATCAATTCCAACTTTGCGAGAACTATTTTTTCCCCGCGAGAAGTTGAAATTGATTGATTGAACCTTTTTTTTTTGTACACGGCGGCAGAGGCCTAAAGCAAAAAGCTTTTATAAAACCCAGCTGAAGGCTTAGGACTGGGGGGCGATGGTGCACGTGCCCACAGAGAGGGCTCTGAGTGCCACCTGTGGCATCCGTGCCATAGGTTCGCCACCACAGTGCTAGTCTAAAGAAAAGAAGAAATAGGGGAGACATGATAGCAGTTGTTCCAGTATCTGAGGGGCTGCCTCAGAGAAGGGTGTGGGTGTCCAAGCTACTCTCCAGAGCACCTGAAGGCAGGACAAGAAGCAATAGATGGAAACTAATCAAGGAGAGAAGCAACCTAGAACTAAGGAGAAATTTCCAGAGAACAATTAATGACTTGCCTCCAAAAGTTGTGGGGTGCTCCAACCCTGGAGGTTTTCACGAAGATATTGGGCAATCATTTGTCTGACATGGTATATGGTCTCCTGCTCGAATGGGGTTGGACTAGAAGATCTCCAAGGTCCTGTCACTCTGTTATTCCTGACAGTGAAAAGAATTAAGCCTGTGGAACCGCTTGCCTCCAGAAGTTGTGGAGGTTTCCAAGAAGAGATGGCGGAGCCATCCAGAAGTGGTGAATGCTCCAACACTGGAAGTTTTTAAGAAGAGACTGGACAGCCATTTGTCTGAAATGGTATAGGGTTTCCTGCCTTAGCAGGGGGTTGGACTAGATGACCTCCAAGGTCCCTTCCAACTTCTTCTTCTTCTTCTTCTTCTTCTTCTTCTTCTTCTTCTTCTTCTTCTTCTTCTTCTTCTTCTTCTTCTTCTTCTTCTTCTTCTTCTTCTTCTTCTTCTTCTGCTTCTGCTGCTTCTGCTTCTTCTTCTTCTTCTTCTTCTTCTTCTTCTTCTTCTTCTTCTTCTTCTTCTTCTTCTTCTTCTTCTTCTTCTTCTTGTTCGTCTTCTCCTTCTTCTTCTTCTTCTTCTTCTTCTTCTTCTTCTTCTTCTTCTTCTTCTTCTTCTTCTTCTTCTTCTTCTTCTTCTTCTTCCTCCTCCTCCTCCTCCTCCTCCTCCTCCTCATTATTATTATTATTATTATTATTATTATTATTATTATTATTATTATTATTTTTATTTGACCTGGATGTCACAAGGTCTCCTGCTCGAGTGAGGGGTTGGACTAAATGACCTCCAAGGGGGGCTTTTGCCCAGGTTTGCCTGGTGTGCCAGTTGCGACCCTATCTGGACCGAGATGCCCTGCGCACAGTCACTCATGCGCTCGTGACCTCCCGTTTAGACTACTGCAACGCTCTCTACATGGGGCTGCCCTTGAGGACCACTCGGAGGCTTCAACTGGTGCAAAATGCAGCCGCGTGAGTTGTGATGGGAGTTTCCCGTTACTCCCATGTAACACCTCTGCTCCGCGAGCTGCATTGGCTTCCAGTTGCCCTCCGGGTGAGATTCAAGGTGCTGGTGATGACCTATAAAGCCCTATATGGCTTGGGTCCAGGATATTTGAGGGAACACCTGCTGCCGGCATCAAGCTCCCTTCGTCCTGTGCGCTCCCACAGGGAGGGTCTTCTCAGGGTGCCGCCGGTCAAAGAATGCCGGTGGATAACACCCAGGGGGAGGGCCTTCTCTGTGGGGGCGCCTGCCCTCTGGAACCAGCTGCCTGCGGAGCTTAGGACTGCCCCCGACCTTCGATCATTCCGCCGAGACCTGAAGACCTGGCTCTTCGAGCTTTCCGGCTCAGGCTGAGTTTTAATTGGGGTTTTAACTGGGGTTTTACATGTTGCAGGGACTTAGTTTAATCTTTTTTAAATTGGTCTTAATTTTTGTATTAATGTTTTAAAAATTATACCCTGTAAACCGCCCTGAGTCCTTCGGGAAAGGGCGGTATATAAATTCAATAAAATAAAATTCAAATTCAATTCAATTCTTCCAACCCTATTGTTCTATGTTCTAAATTTATCGCAACTCTTCCATAAAGACGGGAGTGACATTTTGCTATTTTCCCATCATGACTACTCACTGGAGTTACTTGTACAATACTTCTTTTTCATGCGGAAGCCCTGAGAAATTAAATTGCAAGAAGCCCTTTTAACTTACGTTATTGAATTAATAATGCTTTTATTAAGATTTGGGACCTGAATAAAAGCCTCTTTTAGGGGCAAGAGAGGTTAAAAATGTTTAATCACAAAACTGGTTCCAGGGATACCCGAGACAATAATTTCCCCATTTCTGTTAGGGCAATCTCTGTAGTGATATTGAAAGGTTATTATCTCACACAGCTCCAAAAGCACTTTTATTAAAGCCCAAACACATTGGTCTTTTTATTAAATTCATAAAATATTCCCTATCCCACCCTGTCCTGGGATTTTCGATCCTTTTTTTTTCTTGATTGAAAATTGTTGTTGTTTTTTTATTCCAGTAATAGACGTTAAGAACAGCATCTGAAAGGGATCTGATATAACCAAGTATAGGCACTCTTTCACTTACGACTGTAATTAAGCTTGGAATTATGGTCGTAATCTGTGTTGGTCATTAAGTGGGTCATCAGGAGACCAATCCAATTTTATAACCTTTTTTATTTTTGCTGTAGTCGTTAAGCAAACATTATTGTTGTTCAGCAAGAGCCATCATTGTTAAGCGAAACCAACTCCAGTTTCTAGGAAAAGTCATAAATCATGATCTTGTGTTCTTGGGATGCTGCAAATGGTCATAAATGCGGTCCGGTTGCTAAGCATCCAAAATATGTAAGCAAAAGGGGGCAGCAGATGCATTTTCAAATCTGGTTCACAAGCCCCTTTTGGGGGGTCCATCATACCTTCAAACATTTGCTAAACAAGTGGTTGTAGGTCAAGGACTTCGATTCCTTTCAATCTAAGGAGAGTTGAGAATTCCTCAACTCTCTTCTGGAGTGACAGCTCTGAGGAAGAGGCATTTGTTCACAGATGGAAGAGTTCTTGGACAACTTGAAATCTAACCTCTGTCCCAGTTCCAGGAATCCATAGACGAATGGGTTACTTTTTCTTGCTAACGCCCGCCTTTTGGATCAATTGTTTCCGCACTTACAACATTGCAAGAACTGTAGTTTTGTAAAGTTGGGAGGTACCCAATTATGTTGCCCTCCTTCCATTGGCATCACGTTTACAAGTAGTCACGGCTTCCTCTTTGCTAGAAGGATGCAAAATTTCTGCAAAGTTCAGACAGGTGCCTCCCAGCTCCTAGACTGGGAAAAATAAAGCTAAAAGTCTGTGAAATTGAAAAGATGGAGGAATAGAGAAGAGTAGAGTAGAGTAGAGTAGAGTAGAGTGGAGTGGAGTGGAATGGAATGGAATGGAATGGAATGGAGTGGAGTGGAGTGGAGTGGAGTGGAGTGGAGTGGAGTGGAGTGCAACGGAACGGAACGGAACGGAATGGAATTAGAGTAGAGTAGAGTAGAGTAGAATAGAATAGAATAGAATAGAATAGAATAGAATAGAATAGAATAGAATAGAATAGAATAGAATAGAATAGAATAGAATAGAATAGAAGCTGGAAGGGATTGTCCTCACTGTCAGGAAGTTTCTCCTTAATTCCAGGTTGCTTCTCTCCTTGATCAGTTTCCAACCATTGTTTCTCGTCCTTCCCTCTGGTGATTTGGTGAACAACCTGGTCCCCTCTGCCTTGTGGCAGCCCCTCAGATACTGGAATAACTGCTATCGTGTCTCCCCTATTTTTTCTTTTCTTTAGACTAGCCAAACCCAAGTCCCGTAGCCGTTCTTCGTATATTTTAGTCTCCAGGTCTTGGATCATCTTAGTTGCTCTTCTCTGAATTTTTTTCCAAACTCTCAACAGGTTTTTTTTGTGTGATATGGTGGCCAAATTTAGCTGCAGTATTATGCAAGCTTTAAATTTTGGGGGGAAATGGATAGATGAAGAACTCTTGGTTACTGTGTCCCACAGCAAAGAGAATAACAGAGCTGGAAGGGGTTTTGAAGGTCTTCTAGTCCAACCCCCTGCTCAAGCAGGAGACCCTATACAATCTGAGACAAGTGGCTGTCCAATCTCTTCTTTTCTTAAAATAATATTTTATTAATTTTCTAATTTTACATTTACCTATTTAAAAATGCCCTATGCACAGTCACCCATGCGCTCGTGACCTCCCGGCTAGACTACTGCAATGCTCTCTACATGGGGCTGCCCCTGAGGACCACTCGGAGGCTTCAGCTGGTGCAGAATGCAGCCGCACGAGTTGTGATGGGAGTCTCCCGATACTCCCATGTAACACCTCTTCTCCGCGAGCTGCATTGGCTTCCAGTTGCCCTCCAGGTGAGATTCAAGGTGCTGGTGATGACCTATAAAGCCCTAAATGGCATGGGTCCGGACTATCTAAGGGAGCACCTGCTTCCAGCGTCAATTTCCCATCGTCCTGTGCGCTCCCACAGGGAGGGCCTCCTCAGGGTACCACCGGTCAAGGATTGCCGACGGGCGATCCCCAGGGGGAGGGCGTTCTCTGTGGGCGCGCCTGCCCTATGGAATCAACTGCCAACGGAACTCCGGACTGCCCCCGACCTTCGTTCATTTCGCCGGGACCTAAAAACCTGGCTCTTTGAGCTATCTGGCCTGGACTGAGGGGTTTAATGTTTTAAATTGTGATTTTAATGTTTTGCGGCTAGACTTAATTTTATTTTATTTTAATTTTATATTGTATTGTTTTTAAATTTTGCCTTGTAAACCGCCCTGAGTCCTTTGGGAGTAGGGCGGTATATAAACCGAATAAATAAATAAATAATAAATAAAAAGCAGCGTGGTGGCTGCGTTATTTTATTTTTATTTTTATTTTATTTATATACCGCCCTTCTCCCGAAGGACTCAGGGCGGTGAGGACTCAGGGCGGTTAATCAGTAGTTCAATAACATGCAAAAATCTTTAGTACAAATCTCACATTACAATATCAAATATTTCCTGTCTTTTCCCCTTAATGTCTACTATCTCGTATTTAAGCTAATACAGTTCTTATTATATCAACTAAGTAAAAACATCATTATTACATTTATCAATACATTTTTAGCTTATACATATCTTACATAGAATGAAGGCTACTGCTAAGCACATTGATTTGTGCTTCTTAGATTGTAAGCCGCCCTGAGTCTTCGGAGAAGGGCGGGATATAAATGGGATTAAAATAAATAAAATAAATAAATAAATTACCTTTGCATTCAGTCTTTATAGACAATCAGTGCCCCGTTGCTGATTTTTTTCAACAATTTTTAGTTTCCCATCAATATTCAAATTTAACATTTGATATTTATAATTTCCAGGCTTTAGGTAACCAAAGTTTCCCTTATCGTAATTCACAACAGAATCTAATATTCAAAATACACATCTTATCTATCTGAGTATAGTCTTGTTCTATTTCCTAAGAGTTATCTAAGAGGTACTATGTGATCTTGAAGGTATCCCTATGTTGATGCAGCCTAGGACTGCATTGGCCTTTTTTGGCAGCTGCAGCACACTGTTGGCTCAAACCTCAGTTGTCCAGTAGGACACCTAGATCTTTCTCGCAGCTACTGCTTTTGACCCAGGTACCACCTATTCTATACCTGTGCATTTGGTTTTTATTGCCCATGCATAAGACCTTATGTTTCCCACCCCTGAATTGTCCCAAAGGTGCTTTTTCAAAAGGCAGCTGGACTATGTTTTGCTTTGAAGACGTTTTGCTTCTCACCCAAGAAGCTTCTTCAGTTCTGATCAATTCAATTCTAACTCAAGAAGGTTCTTTAGCTCTGACCGATTCAATTCTAACTCAAGAAGCTTCTTCAGTTCTGACTGATTCAATTCTCACCCAAGAAGCTTCTTCAGCTCTGACCGATTTAATTCTAACTCAAGAAGCTTCTTCAGTTCTGACTGATTCAATTCTCACCTAAGAAGCTTCTTCAGCTCTGACCGATTCAATTCTAACTCAAGAAGCTTCTTCAGTTCTGACTGATTCAATTCTCACCCAAGAAGCTTCTTTAGCTTTGACCGATTCAGTTCTAACTCAAGAAGCTTCTGATTGATTAAATTCTTATTCAAGAAGCTTCTTCAGCTCTGACCGATTCAATTCTAACTCAAGAAGCTTCTTCAGTTCTGACTGATTCAATTCTCACCCAAGAAGCTTCTTTAGCTCTGACCAATTCAATTCTAACTCAAGAAGCTTCTTCAGTTCTGATTGATTAAATTCTCATCCAAGAAGCTTCTTCAGTTCTGACCGATTCAACTCTCACCCAAGAAGCTTCTTCAGTTTTGACTGATTCAATTCTCACCCAAGAAGCTTCTTCAGCTTTGACCGATTCAATTCTAACTCAAGAAGCTTCTTCAGTTCTGACTGATTCAATTCTCATCCAAGAAGCTTCTTCAGCTTTGACCGATTCAGTTCTAACTCAAGAAGCTTCTGATTGATTAAATTCTCATTCAAGAAGCTTCTTCAGCTCTGACCGATTCAATTCTAACTCAAGAAGCTTCTTCAGTTCTGATTGATTAAATTCTCATCCAAGAAGCTTCTTCAGCTCTGACCGATTCAATTCTAACTCAAGAAGCTTCTTCAGTTCTGACCGATTCAATTCTCACCCAAGAAGCTTCTTCAGTTTTGACTGATTCGATTCTCACCCAAGAAGTTTCTTCAGCTCTGACCGATTCAATTCTTACCCAAGAAGCTTCTTTGACAAGAAGCAAAAGATCTTCAAGGAAAAACAAAGTCCAGTTGTCTTTTGAAAAAAACACTTTTGGGACAACCAGGACGTGGATGATGGAGAATCTCCCTAAATAGTCACCCTTGAATTGCATTTGGTGGGAGGCTGATCACGTCTCTTGAGATCTCTCTGGATCTGGAGCCTGTCTTCTCCAGTGGCATGTCATCTCCATCATTCATCCCAACGGGTCTGGTGCTTTTTGGGTGTTCCAACACTCCCTCCCTCCTTTGGCTTGAGGGTCCCGTGTCTTGCTCGGAAGAGGGCGGGCTTTGTTGTCAACCTGTTAATGAAAAAAATTGTGGCTTGAAAAGGAATTGGGGAGAAAACAACCTTGGGGGGGGAGGGCAAAGGCAAATTTCTATAATTTAACAGCTCAGCGCTGTTAATTGAGATGAATGTTCCTTGCATCCTCTTTTTGCTTATCACCTGACTATGAATGGTGTCCAGGCTGTGCATTTGGTGTCGGGATAGATATGCTTCTCCAACTTGGCAGAGGGAGGTGATTAATGAGGCTTACTTTAATGGCAGGAGTGGCTTTTTTAGCTGCAATTATCACTGCGGCTCCCATCAAACAAGTCTCTCAACTGGAGAAGGGAATTGACAAACATGAGAACTTCTGCTGCTAGCAAAACCAAAAAGCCTGGGCAGGGATAGCGGTTCAAAGGAGTCCTGAAGGTGCTTTTCCAAATGGCAGCTGGACTTCTGAACGAGAAGGGTTTTGTAGAAGCCTCTCAGGTGAGAAGGGAAACATTTGCAAGGAAAAGAAAAACATACAAACCAAGACAGGTTATAGGATAGGTCAGTGATGGCGAACCTTTTATGTATTGTCGGGTGCTGGGTGGGCGTGGCCCTTTGGGTGGGTGTGGCTCATTGGGTGGGCGTGGCCCATTGGGTGGGCGCGGCTGCGGTGGTAACGGCAGACTGGGTGGGACTAAAAAGTTCAATCAATCAATTCCAACTTTGCGAAAAGTTGAAATTGATTGATTGATTGAACCTTTTTTTTTGCATACAGTGGCAGAAGCCTAAAGCAAAAAGGTTTTATAAAACCCAGCTGAAGGCCTAGGACTAGGTGATGGTGCACATGCCAACAGAGAGGGATCTGCGTGCCACCTGTGGCACCTGTGCCATAGGTTTGCCACCACGGGTATAGGTGGTACCTGGCTCAATAGCAGTAAAGGTGAGAGGGATCCTTTAGTCCTATCGGACAATGGGGTTTGGGACTTGGGTTTGGCTAGTCTAAAGAAAAGAAGAAATAGGGGAGACATGATAGCAGTGTTCCAGTATCTGAGGGGGCTACCACAAGGCAGAGGAGGCCAGGTTGTTCACCAAAGCACCAGAAGGAAGGACGAGAAACAAGGGTTGGAAACTGACCAAAGAGAGAAGCAACCTGGAATTAAGGAGAGACTTCCTGACAGTGAGGACAATCAACCAGTGGAACAGCTTGCCACCAGAAATTGTGGGCACTCCATCACTGGAGATTTTCAAGAAGAGACTAGATATTCACCTGTCTGAGATGGCATAGGTTCTCCTGCTTGAGAAGGAGGCTGGACTAGATGACCCCTAGGGTCCCTTCCAGCTCCTATTCTGGTGGTGGTGAACCTGTGGCACACATGCCACAGATGGCACGCAGATCCCTCTCTGTGGGCACGCGCACCGTCATCCCAGTCCTAGGCCTTTAGCCGGGTTTTATAAAACCTTTTCGCTTTAGGCCTCCGGCACTGTGTGCAAAATAAATAAATAAAAAAAATGTTCAATCAATCAATCAATTTCAACTTCTCGCGGGAAAAAAAAAGATCTCGCAAAGTTGGAATTGCTTGAACTTTTTAGTCCCACCCAGTCTGCCGTTACCAACGCAGCCATGCCCACCCAAATGGCCACCCTCACCCAATTGGCCACACCCACCTAATGGGCCACGCCCACCTGGCACCTGACGATACATAAGTGGGTTTTGGGTTGCAGTTTGGGCACTCGGTCTCTAAAAGGTTCACCATCACTTCTCTTCTCTTCTCTTCTCTTCTCTTCTCTTCTCTTCTCTTCTCTTCTCTTCTCTTCTCTTCTCTTCTCTTCTCTTCTCTTCCCTTCCCTTCCCTTCCCTTCCACTCCACTCCACTCCACTCCACTCCACTCCACTCCACTCCACTCCACTCCACTCCACTCCACTCCACTCCATTCCATTCCATATTTTCTATTCTATTCTATTCTATTCTATTCTATTCTATTCTATTCTATTCTATTCTATTCTATTCTATTCTATTCTATTCTATTCTATTCTATTCTATTCTATTCTATTCTATTCCATTCTATTCCATTCCATTCCATTCCATTCCATTCCATTCCATTCCATATTTTCCATTCCATTCCATTCCATATTTTCCATTCCATTCCATTCCATTCCATTCCATTCCATTCCATATTTTCTATTCTATTCTATTCTATTCTATTCTATTCTATTCTATTCTATTCTATTCTATTCTATTCTATTCTATTCTATTCTATTCTATTCTATTCTTGTTCTGTTCTGTTCTGTTCTATTCTATTCTAGACAAACGGACGTCCAATCTCTTTTTGAAAACTTCCAGTGATGGAGCACCCACAACTTTTGGAGGCAAGCTGTTCCACTGATTAATCATTTTAACAGTCAGGATATTTCTCCTTAGCTCTAGGTTAAACAGTTGAGGAAGTCGGCAACCTTCCCTCCTCCTAGAGAATGAAATATTAAATATTAAAAGAGGCAGGATAGAATATTTCCCCTAAAGGAGAAAAAAAAAATCTTAACAAAGGCAGAAAGCAGCCCCAGGCTTCCTGCCCTAAGGAAAAGCCTCAAGCAAAAACGTGACGAGGCCAGCCTTTAGGGGATTTTATAGCCCTTCAAGAAAGATTGGGCCACTCTATTCATAAGCAAAGAGATAAGCAGCACAATTAGGAAAGCCAAAAGTTGTCAAGATGAGCTCAGACAAACACCTAGGATTCGCATTTCCCCTTTTGCCTGTAGAGCCGGCCATGACCCCTACGTACATGACCCCGTACGAATCTGGCAACAGCCGTTAGCATATTAAAGGACATGTTCTTGCACAGGAACAGGCATCTGAAACACAAAGCCCCTAGTAGACAATCCCTTAGATAGGAGCCAGCCGTGTGCTGCAGCTGCCAAAAAAGCCAACACAGTGCTAGGCTGCATTAACAGAGGGATAGAATCAAGATCAAGTGAAGTACTAATACCACTTTACAAGGCCTTGGTAAGGCCACACCTGGAATCCTGCATCCAGTTTTGGTCACCGCGATGTAAAAAAGATGTCGAGACTCTAGAAAGGGTACAGAGAAGAGCAACCAAGATGATTAGGGGGCTGGAGGCTAAAACATATAGGGAACGGTTGCTGGAATTGGGTATGTGTAGTTTAACGAAGAGAAGAGTGAGGGGGACATGATAGCAGTGTTCCAATATCTCAGGGGCTACCACAAAGAAGAGGGAGTGAAGCTATTCTCCAAAGCATCTGAGGGCAGGATGAGAAACAATGGTTGGAAACTGATCAAGGAGAGAAGCAACCTAGAACTAAGGAGAAACTTCCTGACAGTTAGAACAATTAACCAGTGGAACAACCTGCCTCCAGAGGTGGTGAATGCTCCAACACTGGAGGTTTTTAAGAAGAGACTGGACAGCCATTTGCCTGAAATTGTATAAGGTTTCCTGCTTGAGCAGGGGGTTGGACTAGATGACCTCCAAGGTCCCTTCCAACTTATTATTATTACTATTACTATTATTACTAAGAAGGTATAAAAACCCACCTCCTCTCAACTTCATTTTGTCAGCCACCCCAGAAACATGTTGTTGTCACGAGTCTCTTGCTAACAATAAAAAGAGATCTCCTTTCCAAAATGCAGCCCGCCTTCAGCTCGTTTCTGCAGAGCCTTCCCGGCTTGGAACAGGATCAGATTTTTCTTCCAACAACAGTATCTCTCTTTGATGAGCTTCCATCTGTTACTTCTTGTCCTGCCCTCCGATGTTTGGGAGACTAGGTGGGATGCCTCATCAAGTCCTTATGGGTTGATTCTTCTCTTGCGAACAAGAGCTTGAAGGTGACATAGTGTCTTCTGCTCCAATTTTCTCTTACAACAGCAACCTGTGAAGTAGGCTGAGCTGAGAGGGGAGGATCGATCCAAAGAGGTGTATACGTGTGCATGAAATCAAGATGGGAGCTGTAAATTTCATGTTTGAATTGTGTCACAAAAGCTCTCGTCCTTTTTTTAGTGTCTGTAGGGTAGACCTCCCCCTGGCCTAGAGCCCTTTTAGTAATCTTCAATATCAGAGGGTACGTTTGAACCTGCCTCCTTGGTGATCAGCTTTCTGCAACTCATTTTAACTCAAACCCAGGTTTTCCCTGCAAAACCCTTGTGTGGGGGCGGTTGAGTCACCAGTCTGCCCAATTTATTTCATATCATTTTATTCCGTTTATTTATTGCAGCTGTTGGTTTAATCCCAACATTCTCCTGGTGATCCTCCCCAAGGGATCAGAACCAATGAAACACCCCAGATCATTAAAGAAAAAATATGATGAATCTGGCTAGAAAACATAGACCCCCTTGACAATAGCTTACTCAGAGCCTTTCTATAAAAACAACAGCAACAACAACAACACAAACTGTGTGAATTGCTTTTCCTTCTTTAGGCATTGTTTAGGATCTGGGAAAGAGAATTGGAGGTCACCCCCATAATGTTCTCTTTATGCTCCCACTTTCCACCTCCAAGACTGGGCAGAAGGTGGAAGCCTTATTAAGCAGAATAGCAGAATAACAAAGTTGAAAGGGACCTTGGAGGTCTTCTAGTCCAAGGCAACTGTGCCACTGATTATTTAGAATAGAATAGAATAGAATAGAATAGAATAGAATAGAATAGAATAGAATAGAATAGAATGGAATGGAATGGAATGGAATGGAATGGAATGGAATGGAATGGAATGGAACCAGAGTAGAGTAGAATAGAATTAGAGTAGAGTAGAGTAGAATAGAATTAGAGTAGAGTAGAGTAGAGTAGAATAGAATTAGAGTAGAGTAGAGTAGGGTAGGGTAGGGTAGGGTAGGGTAGAATAGAATAGAATAGAATAGAATAGAATAGAATAGAATAGAATAGAATAGAATAGAATAGAATAGAATAGAATAGAATAGAATAGAATAGAATTAGAGTAGAGTAGAGTAGAGTAGAGTAGAGTAGAGTAGAGTAGAGTAGAATAGAATAGAATGGGGTAGAGTAGAATATAATTAGAGCCGAGTAGAGTAGAATAGAATATAATTAGAGTAGAGTAGAGTAGACAGGGCTTTTTTTCTCATAGAATGCTCAGAACGGAGTTCCGGCACCTTTTTTGGATGGAACCTTGTAGGGTAGGCAAGGCGGGTTGTATGACACGTGTGAGTTCCGGCACCTTTTTCTTTTACAATAAAAGCACTGAGAGTAGAGTAGAGTAGAGTGGAATGGAATGGAATGGAATGGAATGGAATAGAAAATGGAATAGAATAGAAAATGGAATAGAATAGAATAGAATACGAATGGAATGGAATGGAATTAGAGTAGAGTAGAATAGAGTAGAGTAGAGTAGAATAGAATAGAATAGAATAGAATAGAATAGAATAGAATAGAATAGAATAGAATAGAATAGAATAGAATAGAGCTGGAAGGGACCTTGGAGGTCTTCTAGTCCAGCCCCCTGCTCAAGCAGGAGAACCTATATCGTCTCAGACAGGTGAATGTCCAGTCTCCTCTTAAAAGTCTCCAGTGGTGGAGCACCCACGATTTCTGGTGGAAGTTTCTCCTTAATTCCAGGTTGCTCTGCCTTGTGGCAGCCCCTCAGATACTGGAACACTGCTATCATGTCTCCCCTATTTCTTCTTTTCTTTAGACTAGCCAAACCCAAGTCTTGCAGCCGTTCTTCTTACGTTTTGGTCTCCAGGACTTTGATCATCTTACTTGCTCTTCTCTGAATTTGTTCTCATCATCAGGAAATTTCTACTTAGTTCTAGGTTGCTCCTCTCCTTAGTTAGCAGGAGCACATATTCTGCATCAAAGATTCCTGGTTCAATGTCCAGAATAGTCCGAAATGGCTGGAAAAACGTCAGCTTAGAACCTTGGGTAGCTTTGTCTGGCCCTCCTAGAAGAGACCAATCCATCAAGTTTTTTGTTTCAGCTCATCTGGCTACTTTTTATGGCTTTGTCGTTCCACCAGACCTGCTCCTCTTTGAAGGTATATGTGAAATGCATTCAATTTAATTAGTTTACTTGATTTATTAGGAGCTTCCACCTTCATAGTTCACCCGAGATGCCAACTTCTCATCAATAAAGTGACTTGGGGAAAAGGAAGCATTGATGATTCAGAGCAAACAAAGCTTCATCAATAAAAAAAACCCCCACGGTTGATAATTGCCCAGAATGATAGCCAGACATTCTGTAATTTGTGCAGTGGGACTCTCACCGCTCCTGTGAAAAGTGCTCAGTGACTTTTTCCATCCAGGAACTGATCCAATTAGAGAGACCTTTACCAGGAGGGGAAAAAAATATAGGCTTGAAGACTGATTTTTCAGGAACAATTTTCCAGAGGAGTGTTAACTTCGGCTGGTTATATAGAACGTAGAAAAATAGCATTGGAAGGGACCTTGGAGGTCTTCTAGTTCAAGGCTGTTCAACCAGTGGTACGGGTACCACCTGTGGTACATTGGCACCTGGCAGGTGGTATGCGGCCATCCTAGAAAAGTGGTAGCGGGGGAGGGGAATGAGCTGAACCAGTGGCAGCACCGCATAATGACCTATAAAGCCCTAAATTGAGCCTTGGTGGAGCAGTGGGCTAATGCCTCCTTAAGTAACACCAGCTGCCTGCAATTAGTGCAGGTTCGCATCCCACCAGGCTCAAGGTTGACTCAGCCTTCCATCCTTCCGAGGTAGGTAAAATGAGGACCCAGATTGTTGGGGGCAATTAAGCTGACTTTGTAATAATGCCGCTTGGGGGGTGTATGAAAGCCCTAATAAGCAGGCATATACATAGAATGAAGGCTACTGCTAAGCTTGTAAGCTGCCCTGAGTCTTCGGAGAAGGGCGGGATATAAATGGAATTAAAAATAAAATAAATAAAAATAAATGGCTTGGGTCCGGACTATCTAAGGGAACACCTGCTGCCGGCCGGCATCATCTTCCCATTGTCCTGTGCGCCCCCACAGGGAGGGCCTTCTCAGGGTACCGCCGGTTAATGAATGCCGGCAGGTTATTCCCAGGGGAAGGGCATTCTCTGTGGGTGCGCCTGCCCTATGGAACCAACTACCCACAGAACTTAGGACTGCTCTCGACCTTCGCTCATTTTGCCGGGACCTGAAACCTTGGCTCTTTGATCTGTTTGGTCCAGACTGTGGGGTTGTTAATTTAACTGGGTTTTAGATTTACTCTTGGGGCTTGAATTTAATTTAATTGTTTTAATTGATTTTACGGGAAAAGGGCGGTATACAAATTCAATAAAATAAATAAATAAATAAATAAACCTGAGCGAGAGATGGCTGGAGCTGCAGGGTTGTCAGGGCTCAGCGGAAGCGCCAGGATTGGCGCCAGGATCCAGCTGGAGTTCGGCGTTGATCCTGGTGCTTCTGAGCCCAGAAGAAGCGCCGATCAGCTGGAATGTTGCAGCATCTCCAGGGTCTTGTGATTTACATTCAGAGGCTTGGCAACTGATTCATATTTATGACGGTCACAGTGTCCCAGGGTCATGTGAAATGACCAAAACCTGCTGCAACCACCCAGCAGATGGGGGGGGGGAATAAAAACCAAACACCCCACCCCACCCCACCCCCACTGCCAATCCTCAACAGAAATGCTCACAACAATGAAAACCTCGGACAGGAGGAAGAGCGCCGCCGGGCAGGCAGGTGTCTTGCTCAGCTGTGGTTTGGGGGGCACTTTTTTCAGTGCCATTGTAACTTCAAACAGTCACTAAGCAAACTGTTGTAAGTTGAGGACTACGTGTACTTCACTTTTTTTTCCCTTCTTTTTTTTGGTCATCAAGTTTTGGACACCTTGCTAGGCGACTGGTGGTACTCAGATGTTGCCATATCCTAAAAGTGGTACAACGGGTGAAAAGGTTGAAAAGCCCTGATCTAGTTCAATCCCCTGCTTGTGGCAAGAGATCCTGTCCCAGTGGTGGCAAACCTTTTGGAGACCAAGTGGCCAAACTGCAACCCAAAACCCACTTATGTATCATCAGGTGACGGGTGGGCATGGCCCTTTGGGTGGGCGTGGCCCATTGGGTGGGCGTGGCCCATTGGGTGGGCGTGGCCCATTGGGTGGGCGTGGCTGCCGTGGTAACGGCAGACTGGGTGGGACTAAAAAGTTCAATCACTCAATTCCAACTTTGCGTGATTTTTTTTTTCCCACGAGAAGCTGAAATGGATTGATTGAACCTTTTTTTTTTTTTGCACGCGGCGGCAGAGGCCTAAAGCGAAAAGATTTTATAAAACCCAGCTGGGGCATGCCATAGGTTCGCCACCACGGCCCTCTACCCTTCCAGACAAATTATTGTCCAATCTCTTCTTAAAAGCCTCCAGTGATGGCGCACCCACAACGCAGGTCGTTCCACTGGCTAACCCTTCTCACTGTCAGGAAATTTCTCCTTATTTCTAGGTTGTGCCTCTCCTTGATTTTGCACGTGGTATGTGCAAAAGATCTTGGGAGACAGGCAAAGACATTCAGTTGGGAAAAGCTGAACCATCCTAGACCAGTCCAAATACAAAAATGGCAAAGAATTCCTAGAAGCCGGGCACTCTGACAAATCAGCCATAGATAGATACATCCACATTAACGACATCTGTGCAAAAGAGACAATCGACCAGGCCCAAAGAGAAAAGGACTCCAGCATCTCTCCATCAATAATCAGCGCTCAGATCAGCAGAGATTAGCTCCAAGGTCAAATTCAGACCAGCAATCAAGTAAGCAACACCCCAATCAAGAAACTGCCAAAGAGCCATTAGTAAACAGCCCAAGCAAAGAATCCGCAAGACCAGCCCCCACCCACCCATACAGCCAAGATGCCAGGATATAAACTGAGAACAAATCCCACTCCTTACTAGCACTGAGGATGTTACCTAGTTGGATAATGAAACATCTGCAAGAAAACAAGCAAACACCAAGGACCCCATAGTCCTCCTCTTCTTCTTCCTCCTCCTCCTCCTCCTCCTCCTCCTCCTCCTCCTCCTCCTCCTCCTCCTCCTCCTCCTCCTCCTCCTCCTCCTCCTCCTCCTCCTCCTCCTCCCTGCAAACCCCACTACCCTCTAGCACTGAGGATGTTACCTAGTTTGGGTAATGAAACATCTGCAAGAAAACATGCAAGCTCAGAGAGCAGCAAGGACCACACAGTCTTCTTCTTCTTCTTCTTCTTCTTCTTCTTCTTCTTCTTCTTCTTCTTCTTCTTCTTCTTCTTCTTCTTCTTCTTCTTCTTCTTCTTCTTCTTCTTCTTCTTCTTCTTCTTCTTCTTCCTCCTCCTCCTCCTCCTCCTCCTCCTCCTCCTCCTCCTCCTCCTCCTCCTCCTCCTCCTCCTCCTCCTCCTCCTCCTCCTCCCCCCAAACTCCATTCCCTTCCAGCACTGAGGATGTTACCTAGTTTGGGTAATGAAACATCTGCAAGAAAAAAAGCAAGCTTAGAGAGCATCAAGGACCCCACAGTAGTCTTCCTCCTCCTCCTCCCCACAAGCCCCATTCCCTTCCAGCACTGAGGATGTTACCTAGTTTGGGTAAGGAAAATAAGCAAGCACAGAAATGGTCCAAGATACAGCATAACCCACAGCTGCCTAATGGGTAGTGAAAGAGACGCAGAAGGGATCCTACCGAAATTCTCAGGCTGATAAGGAAACAGCGGAAGATTTGTACTTTCAGACTCTCAAGATTCAGCGAACGTAGCTTTACCATAAACTAGAATTAGTTTATTTGATTGTCATAGGCCGCATCCACTGAGGGATAGAATCAAGATCGTGTAAAGGGTTAGCACCACTTTACAAGGCCTTGGTAAGGCCACACTTGGAATACAGCATCCAGTTATGGTCACCGCAATATAAAAAAAAGCTGTTGGGACTCTAGAAAGGGTGCAGAGAAGAGCAACAAAGATGGTTGGGGCAGAGTGGTGGATAAAGCATATGAATGGCTGCAGGAATTGGGTAGGTGTAGTCCAGGGGTAGGCAACCTTGGCTCTTTCATGGCTTGTGGACTTCAACTCCCAGAATTCCTGAGCCAGCATTGCTCAGCTTGGAAACCTCTCCCTTTCCCCTCAGCCTGGCTGGCTCAGGAATTCTGGGAGTTGAAGTCCATGGGTCCTAAAAGAGCCAAGGTTCCCCACCCCTGCTCTATACCAAGGGTCTTCAAACTTGGCAACTTTAAGACTCGTGGACTTCAACTCCCAGAATTCCTGAGCCAGCCACACTGAGGGGAAAGGGAGAGGTTTCCAAGCTGAGCCATGCTGGCTCAGGAATTCTGGGAGTTGAAGTCCACAAGCCATGAAAGAGCCAGGGTTGTCTACCCCTGGCCTAGGCCTAGGCCGCTTTATGACTGGTGGACTTCAACTCCCAGAATTCCTGAGCCAGCCATGCTGAGGGGAAAGGGAGAGGTTTTCAAGCTGAGTCATGCTGGCTCAGGAATTCTGGGAGTTGAAGTCCATGAGTCATAAAAGAGCCAAGGTGGCCTATCTCTGGTCTAGTTTAATTAAAAGAAGGACATGACAGCAGTGTTTCAATAGCTAAGGAGATGTCACAAAGAAGAGGGGGCTGACCTGTCCTCCAAAGCACCTGAAAGCAGGACAAGAAGCAACGGGTGGAAACTAGTCAAGGAGAGAAGCAACCAAGAACTAAGGGGAAATTTCCTGACACTTAGAACAATTAACCAGTGGAACAACCAGCCTCCAGAAGCGGCGGATGCTCCAATACTGGAAGTTTTTGACAAGAGATTGGATAGACATTTCTCTGAAATGGTCTAGGGTTTCCTGCTTGAGCAGGGGGTTGGACTAAGAAGACCTCCAAGGTCCCTTCCAATGCTGTCGTTGTGACTCGCTTTCCTGTCTGGCCTACCTGGTAGAGCTGAGAGAGAACCAGGGTTTTAGATTGCAGAAGACGGCCCTTACCTGAGATTAAATCAGTCCACAATTCAGTTTATTCATGAAAGGAGAGAGTTTTGCCTAAGATCCCGAAGAGACGCAGCCAGGGCGGAACCGACCTGGACACCCCGAAGAGACGCAGCCAGGGCGGAACCGACCTGGACACCATGCAAGCAAGTTTAATTTAGGTCCCAGGTAAGAACCAACCGTATCCAATTCCGGTAGAGCAGCCTGAGCAAGAGACGGCTGGAGCCGCAGGGCTGCCAGGGCTCAGCGGAAGCGCCAGGATCAGCGCTTCTTCGGGGCTGTCAGGGCTCAGCGGAAGCGCCAGGATCGGCGCCAGGATCCAGCTGGAGCCCGGCGCTGATCCTGGCGCTTCTGCTAAGCCCAGAAGAAGCGCCGATCAGCTGGAATGTTGCAGCATCTCCAGGGTCTTGTGATTTACATTCAGATGCTTGGCAACTGATTCATATTTATGACGGTCACAGTGTCCCAGGGTCATGTGAAGTGACCAAAACCTGCTGCAACCACCCAGCAGACGGGGGGGGGGGGGGGAAATAAAAACCAAACCCCACCCCTCCCCACCCCTGCTGCCAATCTTCAACAGAAATGCTGACAACAATGAAAACCTCGGACAAGAGGAAGAGCGCCACCGGGCGGGCAGGCGTCTTGCTCAGCTGTGGCTTGGGGGGCACTTTTTTCAGGGCCATTGCAACTTCAAACAGTCACTAAGCAAACTGTTGTAACTCAAGGACTACCTGTACTTCATCACTTTTTTCCTTTTTTTTTTTTGGTCATCAAGGTTTTGGCCCCTTGCTAAGCGACTGGTGGTACTCGGATGTTGCCACATCCTGAAAGTGGCACAACGGGTGAAAAGGTTGAAAAGCCCTGCGGTAGAGATAAAACAACAGATCGAACTTGTGCGTAGAAAGAATCCGTGGTGCACCTGGGCTTTGTTCCTGCGTGCTCCAGCGAGGACACAGATGCATTGACAGCCTTTCCGATGCCAGCAGCCCTTAATTTCTCCCCTCCCCTCCATCCCTCATGGGCGGGGGGGGGGAGGAGGGGGAGGGCTGTGCTTGCATCCGAAATCCCTGAGCCAGCAGGACACTCTGACTTTAATGTTGATGTTCCAGGAGTGATGGCTTCTTGCAGGGCTCCCCGGAGACCTCTTGCTGCTTGATTACCAAGGCGGAGGGCTGCCCAAATGGCAGATTGATTAACATTTGGGGCCGGGCCTTGTGGTGGAAGCCGCCCCTGGGATTTCAATTAGCAGCTGCTGGCAGTAAATTGTTGTTCAGGCAGGTATGTTAAGGTGGCAAAATGAAAGGATGGGAAAGCTGAGTGAGAAGGAACAAAAGGCCTACATTTTTCCATAAACGTAGTGGATGGTGGTTCTTCTTCTTCTTCTTCTTCTTCTTCTTCTTCTTCTTCTTCTTCTTCTTCTTCTTCTTCTTCTTCTTCTTCTTCTTCTTCTTCTTCTTCTTCTTCTTCTTCTTCTTCTTCTTCTTCTCCTCCTCCTCCTCCTCCTCCTCCTCCTCCTCCTCCTCCTCCTCCTCCTCCCCCTCCTCCTCCTCCTCTTCTTCTTTTTCTCCTAATTCCTCCTCCTCCTTATTCTTCCTCCTCTGCCTCCTCCTCCTCCTCCTCCTCTTCTTCTTCTCCTAATTCCTCCTCCTCCGCCGCCTAATTCTTCTTCTTCCTCCTCTTCCTCCTCCTCCTCCTCTCC